>OY986056.1:31761712-32162582 GCA_963920205.1 Stenodema calcarata | reverse complement strand
CTAACCATCCCTAACCATCCCTAACCATCCCTAACCATCCCTAACCATCCCTAACCATCCCTAACCATCCCTAACCATCCCTAACCATCCCTAACCATCCCTAACCATCCCTAACCATCCCTAACCATCCCTAACCATCCCTAACCATCCCTAACCATCCCTAACCATCCCTAACCATCCCTAACCATCCCTAACCATCCCTAACCATCCCTAACCATCCCTAACCATCCCTAACCATCCCTAACCATCCCTAACCATCCCTAACCATCCCTAACCATCCCTAACCATCCCTAACCATCCCTAACCATCCCTAACCATCCCTAACCATCCCTAACCATCCCTAACCATCCCTAACCATCCCTAACCATCCCTAACCATCCCTAACCATCCCTAACCATCCCTAACCATCCCTAACCATCCCTAACCATCCCTAACCATCCCTAACCATCCCTAACCATCCCTAACCATCCCTAACCATCCCTAACCATCCCTAACCATCCCTAACCATCCCTAACCATCCCTAACCATCCCTAACCATCCCTAACCATCCCTAACCATCCCTAACCATCCCTAACCATCCCTAACCATCCCTAACCATCCCTAACCATCCCTAACCATCCCTAACCATCCCTAACCATCCCTAACCATCCCTAACCATCCCTAACCATCCCTAACCATCCCTAACCATCCCTAACCATCCCTAACCATCCCTAACCATCCCTAACCATCCCTAACCATCCCTAACCATCCCTAACCATCCCTAACCATCCCTAACCATCCCTAACCATCCCTAACCATCCCTAACCATCCCTAACCATCCCTAACCATCCCTAACCATCCCTAACCATCCCTAACCATCCCTAACCATCCCTAACCATCCCTAACCATCCCTAACCATCCCTAACCATCCCTAACCATCCCTAACCATCCCTAACCATCCCTAACCATCCCTAACCATCCCTAACCATCCCTAACCATCCCTAACCATCCCTAACCATCCCTAACCATCCCTAACCATCCCTAACCATCCCTAACCATCCCTAACCATCCCTAACCATCCCTAACCATCCCTAACCATCCCTAACCATCCCTAACCATCCCTAACCATCCCTAACCATCCCTAACCATCCCTAACCATCCCTAACCATCCCTAACCATCCCTAACCATCCCTAACCATCCCTAACCATCCCTAACCATCCCTAACCATCCCTAACCATCCCTAACCATCCCTAACCATCCCTAACCATCCCTAACCATCCCTAACCATCCCTAACCATCCCTAACCATCCCTAACCATCCCTAACCATCCCTAACCATCCCTAACCATCCCTAACCATCCCTAACCATCCCTAACCATCCCTAACCATCCCTAACCATCCCTAACCATCCCTAACCATCCCTAACCATCCCTAACCATCCCTAACCATCCCTAACCATCCCTAACCATCCCTAACCATCCCTAACCATCCCTAACCATCCCTAACCATCCCTAACCATCCCTAACCATCCCTAACCATCCCTAACCATCCCTAACCATCCCTAACCATCCCTAACCATCCCTAACCATCCCTAACCATCCCTAACCATCCCTAACCATCCCTAACCATCCCTAACCATCCCTAACCATCCCTAACCATCCCTAACCATCCCTAACCATCCCTAACCATCCCTAACCATCCCTAACCATCCCTAACCATCCCTAACCATCCCTAACCATCCCTAACCATCCCTAACCATCCCTAACCATCCCTAACCATCCCTAACCATCCCTAACCATCCCTAACCATCCCTAACCATCCCTAACCATCCCTAACCATCCCTAACCATCCCTAACCATCCCTAACCATCCCTAACCATCCCTAACCATCCCTAACCATCCCTAACCATCCCTAACCATCCCTAACCATCCCTAACCATCCCTAACCATCCCTAACCATCCCTAACCATCCCTAACCATCCCTAACCATCCCTAACCATCCCTAACCATCCCTAACCATCCCTAACCATCCCTAACCATCCCTAACCATCCCTAACCATCCCTAACCATCCCTAACCATCCCTAACCATCCCTAACCATCCCTAACCATCCCTAACCATCCCTAACCATCCCTAACCATCCCTAACCATCCCTAACCATCCCTAACCATCCCTAACCATCCCTAACCATCCCTAACCATCCCTAACCATCCCTAACCATCCCTAACCATCCCTAACCATCCCTAACCATCCCTAACCATCCCTAACCATCCCTAACCATCCCTAACCATCTTTCTTCCTCTATTGGGCTTCCTCCTATTTCTACGCCTTTCGGCTCTTCTAGGAGTTTGCTGCCCTCTCTCAAGGGCTGATGGTCTTCACCGATCTACTCCCTGCGCTGTTAGTCACCCCTTTAAATAGGGGCGTCCAGGATGGGCCGCGTGGAGGCCGCGCAGTTGGGATGGAGGAGTAGTGGTGGACGCTGGGCATTCTGGGTTGTTTCTTTTCATTCCTGGCTGCGAATTTGGCCAGAGCCCTTTGCTTGATTTTGCGGTGCTGGTCTGCGCAGCATTGCTGTGCTTGCCTGTGTACTTGTTGGTCGAGACCAACAATTTTGGCTGCTGGGTGTCCAGCATCTTCATTTAATTGCTGATTCATTATGTGCTTCTGCTGCAGATTCTGCAGGTCAAATGGTTAAAATACTCGTTCATACTTAAGTTACATTCATACTATTACATTCACGCCTATAAGCCTAATATCACAGTGCTAAGGGGAGTACTTTCATATAATATTCCTCCACCTTAATTACTAATGTGCTAATCCTAATATCACAGTGCTTTGGGGAGTACTTTGAGATAATATTCCTCCCACCCTTAATACTAATGTGCTAAAATATCATGTTCCAGTAGATGGTTGCTGAGGGTTGTGTTCATTACTTGAGGGGGATTGCTCTGCTGCTCGAATGGGCCAGTGCTTTTTTGCCATGATATGGTTGACATATGTCTTGGTGGCTGCATATGCTTCTGGAGACTCCACTGCTTGCTGCCAGGGTATTGGTGATACGGACGTAGTTAGTCCCAGCTGTGAGAGCCAGCGCCTACGATCATTGCCGAATTTCGGGCATGTCCAGAAAACATGGGTGGCTGTTTCCTCGTCTGTTCCACAACTACACAGTGGTGAGGAAACCAAGTTAAAACTGTGGAGTTTGGCAAGTAAGTCTCCATGTCCAGTCAGGAATTGGGCCATGTAGTGGGTGACGTCAATGTGTCTTTGCTTGGTGCGCGTTTTCACGTTTGGCCAGCATGCATGTGTGTGTTGACCTTTTGGGGTCGAGTCCCATCTGCACTGCCATTGGTCGAATGCCCATTGCTCGAGTTCGGCTTCGTCTGCAACTTCTCTGATGCTACTGGGTCTGTCATGGGACATTTGCCAAGCTGCGGCTATGCATCTTATCTTAATGTCAGCTGGGATCTGACCAGCTAAGACTTGCAGGGCTGGAGTGGAAACTGTGCGGTAGGCCTGGGTCATCATGAGCAGAGCTGTCCTCTGTGCCTTCAGTATGCTTTCCCAATGTTTGCTCTTTGCGTGCATTGTCCAAGCTGGGCAGGCGTAGAAGAGTACACTTTCCCAAAGCGCCTTGTACATCGTGACTCGCGAAAAATAACTTATACCCCACGAAGCCTGGGCCAGTGGTCTAACCATCCCTAACCATCCCTAACCATCCCTAACCATCCCTAACCATCCCTAACCATCCCTAACCATCCATCCCTAACCATCCCTAACCATCCTTATCACAACGTGCAATTTTTTTTTTTTTTTTGTGCAAAGCCAACTCAATATCGCCAACTCAACTGCCTCGAGATCGCCCGTGTAAAAAAAAAAAAAAAAAAAAAAAAAAAAAAAACCCACTAGTCTAAAGAGAATGCCCGTTTATTTCCGATAGCGCGTTCATATCCTTACAAGCCAAATTAAATCATCTAAATAGATCTAAATGGAAAGACTGAACACAAACCATCGCTAGTGTGGATATAAAAACCCGAACAGTTTCCAATATCCCGAGACACTAGGCACTTGCGAATTGTATATTATGAATAATCGTCCGATTGACAAATTATTCACACAAGATAAACCAAGTACGGAAATAAGCAGCTCTCAATTTGAATCAAAACTCAAAACCATCGGCTCGAAGAAACCAATAAATCCGGCTCAAAATGACCAATAAATGTGAGGGCGATCCAAAATTGATCTCAAACCCCCGTGGGTAACGGTTATGCGCTGGTTCCCACGAAACCCCAATAATTAATAAAAATAGGACGAAGGACCACCGGACAAAATGTCCGGAACAATAATAAGATGGGTCTTACCTTAATAGTTTCGGCGCGATCTCGAATTCGCAGGTGGCTGCAGCGTACTGTGGAAGAAAGAGGGTGGGTTTTGGGGCAGTGAAGGATGTTGAGGATGGGAAAGCCCTACCTACAAATACGCGCGAACAATAATGCGAATTGGCGAAAAACTACCCCGAAAACTCTCGATTTCTTCAACTCTTTTGGCACAGATCGGTTACTTTCACTTGGAGGATTCTCACGGTGCAAGGATACTTGTTCGACTCTGTTCAAGGACAGATGGCAACCAACTAACTTCCAATCTTGAGCCCCCCTCCAGCCCAATAATATGATAAGCCTTTTCGAAACAATTAAGGGGCATAGGCCATCTAGCGGCATTTCCCTGCACCATGATACAGAGTGTTGGCCGCAACAATTATCGTTTGAAAATATTGATTTCTTCATTTAGCAAGATATTCCCATTTATATGCACTTATATTTCCTGAACGGCTCAACATACCTCAAATTTGATTACATAATCGAATTCAGCATGAAAAAACCTAGCTAGGGACGTATTCAAAATGTGCCAAAATTAAAACACTGGGGCGCTAAGATTTTTGAATTGCTAGATTAGCGATCTGGACCAATGTGCGCCGGGCAGGGGGGTCGCCAGAAGGGGGATAGGCCAGTTGGGCCTCTGGGGGTGGGGCCAGATAGGCCCCTGGTGGGAGGGCCAGTTGGGCCCCTGGGGGGAAGGCCTGATTGGCCTTTGGGGGTGGGGCCAGTTGGGCCCCTGGGAGGAAGGCCAGTTGGGCCTCTGTGTAGGGAAGATACTGGTTGAACAGTGAGGCCAAATGGGCCTCTGGTTCATCAGTATCCTCCCATTCTAGAGAGGACGCATGAGGGTCCTCTGGCTCTGGTGCCAAAGTGGCATCCGGAGCCTCCATGACCTCCATGGATTCGTCGTCGTTGGTGGGTGGTGGGGGGCTCTGAAGGAGCTCCTCCTCAGCCTCCAACGGAATATTAAAGTAGAAATTTAAATTTTTATTATTACTATCCATTGAGGTTTTTAAGGCAGGGCTCAAAACAAGGTCCAAGGCTCACCCTGATTACCAGAGACCAGCTAAATAAAACCCGGGCGTCGCCACGACCCGGGAGTTCGCTGCTCAAGACTAAGCTCACCCTTAGCCATGCATCCATAGGCGCAGCTGTTCCACCGAGGATTGGTTACGGGAGGGAGGGAGAGAGGAGGGGGTTGGGAAGGAAGCAGAGATGGGGAAAATCTTACTCATGAATATGATTAGGATTTTTAATCATACGAATTTTTTCCTGTGATTAAGAATAAGATTAAAATCATAATCACAAGTATGATTGTGATTTTAATCATACTCACGAGTATGATTAAGAATAAAATCTTAATCACAGGTATGATTAAGAATAAACTGTTAATCATAGAAAACCTATGATTAATCACGGGAAATCTATGATTAATCACAGAAAATCTGTGATTAATGTTGGATTCACACAGTACGTCTATGATTAAAATTTTAATCACAGGTATGATTACGAATAAACTGTTAATCATAGAAAACCTGTGATTAATCACGGGAAATCTATGATTAATCACAGAAAATCTGTGATTAATGTTGGATTCACACAGTACGACTATGATAAATTTGTGATTAATTGCAAAAAACTTGTGAAAAATCTGTGATTGATCACGATCTGGTCGAAAGTTATAATTTTTCGATGTATTTTTCAACTGAACCCGATTTTACGTCATAAAAACCCTATTTCTCAACTTCGACTTCACTTATCCCCATTTTGTATCTCATTTTCGGATTCAGCATGAAATTTCCTATAGGCGAATAGCATTTTCATTGTTAGTTATTTGTAATCAGATACATTTATTACAATAAGAAGAGTACTCGCATATCAAAATTGGCATTTACTAGGGAAATCTCTGTATGTCAATTAAAGTAAATCACTCCGGCGTGCATGATAATTACGTCATTACACGCACATTGTCAGTTCAAAAAGTTTTCAAAATTACCTTCATCCCAGTCCCCTTTGCTTCCTTCGCCAACACACCGTTGGATTATACCGTTGGAAACAGAATTAGATGGAGCAAATTTTGGGAAATATGACAGTCTGAAGACCAGTTGTGTAAAAGAGGCTAATTTTTGAAAATTATCTAAAACTAGCTGTGTACTCGCGCTTCGCAACGGTAGAACAAACACCCGTATCCCCCCTCCTCAACTGGTCAGAAACACAACACAATTTCAATGTTTCACACCAATTCGTCAAGTAGTTTTTGGATTGCCGGAAGCCCCCCCCCCCCCCCACACACACAACCTGTACCCCCCTCCTAAATTGGTCAGAAACCTTCCCCAATGTTCACTCAACATTTTCCCGAAGTTTCATTCAGATCGGTCAAGTAGTTTTGAAATCCCGGTAATACCCCCCCCCCCCATACTATTGACCCACCCTACCTGTTTAGAAACATTTCTCAATGTTCACACAACAAATTCCCAAAGTTGCACTCCAACTGGTCAAGTAGTTTTGAATGCCCCCCACCCTCCTCTCGTAACCTGCACCCCCCCTCCCACTAACATCCTGATTGAAGTACCACTTGAAAGTACTCGTCGAGCTGAATCCAGAGACTACTTACAATCGGATTTACGTTCAGGCGTTCAAAAGTTATAAGCATAAACGTCCTCATAGAAGTGATTATAACACGTTTTTTAGTAGTATTTCATTCATAGCGTTTCAACGGATGAACAGATTTAAACGCGGATTTATCATAAACCTTCCCAGATAAATTCTGCGTCAAATGGTACCAGCCGCAACTTTCTACGTTCAGCCGTTCTCAATAATCAATTATTGATGATGAGACAAACAAACAAACAAACAGACAGACACGATTTTATTATATAGTATAGATATAGATTTCAAATTCTGCAAAAATTAATCTTCTTATTGTAATAAATGTATCTGATTACAAATAACTAACAATGAAAATGCTATTCGCCTATAGGAAATTTCATGCTGAATCCGAAAATGAGATACAAAATGGGGATAAGTGAAGTCGAAGTTGAGAAATAGTGTTTTTATGACGTAAAATCGGGTTCAGTTGAAAAATACATCGAAAAATTATAACTTTCGACCAGATCGTGATCAATCACAGATTTTTCACAAGTTTTTTGCAATTAATCACAAATTTATCATAGTCGTACTGTGTGAATCCCACATTAATCACAGATTTTCTGTGATTAATCATAGATTTCCCGTGATTAATCACAGGTTTTCTATGATTAACAGTTTATTCTTAATCATACCTGTGATTAAGATTTTATTCTTAATCATACTCGTGAGTATGATTAAAATCACAATCATACTTGTGATTATGATTTTAATCTTATTCTTAATCACAGGAAAAAATTCGTATGATTAAAAATCCTAATCATATTCATGAGTAAGATTTTGCCCATCTCTGGAAGGAAGGATGGTTGGGAAGTAGGAAAGGGTATGGGGAAAAGGAAGCACAGAAGGCCCGTAAAGCTTCTGCACTCCCCCCGTCTACTCTTAGTTGCCGCGTGCAATGGCCCGCACCATCCGGTGATCACCACACTCCAGGAGTTGCGATCGTGCAATAGATGGTGTGTGCCCTCACCAACGACAAGGTGGTAGACGTCGAGGGGGGCCGCATATATTGGTCAACATCAAGATGACTGGGCTTGTTTCTCCTAGCTTACAGATCAGCTCCGCACAGTACTACAGGGTTTTCACCAGCACATTTGGTATATGGAAGAGACCTTCATCTTCCTGAAGACTTGGTCCGACCTAGTGCTGTTACGGAGACACTCACAACACCCTATGCCTTTCAGCTGCGATCCGATTTAGAGAAAATGAGAGAATTTGCAAGGGAAACCATGAAGATAAGCATGCGGAGGCAAAAGGAATTCTTCTACCGCAACACGAAGCAACGAGTATTTGAGGTCGGGGAGTGGGTTTGGGTACATGATCCAAAGCGGGTGCGGGGACGCTGCCCAAAACTTGAACCTCAGTGGACTGGACCCTGGGTCATAACAAGAAAAAAAACTCTGCAAATTCTTGACACAACGGTTTATTATCTTCCTTGTGCAGATCACCCTTCTGTCTATACCAGACTGTGTTGCAAATCGGCACCATACCATATTCTCACCGTACTCATACCATACCATACGAATTTCTTTTCTATCTTATCATACTGTACTAAATCATACATACAATAATATACCTTACCATACTCATACCATGTCATACAAACCGAGTGAATATTGAAATGTCATCCATTTCTGACCTATATTTAAAATTTCAAGTATCTAGCTCATCATCAAAATTTAATTTGTTTAAACAAATAGGTATTATTTAAACAATTTTACAGACAAGAAACCGAGTGAATATTGCATTGTGATCCATTTCTGACCTATATTTAAAATTTCAAGTATCTAGCTCATCATCAAAATTTAATTTGTTTAAACAAATAGGTATTATTTAAACAATTTTACAGATGAGAAACCGGGTGAATATTGCAACGTGGTCTATCCCCGACTCACGGTTAAAATTTCTATACTGTAGTTTACCGGGAAGATGAAAAAAGGTAGTTTTATTCTGGGCGTCTGCAGGTTCACCCATCTAACGGGCGTTTTCGACGCGAAGTTTAGTGTTTTTCCTAAACCTTTGCGCGCTCACTGTGAACGAACGGCTGGTCGCACAAAAATCCAATTGGTCTTAAAAGATTCGTAATTTTTCAGGTCATTCAAAAGTGAATTAAACATTGCACGGTTCAGTTAAATATTTTGAGATATGACATTGTCGAAATTTTAAATTTCATTTTGAACCCCTTCCCCTTGACCTAGGGTTATGAAAAGTTTCGAGGACCATTGTGGGGCTGGTCCAAACCCAGAAACCGAATTTCGTAATTTTAGCTCAACGCTAACTGGGCAAAGTGGCGCGGACGGCGTACGGCGTACGGCGGACGGACGGATTTTTTTTTTATTCGATTTTCTGAATCTACGTATCTTGAAACGTAAACCAACAAATTTTGAGGGGGGGTTAAAATTTTTTTTTCTTTGGGCGATTCCAATGGTTCATTATCGAAGATAATAAACCAAAAATGAAGTAGTCTTGGGGGTCAAGATGGGACGGAGATAGCGTTTCCTTCACGTATACCGCATGGTTCATGCAGATATACGGCCACAAATGGAACCTAGGAAGACAGAGGGGTAGTGTAGTAGTGGTCACTACACTGCATCATTGTTACGTTGTTGTTTACCTGATATTTTAGAAAAGTTAGTTGTTATCTGGACGTGTACGAAATATACTGGTCTAGAATAAAATCGGACTTGCGCTATTACAATATACATACATTGTATATTATATCTCATTATATCTCATGTATTGGTATATCTATTGGCTAAAAATATGCGCATTACTGACGGTATCATGAATGGAGTACTTTTTATTTTATTTTTAAAAACTCTGCAAAATCTTGACATAGGTAACGGTTTGTCATCTTCTTTGTACAGATCACTGATCTGTGTAGATCACACTGATCTGCATGCAATATCCGGAATTGGAGAATGGGCCAACAAATGGTTAAAATAGGCGTAACTAGCTCAGTCTATGAATTATTTAAATAGTGATGAGTGAAATAATTATTTCGCTCAATACTCGGCTGTAAAAGTGACCGTCGAGGACCACTTTGTGGGCTTGTCATAGATCAAATTATTATTGAATATTATTTATCAATTGATAAATAAATCTAAGTTTGTGAGATTGCGAATCCGATCCAGTTTGTTAAGCCAAACTAATTGTTGGTAACTAATTGATGTTTTAATTAGTTACCAAGTTGCAAATATTTGTTTGGGTTGTTTACCCAAAAAATACACTTGTTGTTCAAGCGAGAGACTGCAAATTAGATCACTCGCGACGAGGTTGTGGAAACCCATTTCAATAAAAAACGGAGGTATAGAGTGAGGCAATACTACTGTTGTTTTAACTAAGCAAGACTACATTAATCGCCCAAAGAAAAAAATTTTTTAACCCCCCCTCAAAATTTGTTGGTTTACGTTTCAAGATACGTAGATTCCGAAAATCGAATAAAAAAACTCTGCAAATTCTTGACACAACGGTTCATTATCTTCTTTGTACAGATCACCCTTCTGTCTAGATCACTAGGTCTAAATGTCTAGATCCTAAATGTTAGATTAATTATTATTATCAATTATCACTAATTATTAACAATTTTATCAAGTACCTACTGAAAATTATTATAATTTATTGTTAGGTATTAATAATTTGTATTTATTATTAATAATAATTATTATTAATTATGATTAATTAATACGATATAATTCTGGGATTTTAATACTACGTCGGTAATAATTAGGTATTCTATAAAACAAACATTCGAAATTACCTTCATTTCCGTAGCACGAAACGCACCTCAGAACAACAAACTCGACATCACTTAAGCCATATGATGTTCCAAAGAGCTTGTTAGTATGAAAATGGACCTGTATTTCAAAAGTTTGATTCATGATCGTGTTGTGAGGCACAATCTTTGAGCCGTCATTGTGAACGAACGGCTGGTCGTACAAAGCTGTGGATGGTCTTAAAAAATTCTACGGAACAAACCCTATCTAAATATGAAGTAAAAAACATACCGAAGAAGAAGAAGAAGAAGAAGAAATACGTTTATTTGATATAAATGACAACATCAAATAACAAAAAACTAGACTCAATTTGAGTATAAACATTACGGGATGGTGTAACCGTCTGCCGGAGGTTCGGGTTCTATTTTTGCAATAAATTAAAATGAATTCTTGGTAGATTAAATTATACAAGTAAAATTATATATGTACTTCATGTGCTTAAAGAATAATTACAACTAAGAAGGAAATCAAATATAAACACTGTATTAAAAATTAAACTGTTCCACAAGGAACTTTCTATACCCCCATGCAGATCTACAGAAGTTTATAATGCAGGGCCACCCCTTTCCACCCTGCAATATGAAAATGGCCTCGTCTCGCGAAATGTTGCCACAGCCAAAAGCCTGCCACCTAAACTCATTTAGAACAGGGCAGACACAAAAGAAATGAAAAACGTCCTCACGCTCATGGAGGTTGCACAAGGAGCACTCCTCACTCAGTCGGGAACCGAATGGCCTAGCATTCACGTTAAGTAGCTCACAACGGAGCTTGAAGAGCCAACGGGCTTCATGTAATCCCACGCCTTGAGCAGGTCGCACGAAACTTGCACACTTTATGTGGGGATCCAATTCTTTATAAAGAGTGAAAGTCTGCGATTCAATTGCTCGACGTCGGAAGTCTGCACGCCGACCCTCCCTGAAGCCCTCAAGAATCCTGGTTTCATTTCTTTTCAATAGCGCCACATCCAATGAGCTCAACGGGTTGGGAAGACCGTATCTTGCCGTCAGAGTACCATAGTGCTCAGCCCAAAATAGCTCCTCTCGCCCAATCTCCCTCGCAACTATCTTAGGAAGGCGTGAATCTGGCATACCCGCCACCCTTGAGATATATCTGAGGTGCAAGCCCAGGGTAAACAAGGACAGCGTGTCCAGTTCAGTCTCGAGGTAAACCAAATAATTGGGAGCACTGAGAGGCAAGTAGAAGAGCTTTTTTAGAAACAACAACTGCACAGCCTCAACGCATGCATACTCCAAATAACCCCACAGCTGAGCACCATAACCTAAAATTGCCCTCCCTATCGCACAATCTTTGAGCCGTCATTGTGAACGAACGGCTGGTCGTACAAAGCTGCGGATGGTCTTAAAAATTCTACGGAACAAACTCTATCTAAATATGAAAAAAAAAACATACCGTTCTATATGAATTTTTCGAGATATGAGATTTTCAAATTTTCAAAATGCGTTTTGAACCCCTTCCCCTTGACCTAGGGTTATGAAAAGTTTCGAGGACCATTGTGGGGTTGGTCGAAACCCATAAAAAAATTTCGTAATTTTAACTCAACGCTAACTGGGCAAAGTGGCGCGGACGGCGTACGGCGGACGTACGGATTTTTTTTTATTCGATTTTCTGAATCTACGTATCTTGAAACGTAAACCAACAAATTTTGAGGGGGGTTAAAATTTTTTTTTCTTTGGGCGATTCCAATGGTTCATTATGGAAGATAATAAACCAAAATTATTACCGACGTAGTATTAAAAACCCCAGAATTATATCGTATTAATTAATCATAATAATTGATAATAATAATTAATCTAACATTTAGGATCTAGACATTTAGACCTAGCTATCTAGACAGAAGGGTGATCTGTACAAAGAAGATAATGAACCGTTGTGTCAAGAATTTGCAGAGTTTTATTGAAATGGGTTTCCACAACCTCTTCGCGAGTGATCTAATTCGTATCAATGCTGCAAGTCGAGCAGAAATCGCGAGTTGGTACATCAAACTAAAAGTGCGCATATGTATTGCAGAAAGGAACATTTGGTTCAATCAACAGTGTGTAGCCAGTCGCCTCATTCCAAATTACGTTCATATCCAGTGTAAGCATTCATCTAATGCCGCGACCCGTATTATGAAGGAGGCTCAACTCAAGCTTGTTAAGAGTGAGCTTCACCACTGGTACAGTGTTCGGGATTCAGCAAGAGAGAAGATGTACTACATGTTTCAAGAACTCTCCACCTTATACTCCGCCACTGAATGGGAGCTTATCGAACACCATGCCATGGACGTCGCCTGGAATGTAGGTATGTGTGTGGGGGTGGGTGAGGGAGAGGAATGCGGCAGATGAGGGTGGTTGATGAGGGGGGAGGCGCGAATCCAAAATCCAAAATCCAAGATCCAAAATTTCATTACCTCGTACGACAATGTGGCTGTATTGGGCGATTTCAATATAAACCTAAATGCTGATTCTGATAGTTTCTATAAGGTGCAATTGATTGATTTGGTTCGCAACATCAATTTCCATATACTTCCATTGGAACCAACTTTTCACCGTAATGATGTTCACTCAAGACTAGATTTAATTATTGTCAAGAACAGAGACGTCATCCATCGCTTTGGGCAGTTTCTTTCTTCTGGAATTTCAGATCATGATAGCATTTATGCCTGCTTACCTATTTGCCATTGCGAGAAAATTAATAAATTTATTGTTGTTAGAGATTTTAAAAATGTAAATATTAATTTGCTCAAACAAGAAGCGGCGGCATTTGACTTTTCTGCTTTATACGAGTGTGATAATGTCGATGAAATGGTTAGAATTGTGACTGTCTTTCTATCGTCATTAATGGACAAGTTTTCCTTTTAGAACAATTGGAGTGACAAAAAAACCTGCCCCGTGGTTAGACTCAAAGTTGAAACAATTGATGAAAGAGAGAGATCGACTGCACCGGATAGATAAGCATAATCCTAGTACAACCAATCGTGCAAATTATGGATCTATGCGGAATAAAGTAAAAAAGATGGTTGGCAAAGCACAAGCGAAATACGTTGGCGTTAAAAAAATCCCAAAGATTTATGGGAACACTTACGGCAGCATGGGATTGGTAAAGGTGGGCAGAAAAATGTGTTGGATCCAGAAATTAACTTGGATGAGCTAAATAATTATTTTTGTCGTCTTGGTGAGGAAGTAAATGTAGATCCGGAAGTACTGGGTATGTACGAGCAGCGACTTTCGCACGTAAGTTTCGATTTTGGCTCAATATCTAAGGATGATGTGTCCAACGCTATAAATACTATGAAGTCTAAAGCTATAGGACCAGATGGAATATCGCCTGTGTTAATTGAGCTGATCAAGGAAGAAATTTGAGATGCTCTCGTTTGCATATTTAATAAGTCCATCGAAAAGGGGTTTTATCCGAAAGAATGGAAAGCTGCGTACGTGTTACCATTGATTAAAGAATATCCTCCGAGAAGTTTCAAGTCATATCGGCCGATAAACTTATTATTTATGGATGCGTTGAATGACCAAATACTAGTCGTTGGTTGTGAAGGTCTTTATTACACGACGTTTCCGCCCAGAAACTGGGCCCTATTCATGTGGACATATGTTGAGCTAAAGTAAATGTCACATAGGGGATTTGAACAGGGGATAGTACACAGTAACAACCTATTTACTGTTTACCTGTTTACTGTTTACCTAGTTACTGTGAAATACGTCAGAATGTCGATCATAGCAATTTAACCATTCTTATAAGTTTGGATATGAGTCACGCATTCAATAGTATTGATCATTCTCAATTTGTTGCTACTTTAAAGTCTGTGGGATGCGAAAATAAGTTAGTTAACTGGTTTGAGTCTTATTTGAATATGAGAAGACAGTGCATCAAGACGGCGAAAGGGACGACTTCTGATTTTTGCCTTTTTAGCAATAAATAATATCTCCATTGCAGTTGCACATTGTAAATATAGTATAATATACTATATGCAGATGATATTGACTTTTTTTTTCAATAGTATTTTATTGGCATCGTATATAAATACATTCAGCCCTAGCAAATTAAGATACAGCTTGTATTAAATTATGTTTGTAAGATGGAGAAAGTAAGTTATGCTTCAATTTGGTAAATTATATATAACATAGCGGTCTAAAATAAAATAATTGTCTTTAGTTACACTTTGTGGTTGATGTCCTGCAGGAAGTTGTACAGTGCTTCGTAAACTGTCCAATTTTCATCCGACAATAATGTGTCTAGGTTGAAGGGAGCTATGACATGTGTTGGAATCATCGCCAGCAGAGTTATCCTCTTATCCTCGCATATAGGGCAATTGAGAAATATGTGTTCCATAGACTCCTCTTCATAGTTGCAAGCCTCACATAATATGTGACTATAAGACTAAGAACTGGGTATGCTCTATGCAAGTCATACCTATACAAATTTCATTTAATTGATGACAACATATTATGTTGTCATCAATTAAATGAAATTTGTATAGGTATGACTTGCATAGAGCATACCCAGTTCTTAGTCTTATCATAGTTTTTAAGAAATGAGTGGTTGCGGTTGAAGGGGCTGACCTAAACCAACTCTTTTTTGATGGGTGGGGAAACATAGAGATATATCGTTTTCCCAGTGGCATCTAAGGGCTTGTGCAAAGTTTACGTTTAAATCTGTATGTGGGAAACATGGTGGTGCTATTATCCGTTGTGGTATAAAGGTTGCATCCCTAGCTTTCTCGTCTGCTATGACATTTCCTTGTACATCTCTGTGTCCTCGGATCCAGATTAGATGCGTTGGCTTCCCTTGGTTGTAGAGTTCTGTGGCGTTTTTTATTATGTCAGCTTCAAGGTATGTAAGTCGTGAGGTAGGTGAGAGGTGTTTCAATTTTGAGACTATGCTTTGGGAATCTGTAAGCAATACCACCCCCTTACAGGAGTCTCCCAGATCTTGTGCATACTTTATTGCTTCTGCTAGTGCAAACGTTTCCGCGGAATAAATTGAGGATCGATTCCAGAGGCGGAAACTTCTAGTGGAGTTGTTGGAGCTGTCATAAAATGCACAACCTGTTCGTTTATTCATTACCGAGCCATCGGTATAAATAACGGTGGCGTCCGGCCATTTTTGGGAGATATATGATTCTATAAAAACAGTCTGGGAAACATTGGGTTCATTGGTCTGAGGAAGATGGATTATGCTGATATTGTGGAGCTTTGGTGAGTACGGCATGCAGTAACGTAGTGGTTTGTTTTGTTTTGAAATCCGAGGTATTTCATTTGCCCACATAAGAAAACTCCTGCAAAGGAGTGGTGTATCTTTCTTCATCCAGTAGCGTTCAGTCAGCGTGTCGATGGCTAGTGATCTGATATTGCTCAACATGGATTCGTTCCTACTGGAAATCGATACCAAATAACGATTGGCGAGCAAATCTCTCCTAAGTTCGAGGGGGGGCTCTCCAGCCTCGGCCAATAGTGCAGCGATGGGGGTGCTCTTCAGAGTTCCTGTTGCTATTCGTAACGCCCTGTACTGGATTCTATCGAGTTTATTGAGCTGTGTCTTAGCTGCCGATGCGTAGAATATTGAGCCATAGTCGAATACGCTTCTAATAGTAGCATAGTAAAAGAGCATAGCCGTTGCTGGATCCGCTCCCCAGGCTGTGGATGTAAAGGATCTCACGACATTTGTGTATGCTTCAGCTCTTGTTACCGTTTCATCAATATGAAGATTCCAATTCAAACGTCGTGTGAGATGTACTCCTAGAAATTTCACCTTTGATGAGCAAGGGAATTCCAGTCCACCCAGGGTCATTCGTTCGCCGATATTTATCCGCCGTCGGGTGAATAGACATACTTCAGATTTCCGTATGGATAAAGAAAGTCCTAATTCGTTCAAAAAGCTGATAATTGAGTGGACCGATTGGCAGAGTAGGTCTTTACATATGTCCGTCTCGGGGTCTGTGGTGTACAGACAGATGTCGTCAGCATATTGTATAATTTTAACGTTTCTAGGTAACACGTCTTCAATCCCAGCGACATACACGATATAGAGCAATGTGCTAAGCACGGTACCCTGAGGTAATCCCCTCCACGCTCTTCTAGGTCCAACTATAGCGTCTTCTGCCTTTATGAATATGTTCCTTTCTTCAAACATTTTGGTAATGAGGTCTGCGAACCGGTTTGGGGTTCCGATTTCTTTCAATTTTTCGTTCAGAATAGGCAGCAGAACTTCATCGTATGCTGATTTAATATCAAGGAAAAGGGCCATCGTTGATCTGTTTCTTGTGAATCCATTTTGGATATCCGTTACTAACTCGTTTACAGCGTCAATTTTAGACTTCTCTGATCGAAAACCATATTGTGAATTTGGTAGTTTGTGATTATGTTCTAGCCACCATTGGAATCGAAACTTTATCAAGTGAGACTGGTCTGAGAGAATCAACCTGGTCTCTTGGTTTCCCTGGTTTTTGGATTGGGATGATGAGATAATCAGACCAGGATTCCGGGACATCTCCAGTGTTCCAGAAATCATTGTAGATCTTGAGAAGTGCTCGTTTGAATTCCGTGGGTAAGTTTGTTAGCACTTGATACACCATCCCATCTTTTCCGGGGGCAGAGTTGGTTTTTGAAGGGATTGCAGCCAGGAGTTCTTGTATGCTAAATGGGGTTTCAAATATACTTTCTGGATTTTCTCGGTTCCGATCCATGATGATCGGTTCGGAAGGGACCCAGTCTGGCGTCAATTTTTGTAGGAACTCAGCTATTAGGTTTCCATTTCTAACGTGTTTAGAGGTTCTGTGTAGTTTTGCATTTTGTAGGATTCTAATCTGGTTCCAAATCTCTTTGAGTGGGGTGGTTCTATTGAGATTGCTACAGTATTGACGGAATGTCTCCCTTTTTCGACTCAAAATTATCCGTTTTGCTAGTGCTGCTTTAGTTTTTGCAAATAGGTAGTTTTCGTAGGAAGGATTTGATTTATAGTTTCTGTAAGCTGCCTTCCTGTTCTGTGTTGCTTCTGCACATTCTTCGTTCCACCACGGACTAATCGGTTTCTTGGTATTTGGTTTGCCGGCCGGAGCGGATTGATTACAGGCGTCCTCTATTAATGCCATAAACGTTTTGTAGTCTATCGTGGGATTCGTTATTAAATTTATCTTACTTGAAAGAAGTGAATCGAATTTATCCCAGTCCATTTTGTGTAGGTTCCACCTCCGTGTAGGGATAGTGGGAAGTATATTCTCATATGTTGACATTTTCATTAGCGAGGGCCAATGGTTCGACCCAAGGGGGTCTTCTAAAACTTCCCATGTGATACTGGACGCGAGATTAGGTGAGCAAAAAGTTATGTCGATCGCGGAATTCGTGCGCTGGAAAGCTGATGGGACTAGCGTCGGAGATCCGTCGTTTAGATATATAAGATCTGACTCTGAAGCAGCTGCAAAAAGGGACACCCCTTTTCCATCAGTGTAGGATGAACCGGCCAGCCTGTGATGGCAGTTCCAGTCACCAGTAATCAAGCAAGGACGTGGTATCATATTGAATAGAGTGTTCCATTGGTTCTGTGAGATGCGGTTTCTGTGACTATTATAAGTTGATACTAAGTTAAGTTTGCGATTTGTAGATAGTGTAAGGGTCGCGCCCACTATAAAGAAATCGGGGATTCCACACGTTACATTGAGTGGTGTATACTCAATGCCCTCCTTGATCAGAAGAGCGACGCCGGATCTCCCATCGTGTCGGTCATGCCTGAGTATATTATATCCTCTGAACGAGTAGTTTCTGCTAGGGTGAAACCATGTCTCTGCCACAGCAGCCGCTGTCACAGGATTCGATTCCAGGAAGTGTTCCAAGCAAGGCTTATTGCTAGCCAAAGATCGGGCATTCCATTGTAAAAACTGTATTTGTGTGTTAATCATTATTGATATTAGTTATTTTAATATGTGGAAAAGGTGTAGGTGCTGAATGTGAGCAGTCGAAGCTGCTATGGGGGATTAGTGTCATGTGAGTTTTTGAAAGTTTCTAGGTTATTGAGAATTGTATTTGAGATCGTGTTGATCATTTCTGTATTTCGAGTTGGAGGCTGGTTTGACTGAGACAAAAAGTAGAGAGATTTCTTGAGAGATTTGATGAATTTGTTGAGAGTCGATTTCCATCTCTTGCCCCTCTTTGTGTTCAGACGAGGGTGTAAGGGGCGGGTGCCGTGTTGGGATTCTTACAGGGATGGTATTGTAAGCGGGAGAAACCCTCAAGGGCCTATTTGGGGTCCCCGCAGGGAGCGCCAGGAGTGGCGGAGAGCGCCACGTCGTCTCCCTGCT
The DNA here is from genome assembly GCA_963920205.1 of Stenodema calcarata. Lineage (NCBI taxonomy): Eukaryota > Metazoa > Arthropoda > Insecta > Hemiptera > Miridae > Stenodema > Stenodema calcarata. The sequence goes on along the minus strand of OY986056.1, from coordinate 32,143,502 downwards.
CCTTCTTTGCTGACAACACTGCGACCCGATGGGGGGGGGGGGGGAGGCCTTCGTGACCTCTCCTTCGCCATCTTGACTTCCCGAGTTGTTACCTGAGATTGACTTCCTGCTTTTCGTCCGAGCTTGTACCCCTGTTGTGGATTTCCTCAGTGTTCCCACGGATCAGTACAATAGTTAGAAACTGGAAAGTCAGTGTAAAAGTTGCGAACTATACAAGTCAGTGTAAAAGTTGTGAGTGTTGCGAACTATTGGAGTCAAATTCGTGTTACGTAGTGGAAGGTGCAACCAAGTCGACATTGCTAGAGGACATCCAAGGTAGGGTTTCCGCGCTGTACCGACTGCCTTCCTGTCGAGGCCCGAGTAACACATTGCTGTGCGCTTCACGCCAGTTTTATGCACTACAATTTAATTTGTTTGCCAAGAATATAAATTGTAACGTAGCTTCACTTCAGGGGCGGCTCGTGGGCTCAGAAACCGGTGGGGCACCAGGGCAATATTTAGGTGCATACCTACCTATTAGGTACTCACTATAGGAACTAAACTCAAACTACCCTTACAGCTAAACTGCTTCATAATTAGTGGTATGCAGCTCTTAGCAAGTCAGGAAACATCGTTCTCCAAAGAGTTCTCTTGAGGAGAGGGAAGGTTACTGACCAGTATCCACGATTACCGACGAGGAGGTGGCTGCAAGGCAATCCCACCTACCCACCCAAATAATTATCTTCAAAATGATAGGAAGAATAAAAGAGAAATTGTGACTGTACGAGTACTATTCAAAGAGTACATTATAAAGGTAGTCAAAAAATTATATTATTGGAGTTTCTATTACTGGGGTTTTTAAAAATTAGCAATCGCGACCATCTGCTTCCTAGCCGAGTGGTACCTTGAAAACCCCCTCTAAAAATGTCCTCTTATGCCCAGATTGCACATACGTTTTCTTATCCAATCGTATCAAAACATTTTGAACGATCACAGAACAGCAAGATTGATTTCAACTAGCTTTTAGAGTTCGTTGGTTAGCTCAAACAAAGCTCGAGTCAACGAAGTCACCATCAGTTTCAGGGATAACAAATAAAACAGTATTCTCAACGGTTGGCTGAGCTACATAATAATATTATGTATATTACTGTTATTAACGGTTATTAACTGTTATTAACTTACAGAATGTAGAAATCAACAAATGAGATTCCCTTGGGCGAATAGTGATCCATTCAGTCTTGACGACGAGCAAAGCGTTCACGCGTTGCACCTGAGATATTAAATTTCAATGTTTAGTTGATTAATATTATGGAGACAATAATTCACTTTTACTATGATGAGTAAAATTTACTAATACGAAGCTAAAAACCACCAGTCAATGCATTCAAAATAATATATTATAACGTCAGGCAACGTTTTGATATCATTCTTATCGAACATGGAAGAAAGCATGGAGGAATGAAACTCCCTTCTTCCTTGACAAGGAACGATTCAACGATCGATTGTTTTCGGCGTTCAACTTGATTCGATATTTTGGCCACCGCCTGGAATGGCCCCTATTGCGGAACACAGGGTGCCTTCCCCCACCCCAGGAAGCGCCTATACCTTCAACATTTTTTTTTTTTTTTTTTTTTTTTCGTAGGCCGGTGAGGAAATCTTTAAGAACCATAGGTGGACTTGGATCTCGTAAGATACCTGGAGAGGACCGCACCTCCAGGTTATGTGGGACTCAAACCTCACTAAAACCTCACCTACCTTTCCCGTGTTGGAGCTCAGCCTGGGACTGTTTAACACATTACTTCGGGCTGAGTCCTCGGGAGTCCTCTTCACTCTGCTTGCCTTTGTCGGTCCGCGCCTTCCGTACGTTGCCGCTCCCGTTCAAGGAGCATCTTTATCCTCAACACCTTCTCCACATATTCTGATGTGAGGGTCCAATGCTGCTCGCTCTGCAACATCTTGGCAACTAATATTTCTGGGGTCATATTGGGAGACGTGATGCCCAGTGCTTCTTTGAGCCAGCTCCTTTCCTCTGCCCATCTCGCGCATCCAAAGAACGTGTGAAGCGCATCATCCTCCACATCCTGACAGCAGCAGCACAATGGAGTATCCACCTTTCCCATTCTGTGCAAGTAGGCATAGAAAAGTCCATGTCCCGAGAAGAACTGAGTCAGGAAATAGTTCACTTCTCCATGCCCCCTTTGCATCCACACCTTGATGTCAGGGACCAAACGAGCAGTCCATCGCCCTCTCAGCTCGCCTGTCCACATTTCCTGCCATCTTTCCATTGTGCGGTCTCTTTCCTCCCTGGAGACGCGGGGTCTCTGTCCTTCGTCTTTCCGCTCATACACTCGCTTCTTTTCTGCAGCCAGCAGCTGTATGGGTATCACACCCGCCAGGACGAGTATTGCTGGTTCTGATACTGTCCTGTAAGCACATGCAATCCGCAGTGCTCCCCTCCGCTGAACAGCTATCACACGCTTCCTGTAGTATGCAACGTTCAGCGCATCTGCCCAAACCTCTGCCCCATACAGCAAGATTGAATGTACCACTGACATCATCAGGCGCCGCTTACAAGGCCTAGGCCCGTTAGTATTCCTCATTAGGCGGCTCAGAGCAGAGGTCCTCTGTGCAGCCCTATCCGCGGCTTGTCTGATGTGGCTCCAGAAGGTAATCTTTGTGTCCAGCATGACTCCCAAATATCTCCCGGCCGGCTTGCTCCAGACTTCTGCAACTTCAATTCTTATTGGTAGGATGGTGGGTATGCGCTTTCTGGTAAAGACAACTACCTCTGTCTTGGCTGCCGCTAGTGTCAGGCCATGATCGTTCATCCAACTGGTGATCAGTCCCATGATCTGGGTAAGTTTTATCTGGGCCATATCAGTTGTCCTTGCCAGGATCACTGCTGCTATATCATCAGCGTAACCTACAAGGTAACAGTCCTCAGGCATTTCCAACCTGAGGACCCCGTCATACGCTACGTTCCAGAGATGGGGTCCCAGAACCGATCCCTGGGCTGCCCCAGCTGTTATTTGCTTCAACCTTTCCCCCTGAGCAGTCCCAAAGACTAAGGTCCGGTCACTGAGGTAACTATCAATGACATTTAGCAGGTATGGAGGCACCTGGAAAGTATTTTGCAGTGACTGCAGCATGTCTAACCAGCTTGCTGAGTTGAAAGCATTTTTGACGTCAAGGGTCACCAGCATTGCCACGTTCCGGGTGTATCTGCTACCCTCTTGCGTTTTTCTTAATCCATACCTTCCATACCATCCATACCTTCAACATTGAGACTGGGGCACTTCTGGTCGATCCGATAATCGACTTTTTTAATCGATAAATCGAAACAAAATGCGTTGTGGCCACGACTTCTATCGAAGTCAGACGAAATAGCCTCCCGCCTGCAAGAGCTCAGTGGAAGTGGGTAGTCATGGAAGAAGGGAGATCTCCCTTCTTCCATGGTGGGTAGTAGTAGGTAAGATTTTTTTCTCCTTGTTCTATGTTTTTTCTGTTTTCCTTTGCAAATTTTTGGGTGGGGCGAGGGCCAAGGTGGCCTTATGGACGAGCCGCCACTGCTTCACTTACCCTTGTTTAATTTTGTTTGTTTACGTGCCACGTTGTGCCAAGTCTGTTTTGTCGTAAAGTATTTTCTATTCAATTGTCGTTTCAATCTTTTAATAATAAACCCACGTAATTGTACCTTGTTGTCGACGTTGTTTGTGACTTATTTAAACAAATCCCGAAATGCGCTACCACCCACAATAGGATTTGAAGATCACAATCAACACAAGTAGATTAGTTTGGCGCAAGCCGTCTGCTTGAGGCATCAGGGTTTTCTCACAAGAGAAATAAACAATAACAAATTGGTGGCCTGCGCTGGGATCAAAAACACAACAAACCAGTAAATTTATATAAGTCTGTACCTTGTAGAGTCAGTAAATTCAGTAGTTATTGAAATAAGTAAATTCAGTAGAGTCAATAAATTCAGTTAATCCAGTATATAATAATTAATATTATTATTGAATATAATAATTAATATTATTATTGAATATTATTCAGCTTAGGTGTCCTGAAATCCGCGAATCTAATATTATATTTCAGCCATTTCTTGTATATATGTTCTTTTTTGGGGATTATAGATTCTTATCTTGTACACTTTCTTATCTTATACTCATAGATTTTTATTCTTTCAAAGCGTGTTTGAATCAAATTTCTGTCTTTCACACTTTTTATTGTATTGATTTGAACAAAATTAACGTAAAATTGCAAATCAGTTAAAGGTTCCATTGCCATCGTATTTTGAGAGCGGGAGTGACGCGTGAGGAAAAGCAGATCCACTTGAGCCGCCGACCCAGAATCGCCGTCAGTTGTTATTCCAGAGGGACAGTCAACAGCCTGTTTGGGGAGCGACCATTTTTCAGACAACAGAACAATGGAGGACCTTGGGAGAGAGCCAGAATCCGGAGTGAATGCCCTAACAGAATTATTAAGACGCCTGATGGATGAGAGACAACCACCAACCCTTTCTAGAGGATTATGGGATTCTGTGGATACCTGGACCCCTGAAGAAGCAGACCATTTTCCCTTGTCCGCCTGGTTCAATTTGTTAGAAAAAGCAACAATTAACCTTCCAGATGAGCTAAAATTGAGAATAGTACGAGCGAAGCTAAAGGGTGCTGCCAAGTTACATTTGAATGATTGCCTATTACAAGATAGAGGCGAAACTTATGATGACGTGAAAGCCAGTTTGTTGAAATGGTTTGACCATGACGACCCTGTAGCATTGACGCATAAATTATGTTCAATTGCACAAGAGCCAACCGAAACTATTAGGGAATTTGCAGCCCGCATTGGTCAACTGGCAAATCGAATTGTGAGAGCCGAGCACCCTAACTTGAATCGAGAGCACCAGAGAGAAATTGCTAATGCAAAAGCAGTTGGAGCATTTACGCGCGGCTTGCAAATGAAATACCGTGCTGTTGTCATTGGACACGCGCCTACAACACTTGAGAGAGCCGTTGAGATTTCTGAAAGGATTGAGACTGCAATGGGAGGAAATACTGAGGGTATTGATTGGGAGTTGAGTGCTGTAAGATGTTGGCAATGTGGGGAAGAGGGCCACATTGCATCACGATGTCAAAAAGAGACTGCCACACACAAATCACGGTACCCTCCAACCCTACCCAACTACCATGCTTCAAAGGAGAAATTCGTGAGCAACCCACTTCCAAATAGTTACGCACAAGGAAACCCAGTACCCAAGCAATATTCTCACAGGCGTGACATGAGGAATGTTGTCATCGGGGGTCCTGGAGGAGTTCTTCGCTGTTTGTTCCCTGTAGGTTCTCGAACGCCGGGGTCCAAAATCGTCGATATTCGTTCTAGGATTCTGGGTTGTCCTGCGTCCTCACTAGACTGCGCCAATTATGTAAGAACGTCGCGTGAACTGCTTTTTAAAAAAGGTTTATTTCAAAAGTCACAATTACACGGAGGTACAAAGAAAGAACGGACTGATGTGGAAAAAGGAAAAGACTGGGAGAAACTGTTGCCTGTGGCATTAGCTGCCTACCGTTCACATATCCACCATACCACTGGATATAGTCCCAATTTTTTGACTTTTGGCAGGGAGATCCAGCTGCCACAGCCTTTGCCTGTGCTGCCAGTGTCAGAGAGAGAGAAACAGCCCAGTTGGCAGAGTCTGCAGTGGGCTTATAATATCACGCGAAAGGAAATACAAAAAGCTAACTATGCACGAAACCTAAAGGTAAATGCAAAACGATCCATGAGATGCTTCCAGCCAGGGGACTGTGTGTACTTGCGACAGGGTCAACTGCCCCCTGATACCGTCAAAACGTTTTGGTGTCCCTGGATTGGTCCGCTTCGAGTTATTCATAAAACCACAGAAGTAAATTATGAGCTGCAGGATTCAACTGGTCGACGACAGACAGTACATATAAGTCGGATTAAGCCAGCCTACGCGGAATTTGTACCCAACAAACCCCAGTATGAATCTATGCAGGAAACCACCCTGGACGCACCAATGGAGTCAGGTGACCCTGAACAATCAGACGAAGAACCACTGCTGACAATGTATCCACTCCCAGAAACCAACAGTCACCAAGAGCCAGAAAGGACATCGGAAAGAGCCACTGCCGGATCGCCTGTGCCACCTGTGGACTTCCAGGAGGAATCCCGGCTGGCAGGACCATACCAATTACGCAACCGCCCTCGTAGGGATTACAAAGCCATGGTAATGGAACCTCGGGTAGATATGTTAAGGGAGAGAATAGGGAGTGTTAGGGTTAGACAGGACGTATTTACAGTAATGGCTGATCAACCCGATTCTGATGATTCACTAATTAGCAGGGTGACAGCATACAGCAGGGAGGGTGATCTCGATGGAGGTGGAGAGTATAGCAGGGAGCCTCCTTGCTTCAAGACCGTCTCATGGGCGTGGCCAGGCCTTCCAGGTCAACAGTTTTGGTGTACCGGCCACTGCTGTTTCTGGGGAATTTTGGGGCAACGAGCTGCTGCCACCTGCTGCCTACCTGTGGACGACTTGGATTGTGTGGCCAAGTGCCACGGATATTGGTACCACACAGCCTTGCAGCACCAACGACCTGGAGCGACTCCAGTTCCCCTGCCTCCATTAAACGCTGCCAGGAGTCTGCATCTCGAAGTGCGGGAGGGTGTAAGCGGGAGAAACCCTCAAGGGCCTATTTGGGGTCCCCGCAGGGAGCGCCAGGAGTGGCGGAGAGCGCCACGTCGTCTCCCTGCTCCTTCTTTGCTGACAACACTGCGACCCGATGGGGGGGGGGGGGGGGAGGCCTTCGTGACCTCTCCTTCGCCATCTTGACTTCCCAAGTTGTTACCCGAGATTGACTTCCTGCTTTTCGTCCGAGCTTGTACCCCTGTTGTGGATTTCCTCAGTGTTCCCACGGATCAGTACAATAGTTAGAAACTGGAAAGTCAGTGTAAAAGTTGCGAACTATACAAGTCAGTGTAAAAGTTGTGAGTGTTGCGAACTATTGGAGTCAAATTCGTGTTACGTAGTGGAAGGTGCAACCAAGTCGACATTGCTAGAGGACATCCAAGGTAGGGTTTCCGCGCTGTCGAGGCCTTCCTGTCGAGGCCCGAGTAACACATTGCTGTGCGCTTCACGCCAGTTTTATGCACTACAATTTAATTTGTTTGCCAAGAATATAAATTGTAACGTAGCTTCACTTACCCTTGTTTAATTTTGTTTGTTTACGTGCCACGTTGTGCCAAGTCTGTTTTGTCGTAAAGTATTTTCTATTCAATTGTCGTTTCAATCTTTTAATAATAAACCCACGTAATTGTACCTTGTTGTCGACGTTGTTTGTGACTTATTTAAACAAATCCCGAAATGCGCTACCACCCACAATAGGATTTGAAGATAACAATCAACACAAGTAGATTAGTTTGGCGCAAGCCGTCTGCTTGAGGCATCAGGGTTTTCTCACAAGAGAAATAAACAATAACAGTATTATCCTTACGGGAAGGCGAGCTCTCGTCTGTTGAATCATAGATTTTTGAGTGGTGTTTTGTTGGGTAGCGACCATCGGGTCTCGTATATGGAGATGAGCGCGTTGGTTTGCGGTTTCGTTTAGGTGCAGTATTGTTGACTATATTAGGTAATTCAGGGTATTCGTCTTCTTCTGCTGGTCGTGCGATCGCTTGGAATCGATTGGATGTTACCACTGATGCGTAAGAGTCTGCCATAACCGCAAGTTTCTTCTTTTGTACTTTGTATAGATATAAGGGGCATTCATTGCTGTTGGCTTTATGATTTGCACCCTTGCAGTTGATACAATTATTCAATTTTTCTTCTTTTTTTGGGCATGAGTCCGTCTGGTGGCTCTCACCGCAGTGGAGACAGCGTACACCGCTTTTACATTGGTAATGAACGTGTCCTACTCGATGACAAAGATTACATCGCCGAACAGGGGGAACGTAAACATCGACTCGACATCGGTGACCATAAATGGACACATACTCTGGTAAACTTTGTGAATCAAACGAAATGAAGCACGTAGGTAGTTTTTTTCTTGATTTGGATCCGTCCTCCGCTACAATAATCCTTGACAGCCGTCGAATTCGTTTGACTGGTATTGGAGAAACCATCGATCTCAATATTTCTTCATCATCCAGAGTGGTATCGACATTTCGAATAACCCCAGTCTTATAGATCAGTGAGTCTGGTATACAGGCCAAAAATTGGTTATTTGCGAATGCTGGGTGGCTGAGTAGTTGGTTTGCGGCAGAGGCTGTTGACAGTTCTACTTTGAATCTGTTTCCGCCAACGCTATTGACGTTGGTAATAGTTCGAGGATCAATTTTTGTTGATGTAAACAACCATCGGCCGAAAGCCATGGGATGTGTTTTACCAACGTTGGTCTCTTTTCCTTCAACAAAGATAAAAAACGGACCTTTGTCTTCTTTTCGAAATCGATTTGTTATTACTCTATCTTGGAATTCCTTAGTAGAGAGAAATGAATCTGTCTTATCTTCTTTTGTTTTTGTGTTTGATAGTGGAAGTGTATTGTTCGGAGAGGGAATCGCTCCCCCTCCTCCTGGATCATCCATCTAGTGATGCTGTTCACTCGTGTATGGTAGGTATTTAATAACTTATCAAGTTGTAAGTTATCAAGGAATAACTTATCAAGTCTAAAAGATAAATCAAGTCGCTTACTTGTTCGTGGGCAGGTAATCTCGGGGATAACGTCTAGAGGTCTGCTCCCGGTGAACGCTAGATAACGACTGTATTTTCGTCATGTAAACATACTGAGATCGAGCAGGGCGTTGTGGAGATTAATCATGATTTGGGACGCATCAAGGAGTGGTGCACGGTGCATGGATTGACACTGAACCCTAAGAAGTGTTCTGCAATGATATGTGGACATGCTCGTCTTCTGAGCATGATTGTTGATAAAGAAATGTTGCCCAAAGTATATATAGATGACTCGCCTCTTAATTACGTCAATGAAATGAAGTGTCTGGGTGTTATCTTAGAGAATAATCTTTCGTGGCGAAAACAGGTTAGTAAGGTTGTTAGTAAGATTCATTCTAATTTATATTGCTTTAAGAAAATTCTACCATACAAGTCAGTATCCGTGAAGAAGAATCTAGTAAACGCAATGGTTATGCCATATTTACATCAGATTGCCACTGTTATGTTTTTTAAAATCTTAAAGCTGAAAAAGCCAAGCTACCTAAATAAGTTTTATCATTTTATGGCTGATAGTCATGAGAGAAGCACCAGAGCGGCTGATTCATGCTTATTGAGACTCCCTAAGTGTCGAACAGCATAGTTCCTTTTTGTTTCGTTCTGTTAAGATTTACAACGAATTGCCAAATGATTTAAAGAAGAAAGATTCCATTGTTACATTTAAGAAGAATTTAAAAAACCATTTACTCAAGTAGTATTCAGTTAATTTTGTTTTTCTGTATTCATCATTTTTATTTTTTAGTTTGCCTTTTTAGTATGTAGATTTGCTTAGTTTTTGTCTTTGTTCATCGGTGGATTGTCTGAAACCACAACTCAATTATAATATTTTTCTTCTCTTTTATTTTTTCTGGAAGCACATTTCAATAATTTTATTTTGTCTTTCTTGAATTGATATTTACTTTATGAGATATTGATATTTACTTTATGAGATATTGATATTTACTTTATGATATGTACTTTATAATTCTTTTGTAATGAATTATTTCTCGCTAATTGTATAAATGACCTTCTGGGCCAAAATTTGCGAGATTGAAATAAAACGTTATCAATCAATCAATCAATCCACCCCCCGCCACTACTGCTAAATTTAAATTGTGGGTGAATGTAAATGTGGAAGTGGGTGAGAAAACGGAAAGTGGGCGGATGTTGGTGGTTGTAGGGGGGACGGGGGTAAAACGAGGCCTTCACGCTTCCCCCCCCTGTTAACCGCTCCCACCGCAGTTCCGCGAACATTACGAATCCAACATAATCTTGAAGATTCTCCAAAGAGCGCTACAAACCGGTTTTTCCTTAAAAATCGTTAGAAGAATTTTAAATTAAATTTGAGAAAAAGAGTTTAAATATAAAACTTGAATGTATCGTACATTTTACGATCTCAAAGGGTTTCGATAATGAATCATTGGAAAGCTCAAGATAAAAGTTCCCCTCCCCCCCCCCCCCCACGACCACTCCTCAAAATTTGTTGGTTTACATTTCAAGATACGTAGATTCAGAAAATCGAATAAAAAAACTCTGCAAATTCTTGACACAACGGTTCATTATCTTCTTTGTACAGATCACCCTTCTGTCTAGATCACTAGGTCTAAATGTCTAGATCCTAAATGTTAGATTAATTATTATTATGAATTATAACAGTTATAATAAATTATAATTAATAATATATTATATTATTATATTTAGATAAAGACATTTAGAATTAGTTACTAATTATTAATCATTTTATCAAGTACCTAGCGAAAATTCAATCTTAAATGTTACGTCATGCTTGTTTACATGAAATGTAACATATCTCATCGAATTCATGTCTTCATTCAACTCTGATATCGTTAATTCCCCTAAATACTCATTTTTAAATTCTTCTTCACATTCGACTTCTTTTACTTCTTTCTTGAAGCTTCCTCTTCGCTTACGACAACGGCTGAAATGTCCCTGTAAGCCACATATGTGACACGTACCCTTAACAGCAGGGCATGGTCTTGTTCCGTGATTAATGAATAAACCACAACGCAAACATTTTGACGACGACGGCGGAAACTGAGCGGATGGTTTTCACCTTCCAGCTACCATGCCTACGTCAGAGCTTTCACCCCGAATCTCTTTCTGTTGGTTTTTTACGGATTCTGACTGGCGGGCCATAAGAATAGCTTTGTCGAGAGTGAGACGTTCGTCTAACTGAAGTTTTTCTGAAAGCTTTGAATCGTTCACACCTATAACTATTAAATCTCTTATCAAACTTGCTTTAAGATTTAGAAATTCACATGTTTCTGCTAACTTTCTCAAATCGTTAATGAAGTAATCCACTGGCTCTCCCAATTGTTGACGGCGTTTCAAGAACTTAGCTCTTTCATTTTTCTTTTGGCCAAGGTATAAATAGAAATTTCCCAAAACTTGCTTTAACGGCGTCATAGCTTTGCCGTTCTTCCTCACTAAGATCAAACGTCAAATAACTCTTCCCCTTCTTCTCCCAGAGCATAAATCAACATGCTAACTTGTTGAACGGAGGGTTTCCTATATAATTCCGAAGCCTCTCTAAATCGTTCAAATTTCTTAATCCATCGTTCCCAACTATTAGGATTACTAAAATCAAAATGTTCCGGAGGTACGATTTGAAATTGAGACATACCTCGAGCTTCCGTATCTGGTTCGTCAAATTTGCTGCTCTGTCTCTTCTTAGGTGCCATTTCAATCAATAATTTGAAAATTTACACCTGACACCATGAAATGTTACTTAAAAGTAGCTAATAAATTAGTAGCACAATACTCTTCCAAGTACAAGCAAAGAATGAATTTATTTCCAAGTTTGCCATGGAGCTCGGTAAATATGATTGGAACATAATAAATTATGTAGTCACACTACATCAAGTATGAAAGTAGAAGACAAAGACATGGTTGAAAACAAATCGTCGATGTTAAGCTGGGTTCACATGGACGCGTCATCCGCGGCATCGACGGCAAGACCAGTAGGACGTGGAGGGGGAACGGCAACGCGGCTAGCCGTTCACATGGGCGCGGTAAGGAGCAGCGCGGAAGACCTAGTGGCCATTTTTTTCATTGTTATCATTATAGTCATTTTACCATCCGAAATATTACTTTTACCTACTGAAATATTATTTTCTCGGTAATTACATGAATATCCTACTAACTACTTAATGTTAATGTGAAGTAGGTACTAAATTAATTAAAAAGAAGACTTGCAAGTTTGTTTTCTTTTGCACACACCTGCAATAATTCATGAAATAGAAGTAGAAGAACAACACACACACACCTTGCGCGGGGACCCACTGCGCAACGCGGCATACGCGGCATCGACGGCAAATATCTAATAATTTTGATATGTGACCTTGGGCAGCGCGGCAAACGCGTCACCCCCACCCTTCGAGGCGCTGGCCAATCGGAAGCCTGCCGTCTTTGCCGTCTTGCCGCGGATGCCGCGTACATGTGAACCCAGCTTCAATGTTACAAATAATCGGTAGTTATAAATCGATTAAAATGAATCGATTAATCGGGTTCAAAACATCGATTGTCCCCTAATGGAATAATCGATTGGCACCCCTAATGGATATACCGATGTTAGCAAACCGCTTCATTTTTCACCTTCGGTCAGGGATATGCAGCTTCAATTGCTCCATTCTACCTTAAGAAGAGCTTAAATGCATACTTTGGTTCCGACACATCTATAACGGTAGTGTAGTTCACTCATTTTGAATTTCATAGTAAACTGGAGTAGTTATGGTGTCAATATGAGATACACCCAGTCATCAGGAACCCTCGCAGTACAATAAATAGAATTAAACAAGTATATTGAGACTGTTGAAGATCGTATATTGTTGTACTACTATACTTACTTTTTAAATAAATTATATGCACTGTTTAATACAAATCAAAAAGTATCACTCGTAAACAGTTTGGTTCGAGAGTAAGAAGAGGTTCTGGATAACGTGAAATTTATCTGATATTAGATGCTGGTTTCGGGTGAGAGGGCGCGATGGGAGTTGCAAAAATGTTATTGTGATCATAGTTGGCCTCTTCTCTCTTTTTCTCTTGACAAGAAGCTGGAGAAGACATGATCCCTGGAAAAAAAAGAAAATTAAAATGTAAAGATGCGACTTAGATGGACACTGACGTTCTCCCAGAAAGCGACATTTTGATGTCTGGAGCGTTTTCCAACCCTATCATAATTTTTCGAGTTGACATTTTTTTAATGATGGTATTTGACTTTATCTAGAACCACTTTTCTCATTTTTACGATTGATGAGTTCATTCAAACGAAAAAAAGTTTAAAATACTCAAATTAATTTGAAAATGATTCAAATTTATAGTAAAAAGGAGAAAGGTTAATGTAAGTTATACATAAATGGCAAAACGTTTTATAAAATTCACAAAAGTGAATCGTGGGAAAATTCATAAATTAAATGTGAATAACGGGAAATTCACACACAAAAATGTGAATTTTTGTAGATTTTTTTGTGGAAAACCCTGAATTTTAGTAATTTTGTACCTACAATAGGATAATTTGTGGGATATTCACAAAGAATACAGTAAATTTTAGAAAAATTCACACAAAAAATGTGAATTTCTGGTTAGTTGTATTCATATTTATATCTGTATTCATATTCATATTTTTGATTTATGAATTTTATTCGTATTCATATTTATGAATATGAATTCGCCCATCTCGGTTGGACGTGGCTGTCCAATCACCCTCCGCCATTCTCCCGCCGGTGATTTCACGGTAAGTGTTGGAAACAAATGTCATTCTGCTTTTGGTGTGAAAGAGCTCATGGAATAGTTTTAATATCACTCCAGTCAATAGAGAATTTGTTAAAGTTACGTGAAGATAATATCTTTCCTGTATATTATACAGGAAAATCCATCTGTTCCCGCCATTCTCCGTCCACTTCTATTTCATTGTAAGACGGTGAATGACGAGGATGATGGTTAAGACAATCAAAATTATAACGAATTAATTACTAAAATCGCTACTACGATGATCACCTGTCTTAATTAGTCATTCTATACAATTGAAACTAACCCACCTACTTGACTGAACATTACTTTAAAGTGGAAATTGACTATTTGTGTCAAAAATGTGATTCTAAAATTAATGTTACCTATCTTGCATTTTTATTTTTTTGAACATTGAGATTTGAAAATGTCGCTTTCTGGGAGAATGACCCATATGTTGTTGATTTGTAGTGGAATGAACATTACAGTGGAGAGAGCCGAAAACTTGAATTTGCTGTGATTAAAATTTATGCTTAAGATACCCCCTTAATAGCTTCGTATTTGCTCTACTTGAACTAGTTAAGTTACGGTAGAGTAACTCAAGTAGTTTACCCAACTTGAAAATAGCGACCCTCAACTGGTTCAGAATCGTCACTTTTGTCGGAATTAATACGTATCACTAATAGGAGATTAGAAGTGAGAATGAGCCAAAATAAGTAGGATTAATTTATTTGTTCAAATTGGGCTAGGTTTCTAACACCCACGCTCCCTTCTGCTTACCGGGTCCTTTGTATTTGATGAGCTGATGGTAAACTTGTTTCATCCGTTCAATGTTATTTTTCGCCACCACGCTGTGATTCATCATCGGCACTGGGTAGTCAATGCCGATCACGCACTTCACGGCCTTTTGAACATTTTCTGGGCTGTTCCATGGCTCGTGGATGTATTTCGTTGGCATGTTCTTTAGAATTGGAAGGTACTTTCTGAAACCAAAATTTAATTGGGGGAATACTAATTATTCATAATTGGTTATGGATATTGGTAGTATGGGAGAGTGCCATAGTGTATCACTTTGCCATACAAGAATTTCATTTCAAAGCCTCCTGCCTTGTTCAAATTGTTCCTCACTACATTTAGCCCTATGGTTGAATCATTAAAAGAAATTTTTGCTCCCTGATCGTTTCTTTCGAGCTTATTGGCTCTGATATCATCAGCTGATCTTCTGGTAAGCTTTGACAGTAGCCAGCCATCTTATTGCTCTTCCATATCTTCTAATGATATTTGGGTAAAAGATTTTTGGGTTCAGTAGAAGCCCAATTCGAATATTCCGTTGAGCCGCAGAAAATGACCCCTCAGTATTTTGAAGTGGTTTTTGTTTCTAGCTCATTAATTCAAAATCGTCGACGTTCCATTTCGGAGGGTAAATAACCGAAGATTTCGAATTAATGATGGATTATGCTCTTTGTACGCTTCAAGCTTGTTAGGCCTCCTCATGATGTCCGGCCTAGATGTTAGGACACCACGTGATGTCCGGCCTACCTAATGTAGATAAGTAAACCGAAACACTCACTCTGGGCTTGCGACCTTATAGGATCCACCCGTAACCTTATTGTATCCATTCTACCATATTTGGTCCTGCCTTGGCCAACCTGTTTACCCTGCACTACTGGCTAACCTGTTTTGTATCTTTATTCATTGTCTAATTTTCTCCCCAACGTGCTTTTTCGTCTCGTGTATATATCCATGGTTTTATTGAAGTTTAACTGTAAATACATCCCGTTTTCAACCGTACTTCGTCGTATCCGTTCTTACCGTACCCGCGACGAACATTTGGTGTCGTGAAACCCGGGAATTTCCGCGAGTTAGTATTGAGAACGTCCAAACTAACCTCGACCGTTCCCCCCTACCGTTTAAACTGCTTTCGCGATCGGAATCGAGACTCAAAATGCCTCAAACAAAACCCGTTCTACCGAAAACTGTTGATCCACGTCACAAAGTGTATTTGGATCCCGCCGTAATTGATACACTCAATGAGAAACAGCAAGGGCTGTTTAAGGAAATACGGAGATGGTCCGTCCGTTCTGATCCAATATCACGAACGCAAGCGGGTCCAGGACTTTATCAAGCTGTTCAAGATCAGTTAAATGAAGGTAAGGAGTTCTTGAACAATGTTGAAAGGACCGAATTCAATCAAGATACCGAGGAATCTTTGATATCTCAGATAACGAATAACCTGATACAGCTATCATTAGCCGTTCCCGTACCCTCAGAACCCGTTCCTGCTGCTTTGGACTGTAATAGTTCGTCATCCCGACTGACCTATACTGCCGTTCGAATAATGAACGAACTCGTTACCACCGTACCCGTCTTTTCTGGGGATATCACCCGTTTTGCCGAATTCCGTCGTTTATTTGACAGGGCTGTACATAATGTACCCGATATACATAATGTACCGGATGAAATCAAACACGAAACGCTACTGTCTAAATTGAGCCCTGAGATCCGTTCTTCTTTCGCCTCATCCCTACATGATAGATCTAATTACCATCAATTATATAAGGCCTTGTGTGCTGAAAACTCCTCCCGATACCGACTAGCCCGTTCCTCGTTCGTCAAAAGAACGCAAATACCGAAGGTGTCAGCTCACACCATTACTGAACTGGATAAGTATGTAACAGAGAGCCGTTCCTGGATAGGACTAATGAAGGACCTGCCCACCGACAACCTAGCAGATTATTTGCTTTTTGAAGCCCTGTTCACCCGTCTGTCCAATGAACTTAGGGATAAGTTCAACAGGGAACGTATGGAAAACAGTGATGCTATTCCGTCATATGCTGACTTGCTGTACTTCATGGAACGGGAACTCAGAGTGGCTCGCATGATTCCCATGGAGAAACCCTCTCCACTTCGAGTTGCCTCACCAGGTGCCTCCCACGCATCCACAAAACCCCGTTCACCGTCACCCCGTACTGTGAGTAAAACAGTTTCCTACTGTTTCCTACTATTCATGCCTCCCGTAGTGAAGTTGAGTCTACTGTACAGGCACCTGAAGACTGTTTAGAGTCTGATGCTGGCCACTATGTTCCCCATCCACATTTGCCAGCACCGTAGCCGTCCTACTCCGCTGCCACTGCCAGGAGGTCAGTCCGTCGTCCCGTCACCGCCTTCCAGTTGGAGCAGGAGCTCCGTCCTTTATGAGGGTACGCCACCCTCAACTCGTCTGCACTCCCCTTGGTAAGTTCCACAGTGAGTGCCATGGTAAACCGTTCAAACTCGTCAAATGATAATTCAAATGTTGTTCAGCGTCATTCCATAGGTAGTTATAATGATAATTGCATGTTACCCCGTAGGACCAAGAGGATAGGGGTTGGATGCCGACCGTTGAAACCTTGCGGTGTTATACCCAGGCAGCATACCACCCATTGCACTTCCTCCTCGGTTAGTTCTAATTATTGTAAGGGCCCGTCTCGGGGAGTCAAGTCACCCAAAGTAGCTGACTTGCCCCACCGTAGCCAGAATGATGCATCACCCGTTCCCCAACCGTCTTGTCTTAAAATCTCCCGTTCAGGAATGCTTCCCACTGCCCTAGTCAACCTGTCCTCTTGCCATGGGAGAAGCACTAAGCCATTTAGGGCGCTTGTTGATTCTGGATCTGAGCCCAATGTAATTACCCCTGACGTTGTAACTCAATTGGGACTCAAATTATTCCCCCTTAATGTGGGGGTTGGCCGTAATTCTAATTTGATCCATTACCGAGCTGTAGGGCCACTGTATACCCGTACTGGTAAAGTCATTCCGTTTTCTGCCTATAGGCAGCCACATATATGTCCTAGACCGTATGCTCATGCCTGTGCCTAGTTGTGATTGGGATTCCACTCATTGGCCACACCTGAAACCTGTTCAATCTCAGCTTGCTGACCCCGAGTTCTACAAGTCCAAACCTATTGATGTCATAATAGGCTCCAATCTTCTCTCCTGTATCCTCATTGGCTCTGTTCAGCCTGGGCTGTGGGACTCTGAAGTAGGTATATTGGTCAGTGGACCTACCCCACCTAGACCAAGGAAATCCGTACGATTCAACCCCTGTCATCACCTGCACGAGTATTCCCAGTCAGATTCTGTCCTGTCAATTGAACCTCAACCGTATTTAGTTCAGGAGAGGTTTCGTCTAGCATATCCATGTGCCATTGGACCATCTGTTTACACCCGACCGCCGTTTCTTGATGAGAATTATCATTCTCAGACTCTAAAGGAGATTATCACTGTCCTGCAATTTGTACTGGCTGACCCCAAACCTCAGCGCAACCCGTTTCCCCGTTTTCGTTCATTTTCCTCTGACCCGTCTATCACTGCACCGTCTAATGACAAACTGGCTACTCAGCCTGACGTTCAGAGTCCTGTCAAGATTCCCGTTCGAAATGTATTCTCTGTAGCACCCCCAATCACTGTCACTGAGTCCCATACTAGTCTGTTTGAGGTTGCGGCAAAGGCTTGCACCTCCAATCTTCAAGCAGTTCACCCAAGCTCAGTTCACCTTGTTAACTCTGATCATGATACTGTAGATTTGAAACCGTCATTTGCCTCATCGTTTTCTGCCACCACTGAGGCCCTCCTCCGTCAAATGTTGAATTCGTTGAACCTGTTAAACCTTGGACCCCTGAATCGGTCAAGGCTGAACAATTGTTCCTTGAATCCGTGCAAAAAAAATAGTCAGGGTCGATATGTTGTTTCCTTACCGTTTTCTGAACCTCCTGAGTCATTGGGCGAATCTCGCCACATTGCCCTGCGACAACTGTATCGATTGGAGAATCGCTTGAAACGTAATCCCGTTTTGGACAAGGCCTATCAAGCGTTTATGACTGAATATTTAGCTCTTGGTCACATGTGGCTACTAGAGCCTTCAGAAATCCACAGTTCACCAAACTACTATATCCCGTTCATCGACAAGGCGATCCTCCTGAAAAGATTCGAGTAGTCTACAATGCCTCACAGCAAACAAGTAATGGCCGTTCGCTGAATGAAATCCTGGTTGGACCAAGGCTTCAGGCCGACATCTCATGCATGGTCACCCGTTTCCGTTCATTCCGTTATGTTTTTATGTCTGATATCCGTCAGATGTTTGACCAGATTGGTCATCCTGAGTCTGATCAAAACATGCTACGTATCGTTTGGCGAAATACGCCTGAACAACCCGTGCAAGACTTTGCCCTTTGCACCGTAACTTATGGCACTGAGTTGTACAGCATATAGCAGATACTGGGTCTGTAACGCACCCTGTGGCCTCCCGTATTCTCCGCGAGCATACCTATGTGGACGATGTGCATGGTGGGGGGAGCTCTCTTCAAGAAGCTCTCTCAGCCCAAAATGAACTGATGTCATTGTTGTGTTCTTCTGGACTCAAAACTGCGCAAATGGGCGTCTAACTGTGAACAACTCCTAACTGACATTCCTGAGGAACACCGATTGGCTCGTTCTGATACTGTAGACCTGAATTCTGAAGACAAAAAACCTCTCAAGATGCTTGGAATAAGTTGGAACCCCGTCACTGATTCCTTTTTCTTTAAGGTCCCTGCGCCTGTATGCATTTCCCTATTAAAAAATTGTACACTTGGCAGGTGACTCACCGTATATAATCACCATTGGGATCAGCTTTCCGCCCGAACCGCACAGGGCAGTAGCAGTGGAAAAATTGTTGGAAAAAAGACGAGCATGACAGCCACATCCACATGCCCGCATTCACGGACCAATCAGCGTCAAGTAACAGTTCGTCGAAAACCTGTGAAAAACGATATTATTATGGTCATAAGCCCATCACATACCAGAGATCATATTAAGTAACTTGCAAACGGAAATTGCAAACTCCCACCCCTCCGGTAATATTGTCTAGTTTGGTAACCGGAAATTCGTGGACTACGTCAAAGTTCGACAATGGAATTGTCATTGTCCAGTTGTCTAAGAATCGCGGTTGTAGTTTTCGTAAGACGACTTCAAGGACTAATTAAAGTAAAACATTATTAAAGTGGTATGAATGGATCAATACATGTCCCAAGCCTGAGTTTCGAGATAGTAAGGAAAGGGTTGCATAAGTCCATGGACTCAAAACTAATATTTTTTCATTTACTACTTATTATCACCAACGCTTTAGGGGCTACGCGTGTGTCTAGCAGTGATATTATATCTCACATTATAACTCTTATAATATCTATTATTATAATGTTTAAATATTTAATTTTCAATTATTAAAACATGAAGTAAACTTTTTTCACCTTCATTCCTTCTTCCCAAGAGAGCCACAGATCGCCACGGGTAAGGAAACATGCGACGGCATGACGAGCCAAGTGATGAATCCAACCTTCTTCCCTCAATTGTGTCATGATGGCATCGATCCACGGGTAACCTGTCTGACCCTGAATTATTAACAAAAGTGAATAGATATGTGAAAATAAGATATCCACCGAATAAATTGTTCATGTCCTAGAGCGCTTTGACATACATATTCATTTGTCAATAACAAGGAATTTTTTTTATATTTTTTTCAGTTGTAGACAAAATATGAGAGGCACACAGCTCGGCCGTTTGAGACACAGAATAGTCAACCACGATTATCATAGACGACAAACATAGGTACACAGTAATTAGGACGTATTAAAAGAGCAAGCAAGGCAGTAGAAATTCGCCCATTGTCGTGCAACTCCGATCTAACTAGCATTTAATGTTAACAGCTCTTATATCAACTTACATTCGCCCATTTCGCCAGAGCTTCGGGATTTTTGTCCCATGGAACTTGAACACAAATTGGGTTCCCAACCATCCGATCGAAGTTCGGGTTCCTTGTTGCTGCACAGTAGAAAAACTCTCTCCACAGGATCTGCCCATGAAGAGACAGCGGCGGGATCGCTCTTTTGATCTAGAAAACAGATAAAGCTTTAATATTCAACGAGGGGACGTCAAGTGGAACAAGTGGAATTCGAATAAATATGAAACAACGGAATTCGGCATCCAGCATCAATTTCATTTCAGAAACTGTGGTACGCTGCATTTGGCACGGGGTTTAATATTTGAACAATACAATACACGGTTTATGTGGCTGGGAGATATTTGAAGTATACCACCTTTTTCCCAGGGTTATTTATTAATTATTTATTAGTTATATATTAATTTTATCGCTTTGGTTATTTTTAACCAACAACCATAATATCCGAAGCCTCTTCTTATTGGAATTGACAGGAATCCAAGGAAAACAGAGCGTGATATGGGTGCTAAGAGCAGTCCTCGACAGCGGACACCTGATCGATACTCCTCAAAACATTTTCTCTCAAGAAAAATCAACGGTGACCTACATGAAATTAGATGGTAAATTGCAATATTTTCCTACAAATATCTCCGTCGAGTACGTATGAAAGATTGTGGCGAGGCACAAGTGAGGAAAACAGAAGGCGTATTTACTGTTTTCGAATTATTTGTTCCTTGAAACGTCAACCTTTTGGGGTATTTACTAGAGTTTATGTCATAAGAAAATGTTTAAAAATTTCTTTTTGAAGAAAAAATGTGTAATGTATGGTAGGCTGAGTCCTCGGGAGATTAGGCAATATGCCCACCCAGAGGGTTGTTCGATCTGTGTTTCCACAGCGTCTATCCCCAGAGCGGTCGAACAAAAAACTCGAGAACAGGGGCTCAGCAAACCATCACAAATTGTAAGTCGAACTAATTTTTTGGATTTTACCGTTGTAATCAATAAATCGAGTAAGAACTCTGAATGTGGATTAAAATCCGAAAACGTTTTCAAAATTTATATTACCACACGGATTAGAAGAGAAATGTCATGAAATTGTTATTTTCACGGTAATGAAACCTGAGGATAGAATGAAGACAGCGAATGGTACCTATCTCAAATGCAGCACAACTGTCACCGACGTTTAAAAACAAGGGAAAACTTTTTCATTTCCCCCCACTGATACCTACGCTTGAAACTACAAAGCTATTTCGTTTTGTGGTCGCCGTTCTTGTGTAAAAGCGGAGTTTGGAGGGCTTTCCATCCCAATTCCTAAGAATCCTAATTCCGCGAGAACAAATTACACAGAATGAGATTTTTCTCGCTTCCTAGGATGAGATATTCCGCCCAACTACCTCTCCGACTTGTTGAGATGGATTCGTTCCAATATTTTCACAGTTAGCCACCCCTAAATGGACAGAGCCACCAAATTGTTTAGGTAAACTTCCTAACTAGACATGACCTAGACAAATTGTGATTAACATTGTTGGTAGCAGTGTCATCAAATTTTTACTATAGTCCGGCAGATATTTCTGTGTGCACGGGTGAACTTCTTGGTTTACGTTTCAAGACACGTAGATTCAGAAAATCGAATTAAAAAAAATCCGTCCGTCCGCCGTCCCCCGTCCGCGCCACTTTGCCCAGTCCCATGCACACAGAAATATCTGCCTGACTATAATAACAATCCTTCTGTCTATTTTTTGAGGTCTAGTTTGTTAACAATGTTAATAACATTCGTAGTAATAATATTTTGGTGCAGGCGATCATCTACAGTTTATTCTGGAGTGACCGTAGGTGATCTACCGCTTCGGTTGTGGTTTTGGGTATAGCTAGGCTACGAAAGAGGGTATGGGTTCTACTTGATAAAGAATTCCAGCAGTCAGGATGTCCTCAAGGATGAAATGTTGACGAATTTGAACGAGATGAAGCTAGATAGTTTCAAGGAATTTTCCCAAATGTCCTCCACAGACTTCGAATTTCTGCTGAATCGTGTGGGACCATAAAATAATAACCAAATCCTAACCCATTTGATGAGTACGTTGGCTATTGACAGAAAACAGGATTCCTCCTTTTTCTGTTTTCCAACGATGAATAATCTCAACTATTCCCGTTTGTCAATGGAAGATAAGGCTATGACTGGTGACGTCACTTCCCGGACTTTGGCGAAAATTGAATATGATAATCGTCCAGATTCCAGTCATAAGTTCAACGCCGAATATTACAAAAAGGTAGACTGGCTTTGGGGGTGTGAGATGAGTAACAAATTATTTGGTTTGTTTGCCTCCTTTGTCGTATAATTGCAATAAGGACCTGGTTATTACTGTTTAATAAATAAGATTTAAAAAATTTTTCCAATTTTTCTAAGATAACAAGAGAACTATTAGGCCTAAATGCTCCCTTTTGGTCTTTAATTGAAGCCAAATAATTTTCCTATAACTTCATCTCTCATTACTTTCTCATGAAATTATTATTTAGACCGATATTTCGCCCAAAAGAGGGTCAGAGTTTAATTTTCGACGTTTTGGAAAAATTTCGAGATTTTTCCAATGCCCTGAGGTTAGCTCACGTCTTTTGAAGCTGCAAAATTGGTTTTGTACTACTCGTTGGTACCCTAACTACATAAGAAAGGAAAATCGACTTTTTCCGATGTTTGATGTCTAAACTCTTTATGGTGATTCTTCCCTATAAATTCTATTCCTCAAGGATAGGGTAATAAAAAAAATAAATGACACTCTTGAACAAAAAGATATCTGCTTGGCCCTGTTTCTTGATACGGAACAGGCATTCGACAGAGTGTGACACGCTGGGCTCCTCTCAAAAATCAAAAATTATTTACCAGACACATATTACAGGATACTGCAGTCATATCTAACTGGCCGCTCCTTCGTTGTTAGCTGCGGCGACGCAACATCTGCCACATATAGCATAAAAGCCGGAGTACCTCAGGGTAGTGTTCTTGGTCCGTTCCTCTACCTAAGGCGCGGTGCCCACTGGAGCGATACGATATGCGATGCGACAGGTGATCCAATAAGCAACGCGATCTTGATTCGACACAGATCGCTCATAGTGGTGCAAACGTAATGGAAGCAACTAAACTAGCGCTCACTAGCGCGATAGCGATACTCCAACGATAATTATAGGAGTCGCGTCGGTCGAGGGGACAAAGCTGCCGGGTCGCTCATCGTTCAGAACGTCCGATAAATCATGTCGGGTCAGCAAGAGGACATTCAATCCTCTATTTCCTTTGTGAAATTGATCGAGCAAAACCCGTGCTTATGGAATTATTCATTGAAATGTTACTCCAGGACCGATTTGACAAGTATTGCGTGGAAGAAAATAGCTGAAAAGCTGAAGGATACAGGTAAGAAAAAGCTATGTACATCAATTTATTTCTATACTTTCGACCTTTTTATTTCATGTATGTTTTTTAGGATGAGACCTATGCAGAACAATTTAATGAACGTACTGGCGTAAAAAAAGTATTATAGAAATGTAGAAAATGGTAAGCAAGAACAACGTCCTCCTCTGAGGAGCTCATGACTGCGACTGATGGAATAAACTGCTCCGTTGCTTATTTTATCGGCTATCGTGTCGCTACAGTGTGCACTGGAGTGTTGCGGGGATAAAAGTTGCATCGGACGATAAAAGGTTGCTCGTGTTGCATCGCATATCGTATCGCTCCAGTGGGCACCGCACCTAATCTATGCTGGCGATTTCCCTAGTTCATCGGTGATCACGGTCTCTCAGTTTGCAGACGATGTGTCTGTCTTGGGATCCGCTAAAGACTGCAATCATGCGGAAACTGCCCTGCAAGACTTCGTCAATAAAGTAACCGTGTGGTGCAGGAGATGGAGAGTAAAAATGAACCCCCAAAAGTCTGCACTACTCGCTTTCACTAATCAAACCCGTGTAATTAGGCCGGTCATTGAGTTCAACGGGGCAGTGATCGCTCACCTGGACAGTGTTAGGTATCTTGGTGTGCATTTGGACAGGAAGCTCACTTGGCAAAGTCATATCAGGTATCTGGTTGCTAAGGTTCGCCAGCGCATTGGACAACTCAAGTTTCTTCTGGACCACCATCATTCCCCTTTAGCTCTGACATCTAAGCGGCTACTGTACTTGACCCTGATTAGACCAATTTGGTACTACTCATCTGGGCTTTGGGGGTCGGCTGCAAAGAGCCACATCAACCGCATACAAGTTACGCAAAATCGGCTTCTTCGTCTTATCACTGGTGCACCATGGTATGTCAGAAATACGACACTGCACAACGATTTGGACATACCATTCGTACAGGATGTACTCCAGCAGAACTATGTGCGACTTTATGGCTCAATGGTGGACCACCCTAATAGCTTAATGTCCGGCCTGATTGAAAATTTGCCCCCTCCAAGAATGCAACGTCGGCTCAAACGCAAGCGCCCATCGGACTTCCTCGATAATTAAGTTACCAATGTTGTTAATAGTTATAGTCAGTTATTTATTTATAGATTTATTGTATTCATTGTTTCAACCAATACCTTATTCATGTTGAAGTGATCTCCTTAAAGGCTAATTGGCAGGTCAGCTAGTGAGCTGTTCCTGCATCAAGTGCCACGTGAATTATATGTTATACATGTACTATATTCATATTTAGTCTCAATTGTAATGTTTATTTAGTAAACAATAAATTTATTAAAAAAAAAAAAAAAAAAAAAAAAAAAGAGGCAGCTCTAACGACGTTCCATGTTACCGCACCATTCTTTACACCTGACGAACAGTCAATTCAGGACCTCCAACGTGTAGAAAGGTTATTAAGACATTAATTGGTGAGGTCCGCGGGAGTTTCCCAGATTAATCCGGAGAGGTCGAGGAATGGATCTACGAGGGAAACACGGTATACTTCCTGAGGAGGGAGACGAGGTGTTTACGCCACAAGCTGATATTCTTTCTTGTTCTTTTGGTTTTGAATTTTTGGTTTATTATCTTCGATAATGAACCATTGGAATCGCCCAAAGAAAAAAAATTTTTAACCCCCCCTCAAAATTTGTTGGTTTACGTTTCAAGACACGTAGATTCAGAAAATCGAATAAAAAAAAATCTGCAAATTCTTGACACAACGGTTCATTATCTTCTTTGTACAGATCACCCTTCTGTCTAGATCACTAGGTCTGAATGTCTATATCCTAAATGTTAGATTAATTATTATTATCAATTATCACTAATTATTAACAATTTTATCAAGTACCTAGTGAAAATTATTATAATTTATTGTTAGGTATTAATAATTCGTATTTATTATTAATAATAATTATTAATACGATCAATTAATACGATATAATTCTGGGGTTTGCAACTACGTCGGTAATAACTTTTCTATAAAAGAAGTACCTACCAACAAACATTCGAAATTACCTTCATTTCAGTAGCACGAAACGCACCTCAGAACAACAAACTCGACATCATATGATGTTCC
The DNA here is from genome assembly GCA_963920205.1 of Stenodema calcarata. Classification (NCBI taxonomy): domain Eukaryota; kingdom Metazoa; phylum Arthropoda; class Insecta; order Hemiptera; family Miridae; genus Stenodema; species Stenodema calcarata. The sequence goes on along the minus strand of OY986056.1, from coordinate 32,117,828 downwards.
AAAGAGCTTGTTAGTATGAAAATGGACCTGTATTTCAACAGTTTGAGTCAAGATCGTGTTGTGAGGCACAATCTTTGAGCCGTCATTGTGAAATAACGGCTGGTCGTACAAAGCTGCGGATGGTCTTAAAAAATTCTACGGAACAAACTCTATCTAAATATGAAATAAAAAACATACCGTTCTATATGAATTTTTCGAGATATGGAATTTTCAAAATTTCAAAATTCGTTTTGAACCCCTTCCCCTTGACCTAGGGTTCTGAAAAGTTTCGAGGACCATTGTGGGGTTGGTCGAAACCCATAAAAAAAATTTCGTAATTTTAACTCAACGCTAACTGGGCAAAGTGGCGCGGACGGCGGACGGCGTACGGCGGACGGACGGATTTTTTTTTATTCGATTTTCTGAATCTACGTATCTTGAAACGTAAACCAACAAATTTTGAGGGGGGGTTAAAAAAAATTTTTCTTTGGGCGATTCCAATGGTTCATTATCGAAGATAATAAACCAAAATCCGTCCGTCCGCCGTACGCCGTCCGCGCCACTTTGCCCAGTTAGCGTTGAGTTAAAATTACGAAATTCGGTTTCTGGGTTTGGACCAGCCCCACAATGGTCCTCGAAACTTTTCATAACCCTAGGTCAAGGGGAAGGGGTTCAAAACGAAATTTAAAATTTCGACAATGTCTTATCTCAAAATATTTAACTGAAACGTGTAATTTTCAGTTCACTTTTGAATGACCTGAAAACCTACGAATCTTTTAAGACCAATTGGATTTTTGTGCGACCAGCCGTTCGTTCACAGTGAGCGCGCAAAGGTTTAGGAAAAACACTAATCTTTCGCGTCGAAAACGGCCGTTATGTGACCCAACCCTCTGACGCCCAGAATAAAACTACCTTTTGTCATCTTCCCGGTAAACTAGTCTAGAAATTTTAACCGTGAGTCGGGGATAGACCACATTGCAATATTTACTCGGTTTCTCATCTGTAAAATTGTTTAAATAATACCTTTTTGTAATAATACAAATTAAATTTTGATGATGAGCTATTGACTTGAAATTTTAAAAATAGATCAGAACTGGATCACAGAACTGGATTCACTCGGTTTCTTGTCTGTAAAATTGTTTAAATAATACCTTTTTGTTTAAACAAATTAAATTTTGATGATGAGCTAGATACTTGAAATTTTAAATATAGGTCAGAAATGGATGACATTTCAATATTCACTCGGTTTGTATGACATGGTATGAGTATGGTATGGTATATTATTGTATGTATGATTTGGTATAATACAGTATGGTATGATAGGAAAGAAATTCGTATGGTATGGTATGAGTACGGTGAGAATATGGTATGGTGCCGATTTGCAATACAGTCTGGTATAGACAGAAGGGTGATCTGCACAAGGAAGATAATAAACCGTTGCGTCAAGAATTTGCAGAGTTTTGTATGTTCGGGCGTGTTGGGGAGTGAAGTGTTGTGATATTTCAGTGCGGTCAGTACGATAATGACAATAGCAGAGAATCCGCTATCGGTTTCATCTTCCGACTTCGAACTGTCACCATCAACACAGATCGGATCACGTCTTCGTCGCGACGATTACCACCCCCGCCTACCACCCTTTGCCACCTCGCCTCCTGCTATTACCTTCTCGAACAGTCTCGATCAAATCGCCTGGCGAATACAACCAACGAGTTCACGAGTTATTTTTTTTTAGAATCTCGTAGATCCTTAAAACTCTGCAAATTCTTGACACAACGGTTCATTATCTTCTTTGTACAGATCACCCTTCTGTCTATATCACTAGGTCTAAATGTCTAGATCCTAAATGTTAGATTAATTATTATTATCAATTATCACTAATTATTAACGATTTTATCAAGTACCTAGTGAAAATTATTATAATTTATTATTAGGTATTAATAATTTGTATTTATTATTAATAATAATTATGATTAATTAATACGATATAATTCTGGGGTTTTTAACACTACGTCGGTAATAATTTTTCTATAAAAGAAGTACCTACCAACAAACATTCGAAATTACCTTCATTTCTGTAGCACGAAACGCACCTCAGAACAACAAACTCGACATCAGTAAGCCATATGATGTTCCAAAGAGCTTGTTAGTATGAAAATTGACCTGTATTTCAACAGCTTGATTCACGATCGTGTTGTGAGGCACAATCTTTGAGCCGTCATTGTGAACGAACGGCTGGTCGTACAAAGCTGTAGATGGTCTTAAAAAATTCTAAGGAATAAACTCTATCTAAATATGGAATTAAAAACATACCGTTTGATGGAAATTTTTCGAGATATGAAATTATCAAAATTTCAAAATTCGTTTTGAACCCCTTCCCCTTGACCTAGGGTTATGAAAAGTTTCGAGGACCATTGTGGGGTTGGTCGAAACCCATAAAAACAATTTTGTAATTTTAACTCAACGCTAACTGGGCAAAGTGCCGCGGACGGCGTACGGAGGACAGACGGATTTTGGTTTATTATCTTCGATAATGAACCATTGGAATCGCCCAAAGAAAAAAATTGTTTAACCCCCCCTCAAAATTTGTTGGTTTACGTTTCAAGATACGTAGATTCAGAAAATCGAATAAAAAAACTCTGCAAATTCTTGACACAACGGTTCATTATCTTCTTTGTACAGATCACCCTTCTGTCTAGATCACTAGGTCTAAATGTCTAGATCCTAAATGTTAGATTAATTATTATTATCAATTATCACTAATTATTAACAATTTTATCAAGTACCTAGTGAAAATTATTATAATTTATTGTTAGGTATTAATAATTCGTATTTATTATTAATAATAATTATTATTAATTATGATTAATTAATACGATATAATTCTGTGGTTTTTAATACTACGTCGGTAATAATTTTTCTATAAAAGAAGTACCTACCAACAAACATTCGAAATTACCTTCATTTCCGTAGCACGAAACGCACCTCAGAACAACAAACTCGACATCACTTAGGCCATATGATGTTCCAAAGAGCTTGTTAGTATGAAAATGGACCTGTATTTCAACAGTTTGATACACGATCGTGTTGTGAGGCACAATCTTTGAGCCCTCATTGTGAACGAACGGCTGGTCGTACGAAGCTGCGGATGGTCTTAAAAAATTCTACGGAACAAACTCTATCTAAATATGAAATAAAAAACATACCGTTCTATATGAATTTTTCGAGATATGAAATTTTCAAAATTTCAAAATTCGTTTTGAACCCCTTCCCCTTGACCTAGGGTTATGAAAAGTTTCGAGGACCATTGTGGGGTTGGTCGAAACCCATAAAAACAATTTCGTAATTTTAACTCAACGCTAACTGGGCAAAGTGCCGCGGACGGCGTACGTAGGACGGACGGATTTTGGTTTATTATCTTCGCTAATGAACCATTGGAATCGCCCAAAGAAAAAAATTTTTTAACCCCCCCTCAAAATTTGTTGGTTTACGTTTCAAGATACGTAGATTCAGAAAATCGAATAAAAAAACTCTGCAAATTCTTGACACAACGGTTCATTATCTTCTTTGTACAGATCACCCTTGTGTCTAGATCACTAGGTCTAAATGTCTAGATCCTAAATGTTAGATTAATTATTATTATCAATTATCACTAATTATTAACAATTTTATCAAGTACCTAGTGAAAATTATTATAATTTATTGTTAGGTATTAATAATTCGTATTTATTATTAATAATAATTATTATTAATTATGATTAATTAATACGATATAATTCTGTGGTTTTTAATACTACGTCGGTAATAATTTTTCTATAAAAGAAGTACCTACCAACAAACATTCGAAATTACCTTCATTTCCGTAGCACGAAACGCACCTCAGAACAACAAACTCGACATCACTAAGCCATATGATGTTCCAAAGAGCTTGTTAGTATGAAAATTGACCTGTATTTCAACAGCTTGATTCACGATCGTGTTGTGAGGCACAATCTTTGAGCCGTCATTGTGAACGAACGGCTGGTCGTACAAAGCTGTAGATGGTCTTAAAAAATTCTAAGGAATAAACTCTATCTAAATATGGAATTAAAAACATACCGTTTGATGGAAATTTTTCGAGATATGAAATTTTCAAAATTCGTTTTGAACCCCTTCCCCTTGACCTAGGGTTATGAAAAGTTTCGAGGACCATTGTGGGGTTGGTCGAAACCCATAAAAACAATTTCGTAATTTTAACTCAACGCTAACTGGGCAAAGTGCCGCGGACGGCGTACGTAGGACGGACGGATTTTGGTTTATTATCTTCGCTAATGAACCATTGGAATCGCCCAAAGAAAAAAATTTTTTAACCCCCCCTCAAAATTTGTTGGTTTACGTTTCAAGATACGTAGATTCAGAAAATCGAATAAAAAAAAAATCGGATTTTGGTTTATTATCTTCGATAATGAACCATTGGAATCGCCCAAAGAAAAAAAACTCTGCAAATTCTTGACACAACGGTTTATTATCTTCCTTGTGCAGATCACCCTTCTGTCTATACCAGACTGTATTGCAAATCGGCACCATACCATATTCTCACCGTACTCATACCATACCATACGAATTTCTTTCCTATCATACCATACTGTATTATACCAAATCATACATACAATAATATACCATACCATACTCATACCATGTCATACAAACCGAGTGAATAATGAAATGTCATCCATTTCAGACCTATATTTAAAATTTCAAGTATCTAGCTCATCATCAACATTTAATTTGTTTAAACAAATAGGTATTATTTAAACAATTTTACAGACAAGAAACCGAGTGAATATTGCATTGTTATCCAGTTCTAACCTATTTTTAAAATTTCAAGTCAATAGCTCATCATCAAAATTTAATTTGTATTATTACAAAAAGGTATTATTTAAACAATTTTACAGATGAGAAACCGAGTAAATATTGCAATGTGGTCTATCCCCGACTCACGGTTAAAATTTCTAGACTGTAGTTTACCGGGAAGATGAAAAAAGGTAGTTTTATTCTGGGCGTCTCGTATATTGTGCCTGAACAGCATGGATTTGTGAGGGGTCGCTCCACGGTAACCAACCTAATCGAGTTTACGGACTTCGTGATGTCTGGGTTTGGTGATGGCTCGCAGGTGGATGTATTGTCTGTCGATTTTGCCAAAGCCTTTGATCGGGTATCTCACAAGCATATCGTTGCGCTGTTATCTTCTCTTGGGGTGTACCCTCTTAAGTTGGATTCACAGTTACCTGGACGGTAGACTTCACAGAGTTAGATTAAAAAGTGCTGTATCCACGCCCTACCTTGCTTCTTCCGGTATCCCTCAGGGTTCCCATGTTGGCCCTATCTTATTTTTGTTGCTGATCAATAGTGTTGGCCAAATGGTTTCTTCGGGTGACGTCAGGGTCCTCGTATTTGCGGATGATCTTAAGATCTATAGACGGATTTCGTCGTCAGCGGACTGCCTCCAGCTGCAGCACAGCCTTGACAGCCTTCTCGTTTGGTGTTCGACAAACCACCTAGCTCTAAACCCTGCTAAGTGCACCGTTGCCTCATACACTCGTTCTCAGGAGCTCATCCAGCATCGTTATTTTATTCATGGGCTCCCTCTCGGGAGACTGGAGTTAACTCGTGACCTGGGAGTTCTGCTGGATCAGAAGCTCACATTTAACAACCACGTGGATGCTGTCGCATCGAGAGCACTGCGAACTTTGGGCTTCCTCAAGCGTTGCACAAGAGACTTCACGTCAGTGGAGGCCATTGTGCACTTATATAAGTCCTTAGTTCGTCCAATTATGGAATACGCTAGTCCGGTCTGGTCTCCTTACTATGAGGTGCATAAGGACAGCTTGGAGAGTGTACAGAGAAAATTCCTGCGCTATATAGCCTTTAAGTTGGGGATGCCAGTTGATCAGGCGGACTATTCTCGTCTCGCGGTGCTTTATGATCTTCCAAGCCTGGAGAATCGAAGATGCATGGCAGACATCATGTTCTACCACAAGTTGGTGAATGGCGTTCTCCAGTCCCCGTCCCTTCTCTCCAGAGTTAACATCAATGTGCCAAACTACAGCACCCGTTCATCTGTGACGTTCCACGTTCCGTTTGCCGCCCACAACTACCTTCTGCATCGACCGTTATACCGCATGCCACGAGAGGCGAATGCGTTTATCCAAGCCACGTCATCAGACTTTTTTTGTATCTCTCAGTTTAGCCTCAAACGTCAGTTTTCTAATTATCAGTATCAGTGACAGTTCTTTTTCCTTTTCTTCATCGTCATTTTATCACATATTACTTCTCTTTGTGCACCAGTATCAATTTTTGTACTATTTATCTTAAGTTTCTTTTACGGGTGAAATCTCGAATTATTTTCCTTCTTTGTAAAATGGCTTCGGCCGTATCAATAAATAAATAAATAAATAAATAAATAAATCATTGTGGGGCTGGTCCAAACCCAGAAACCAAATTTCGTAATTTTAGCTCAACGTTAACTGGGCAAAGTGGCGCGGACGGCGTACGGCGGACGGACGGATTTTGGTTTAAGCTAGGTTCACATGTGTCCGGCAGTGCGACAATGCGGAAGTCCGACAGCGGGGAAAAACAGTGGTGGGGATATCCGGCAGTGCGGTGGATTCGGGTCGAGTGTTCAAATGTGTCCGGTAGTGCGGCAATCCGTTTGTGTCCGTTATCAATCGAAGTAAAAATACTTTCCAAAGGAAGTTTTTCTGTTTACATAATAGAAATCCTGGGATTAAAGAAATAACGACGCGTTAACACTTTCAAGGAACTTTATTCATACAAAGAAAACTATGACTACTGAATAACATAAATACTATGAATTAACAATCGAGAAGGTGTCGTTTGATGATGGTGTCGAGATGGTGTCATTCTTTCCTGGGAAACAATCAATATATCAAAATTAGCAACACTCACATGATTCTTCATTAAAATGCAATTGCATTACGACTTTTGGGTTTTATTTATCACTCGACAAACAAAAAGAGAAAATGAGAAAACTTACCATCCGTTGACAGGAGAACGGCAACCTCCTCCCAATTCTTTGCTGTCAGTTGGGAATTTCGATAACCCTTTTCGGATAATTTCCACAACTGTGGCCTTCCTCTCACTACTTCAATTAGAACTTCATCGTCCACTTGATATGATGCGTTCATATTCAAAAGGAAAGAACGAAAGTGAACGGAAGGTGAACAAATGACCACAACAAATGAACACAATGAAGCACACACACAACACTGCGCAGTAGTCAACTGGGCACGTCGGGACATCCGCCATATTATCCGAATATCTAATTTTTTGAATGTGTGCGGCAGTCCGGCAGTGCGGCAATGCGACAATCCGATCGACTCTCTGACCCCCCACTCCGAATAATACCAACCAATCAGCGGGCCGATCGCACTGTCGGACTTCCGCATTGTCGCACTGCCGGACACATGTGAACCTAGCTTTATTATCTTCGATAATGAACCATTGGAATCGCCCAAAGAAAAAAAATTTTTAGCCCCCCCTCAAAATTTGTTGGTTTACGTTTCAAGATACGTAGATTCAGAAAATCGAATAAAAAAAAATCCGTCCGTCCGCCGTACGCCGTCCGTTTTGGTTTATTATCTTCGATAATGAACCATTGGAATCGCCCAAAGAAAAAAAAATTTTAACCCCCCCTCAAAATTTTTTGGTTTACGTTTCAAGATACGTAGATTCAGAAAATCGAATAAAAAAAAATCCGTCCGTCCGCCGTACGCCGTCCGCCGTCCGCGCCACTTTGCCCAGTTAGCGTTGAGCTAAAATTACGAAATTTGGTTTCTGGGTTTGGACCAGCCCCACAATGATCCTCGAAACTTTTCATAACCCTAGGTCAAGGGGAAGGGGTTCAAAACGAATTTTGAAATTTTGAAAATTCCATATCTCGAAAAATTCATATGGAACGATATGTTTTTTATTTCATATTTAGATAGAGTTTGTTCCGTAGAATTTTTTAAGACCATCCGCAGCTTTGTACGACCAGCCGTTCGTTCACAATGACGGCTCAAAGATTGTACCTCACAACACGATCGTGACTCAAACTGTTGAAATACAAGTCCATTTTCATACTAACAAGCTCTTTGGAACATCATATGGCTTAAGTGATGTCGAGTTTGTTGTTCTGAGGTGCGTTTCGTGCTACTGAAATGAAGGTAAATTCGAATGTTTGTTGGTAGGTACTTCTTTTATAGATAAATTATTACCGACGTAGTATTAAAAACCCCAGAATTATATCGTATTAATTAATCATAATTAATAATAATAATTATTAATAATGAATACAAATTATTGATACCTAACAATAAATTATAATAATTTTCTCTAGGTACTTGATAAAATTGTTAATAATTAGTGATAATTGATAATAATAATTAATCTAACATTTAGGATCTTGACATTTAGACCTAGTGATCTAGACAGAAGGGTGATCTGCACAAGGAAGATAATAAACCGTTGTGTCAAGAATTTGCAGAGTTTTTTTCACTTGGTTCAGAGTGTTTTCGAGGCCCCTCTTCAGATTTAATCATAGTATACAAATTACTTCAACCTATTGCTTTTAAAAATTTTTCCAGAGAAGACCATAGTTGGCCTTGAAAGCTGATACCTTGAAAGAATTGACGCAAGAAAGAGTACCATTATTAGCTCATGGGATAATTCAGGCCTCATATACATGAATTACGAACTAATTTATCAAGTGTTTACCTTTCTATACAGGTCGTTCAATTGATAGTAGAAGAGCCTTGTCGACAGGCAGCCAAACCTCAGGTAGGGACTGAGCCCTGTCTGTGATGCATGGAGGGACTGTGGTGTCATTTTAGGGCGCCCAAATGATGCAACCCATGCCTGAAACAAGAAATCTGTCCTATTATTAGTATCCTACGATGTATTATCCTAAACACCAAGTTTGGTCCATGTACGTCACCTAGTAGACACCAAGGTAACATCAAAGTTGCTATATCATGCAGTGAGTCTTAGTAGGTAGGTGCCTACCATTATCATAATGTCACCTTCCAGTTTATCTGTTAATCAAGGGTTAATTCTCAATTGCTTTAAACGGGGAAAGTAAAGAGGTTCGTTACTGTAAAAAAAAAGAAATACTTGATGCAACGTGAGTAAATTTACGCATGAAATTATATCTCGCCTTTCTCTCCAGATGTCGTTCCAATCGGGACAAAGCCTCAGATTCCCCACCAAGCCAAACACCTGGGCGAAGGCCATCAGTGTCAAATCCTGAAAAGCCCAGATAAGAAAACACCTGCAATTGTTATACGTATGATTGAAACACTAAATTAGATAGGTAGGTTACACGAATAAACATACATTTATTACGGAAGTTAAGATCCCATATGCTCTAACTCACTTTTCCCAACTTCACAGGAGAGACAAAAAACGTGTGCCCAGACTTTCTATAGACTTTTCTGCAATTTTGTTCTACAGTTCTTGGGTCTCCATACGAGTGTGTAATGAGATGAACTGTAGAACAAAATTGCAGGAAAGTCCAAGACTGGGCACACATTTTTGTCTCTCCTGTAAAGTTGGGAAAAGTGAGTTAGCCTGTGTGGGATCTTAAGTGACGACTTATTATTCTTTTTACCAGCAATTACCTTCAGATGTAATGGTAATGAACAAAGGAAAGATTTGCTGAGTACAAAAACTAGTTTTTCATAATTTGACGTGTAGGGAGAAACATTCTCAAATTAACATGAAGTTGAATGTATGGCGGGTTTTACCCAATTATTGCAGTATGTTTACCTACATGTAAAATATTCATGTCCAAAATCCAATATTTCACGAACATTCCAACGGACAAGGGCAACAAAATTCTACACAATAGCAACTATAGCTCATACCTCGGAAAAGCCGTTGAAAATCTACGTTGTGGAAAGAATTGGCTGGAAATTTGGACATTATTTTACGTACCTAATTAAGAATGGGGTATGCGCATGAGAAATTAAAATTGAAAAATTTATGTAATTTGAGTTGTAACACTAGTTTCCATGTCCAAAAACTCACAGAGATCGATAATCACAATCGAAATCTTATTGATTTTAAACTTGGCGCGCGGTTGTGACATCACTCACCGTCAGTGGCACCATTGATTTACCGACCAATTAGATGCTTTAGTGGTTCTGACGTCATCACGCGCTTTTTATGAACATGATCATGTTTCTCCAGTAAACTAATTTCGACGAATGGTTTCCATTTTCACGTTTTTGAAGAGATTTTATATCAGTAAAAATTCTAAACAAAAATTATGCGCAGACCCCATTATTCAAGTTACACACTAATGATGGGACACTATCGATTGTTGGCCCTATCGATAGTTCCGATAGTATCGTAGAAAACTGTCGATACTATCGATAGTTAGTTTAATTTCGTTGTCACTGGCTCGTGGTAACCCTAATTTGAGTGTTAAAATGAATCGGAAACAAGAATTAGACGTGTGGATGTACTTTGATAAGGATGCTGGTCCAAAAAAGTTAGCCAAGTGCCGTTAGTGTAAAGCTGAGCATAGAACCTCTGCAACACTTCTAATTTGAAAGACCATATGAAAGGAAAACAGGCAGTTGAACACATAATATTATTGAATTTCCCATCACTATTACCACTGTTATCTATGGAAAACGAATTTATAGGCAACTCAGGAGACGAATGGCGTAGCTACACTAAATAATTTTGTACTGGGGCAAATAATTGATTGATATACTAATATATCTTCGGAGCAGTCTACTGTGGCTACTCTCCTCCCCCCCCCCTCCTTTCGACAATTAGCCAGGGTTACCTCTAGATGACAACAAGAATTTTATCTGTGTAGGTACCTAATTCCTCCAAAGTTGGAACGCCAAACTTTTCTTCGTGGTCATCTCGTATGATACTTTTAGCTCGCCCAACGGTGGCCAGTGTGACTGGAGATTCCGGCTGTGGTGGTGGGTCCATGCTGGAGATGATCCCTTGAAATTGATGGTACGTCAATGGAGCTTTACCGTGGTTTTTCTCGATGATTCTTCAAATTAAATTAAAAGAGGACACTTGAATTAAAAGACGACAAATGAGGAAATCCAATGAGTAAAGTCTGTATCTGTAATTTACATAATGTTATTGTGAGCTCACTTTAACATTGTCTAATACAATCGAAGGTAGGTTTCATTGTTGTATAATATCGAAGGCCTCTAAGGAACCAAAAATCATCTATCAATGAATTCCCTATTACTCTTCTCTATATTTGCCTCTTTTGGTTTATTATCTTCGATAATGAACCATTGGAATCGCCCAAAGAAAAAAATTTTTTAACCCCCCCTCAAAATTTGTTGGTTTACGTTTCAAGATACGTGGATTCAGAAAATCGAATCCCCCCAAAAACAACTCCGTTGTAAAAACTGGCCCGCCAAAAAACCTCAGCCGCAAAAAGGAATGATATCCATTTTGCCCGCCAGCCACGTATATAGGATGCTCGGTGCTTCGCACCTCGCTGTTGAGTGTGCATATAGAAACCTGATCCTCCTACCCCTAACCTCCACCGTCAATGTTTTCCTGTTCCCTGTCTCCTTCCCACAACCCCCTCTCACCCTTAGTCACCCTCGGTTTCACCTAATAATATTATGTTTCCTCTGTTACACCAGCAGGGAGCTTTACGCTTCTTTCAATGCTGTTGGCGGGAGCTTTTTGCCAGATGAACAAGCCTGAATTGAAGCATTACTTCATTATAGGTGTACCACTACTGATTACTCGTGACCAACAGTAATACTTATAAATAAACAGTTTAAAAGCTGAACACAACTAAAAAAGAAAATCTGAAAAAGCTTCAATTTTGAAGGAGTTATGACCATTTGAAATTCCTAAAAATTATTATTTCCCCCCTAATTGGGAGGAAAATGGGGGGAGGGAGAAAAAATGTTCAAAAGGCACTCCCTTGGAGCATAACAAACGTGTGTGCAAAATTTCAGCTCGATCCGATTCGTCTGCTGGGCTGTAGCCCCGACAATGAACAACAACAACAACGAGAAGAAGAAGAACACGAAAAACGTGAAAAATAGTGGTTTTAAAACTGTTATACCCCGACACCTGATGTTCCCAAGAGCTGAAATTTGGTTTACGTCCTCACGTGCCCCTGGAGAGTTGGTGTACAAAAAATCAACTCTCGAGACACTCAGGGGACCGAGCTACGATAGGGTGAAAACCCCAACTTGTTCCGTCCGGTAATCAGTGTCTCAGTCGCTTCGGTTTTCTTGGCGGGCGGGACGCTCCCGCGTCCCTAGATAAAGAAAAATCCGTCCGTCCACCGTACGCCGTCCCCCGTACGCCGTGCGCGCCACTTTGCCCAGTTAGCGTTGAGTTAAAATTTCGAAATTTCCGACCAACCCCACAATGGTCCTCGAAACTTTTCATAACCCTAGGTCAAGGGGAAGGGGTTCAAAACGAAATTTAAAATTTCGACAATGTCATATCTCCAAATATTTAACTGAACCGTGTAATTTTTAGTTCGCTTTTGAATGACCTGAAAAATTACGAATCTTTTAAGACCAATTGGATTTTTGTGCGACCAGCCGTTCGTTCACAGTGAGCGCGCAAAGGTTTAGGTAAAACACTAAACTTTCGCGTGGAAAACGGCCGCTACGTGGGTCAACCTCCAGACGCCCAGAATAAAACTACCTTTTTTCATCTTCCCGGTAAACTACAGTCTAGAAATTTTAACCGTGAGTCGGGGATAGACCACATTGCAATATTCACCCGGTTTCTCATCTGTAAAATTGTTTAAATAATACCTATTTGTTTAAACAAATTAAATTTTGATGATGAGCTAGATAGGTACTTGAAATTTTAAATATAGGTCAGAAATGGATCACAATGCAATATTCACTCGGTTTCTTGTCTGTAAAATTGTTTAAATAATACCTATTTGTTCAAACAAATTAAATTTTGATGATGAGCTAGATACTTGAAATTTTAAATATAGGTCAGAAATGGATGACATTTCAATATTCACTCGGTTTGTATGACATGGTATGAGTATGGTATGGTATAATATTGTATGTATGATTTGGTATAGTACAGTATGGTATGATAGAAAAGAAATTCGTATGGTATGGTATGAGTACGGTGAGAATATGGTATGGTGCCGATTTGCAACACAGTCTGGTATAGGCAGAAGGGTGATCTGCACAAAGAAGATAATAAACCGTTGTGTCAAGAATTTGCAGAGTTTTACACCCAAAATAATCTAATTCAATACCGGACTGTCGATAGGAGACCAAGGGGTTTTCGTTAGATAACGACGGTCTAGGCTTCTGGAAATAGTGAAGACCAGCGACTCAATATAGTAATGGAAACTATCGTCCAAATTTCACCAAAATGTGATGTCTGATCCATTCCACCGCAAGTTCGATTAAAACTACGAGACCTAATGGAGCTTATTAAATAAACTGCTTATTAAAATGAACTCAACTTACGCTTCAAGTTTGTAGAGAGTATGAGCGACCGACGTGTGAACTGTGATGTCCATCGAACGGCATAGAGCAATTATGTTCTGGTCTCTGACTCGCCCAAACGGCTCGGGATCTTCCTCGAAGGAGAGACACGTCGTTCCCCATTCCTGTCAAGACGTGCAAACAATATAAAAATAATGAAAACAATATTTACTATGTACATTGAAAACAATGATTGCTCGAACATCAATAAGCGGGATGTATCGGAAAGCATTTCCTCCTCGGCAAGGCAAGTTTCTGCTGAGTTGACTGGACGGTAGTAGGCATGGCTAATACGGTTATTTCTGTTGAATTTACCTATCTACCTACTTACAATTTTTATTGTTGGCAACACTGAAGCCATATTTTACGTACTACTTGTCTCGCGTCGCGTTGCTCGCCCTTCTGGCTCTCGCTTTTGTTGTAATAAAACAGTGTTCGGTTTATATTTAAATTGTGCATTATTATTACATTCCACTGCCCCATCATTTTGAGGTTATGGGCCCAGGCAGTGTATTATTCGAGTCGTAAAAGTGGTTTTTGCAAGCATTTCGCGAGTTTGTAGCTGTTGAGGTTATCAGTCTTCTGCTTTGTGTGATCTCGTGTTTTTAATCCGTGTTTACTTTCATTGACGTGTTTCGCCTTGTCTTTTATTTCACAATGTCTCAATCCGAGGAAAAATATTACATCCCTCAGTTTGACGGGAGAAATTTCGATGATTGGCGTTTCAGGATGGAGGTTCGTTTGGAATGTCTCGATCTACTGGATTTCGCTATCGACGATCCTACTCGTGATGAGTCATTGGAAATCGAAGATTCTGATGCTAAAGAAGAAAAAGATTTGAAGAAGAAAACTCTAGCCGATCGAAAAAAGAAAGATCGTAAATGCAAGGCTGAAATTGTCATGCGGATCGCGGATGAATACCTTGAATACGTAAAAGGTAAGGAGGCCCATGAGATGTGGACAACCCTTCATGAAGTTTTCGCGCGTAAAGGCATCGCCAGTCAGCTTTATCTTCGAAAATCCTTGTTGCTGTTGAAGTTCAACGCAACTGAGGGCTCTCTTTCTAAACATTTTCTTCGATTTGATAAGTTGATTCGGGATTTGCGTTCCGCTGGCGCCAAGTTGGAAGAAACAGACGTTGTTTGCCATTTGCTCTTGACAATGCCCGCGGAATTCGATAGTGTGGTTACAGCTCTTGAAACATTATCAGAAGACAAGTTAAAAATAGATTTTGTGAAGAATCGACTTCTCGATGATGAACGGAAGAGAAACAACTTTCTTGATTGTGACTATGTCTGGTAACAGTTTTGCTACCTCCGGCAGTAATTTCAACGCTAACGTAAACAAAAATAAATCGTTTAGCTCCACGAAATCTAATATCGTGTGTAATTTTTGTCAGAAGTCTGGCCACAAAAAGTCAGATTGTTACAAATATAAGAAGAAAATGAAGCAAGAAAAATCCGCCCATGTTGCTGAATTGTCCGCTAAAGGTGATAATGACTTCAGTCTTCTTGCTGAGCCTACAGCAACTGATGTTCTTGTTTGTGACTCCGATTCTGGTGAGTTTATTGATTTCTACCTTGACTCTGGTGCCTCGGAATGTATGGTCAGCTCTTGTTATCGTGACAAAATGTTCGAAATTCGCAAGTTGGACCCCCCTGTTAAAATTCGTGTTGCGAAGTCGGGCCTATTGCTGGCTGCAAACGAAGTAGGTAGTTTGGCTTTGAAAACTGAAGACTGTTCTAAAAGTCTTACTGTTCGTGACGTATTGATAGTTGATGGCCTACAGTTTAATTTATTTTCCGTATGTAAACTGGATATGAAGGGCTACACAACAGTATTCAAACAAGGATCTGCTTTTGTTTTGAAGGATGATCGTCCAGTATTTTCGGCCTGTAAAGTTGACAAGATGTACCACCTACGTTTTCGTATTCAAAGTGAATGTGCTGGTGTTGTTCACCATTCCAATATAGACATTTGGCACCGTCGTCTCGGTCACATTGGTATTTGTAGTATGAAGATTCTTCCCAGTTTGGTTGAGGGTATGAATTTGGATATGGAGTCTTTGAATAAACCCATTGAATGTGAATATTGTATTCAAGGCAAGCTAACTCGATTTCCTCACATTCAGAAGCGGATTCGAGCTCATAGACCCCTCGAACTTCTACACACAGACCTAATGGGTCCTATTTCCCCTATTTCTCATGATGGAGCGAGGTATGTCATGACAATTATTGACGATTTTACCCATTTTACTGCTGCATACATTTTGAAAAATAAAAGTGACGCTTTTGAATATTTTAAGATTTATGAGGCTATGGCTACTTCACATTTTGGACTATCTGTCAGTAGAGTACGTTGTGATTCTGGAGGAGAGTACATTTCCAGACAATTCAAGTCATTCTGTCAAACTAAGGGTATTCAAATCGATTACACTATTCGGTACACGCCCTCCCATAACGGCGTTGCTGAACGCATGAACAGATTGATTTTTGAACGTGTTCGATGCGTGATATTCAATTCTAATACTAGTAAAAATCTTTGGACAGAAGCTGTCATGTGTGCCGTTTACATCATAAATCGTTCACCAACTGTAGCATTAATAAAGAAAACTCCTGCAGAGCTATGGTATGGGAACAAGCCAAATCTTAATAAATTGCGTATTTTTGGCTGTGTCGCTTATGTGCGTCTTCCTACAGAACTTTTAAAAAGTAAGCTCGACAGTCGTAGCATAAAATGCTATTTTATGGGTTATTGTTCTAACGGCTATAGACTTTGGGATCCCAATGCTCAGAAGATTATTCGTGCCCACGATGTTCATTTCAGTGAAAATGATTTTCGCTCTGATGAAGGCAATATTGAGTCAAGACCTATTTTTCATTCTGATGGTGTGCTTGATCAGGACTCTGAATCTTGTTCGAGTGATGTGGACACTACTGATTCAGGCGGAGATGTTCTACCTGATACCTCTTCAGATCTTGTTGGCAGCACACCTCGACGCAGCTCTCGTCAAACCAAGAAACCTGACTATCTACAAGACTATGTCACCCTAGCCTACAGTGCTGAAGCTTTTGTAGATGACGTCCCTCAAGACTTCTCTGATCTCGAAAATCGTGATGATAAAGAACTTTGGATGGAAGCCGTTCGTCAAGAAATTGACTCTCTTCTTCAAGCTGACACTTGGTCTGAAGTGGAGCTTCCACCAGCTCGCAAGGCCATCAGCTGCCGCTGGGTCTTCCGAATCAAGAGAGACGAAAATGGTGAAATTGACAGGTATAAAGCCCGCCTTGTCATCAAAGGCTGTTCTCAAGTGAAATATTTTGATTATTCTGAAACATACGCTCCTGTAGCACATTATTCTACCGTCAGGATTTTGCTATCAATAATCAATAAGTATGATCTCTTTGCTTTCCAAATGGATGTTAGTAATGCCTTTCTTCACGGTCATCTTCAGGAAGATATTTACATGAAATGGCCTCCTGGTTTTGAAAATATCAACAAGAATCATGTTCTTAAATTGAATAGAACACTCTATGGCCTAAAACAAGCACCCAGAGCATGGAACGCTCGAATTGATACTGCTCTACGCAGACTGTCTTTTGTTTCATGTCAATCTGACAGATGCTTGTACCATTTGATCAATGGTCACACCAAAACATACCTATTAATTTATGTTGATGATTTGATAATTGCCAGTAATGATATTAATGTTTTGAATCAAGTGAAGCATGAACTTCAGTTGGAGTTTAAGATGAAAGATTTAGGCAGTTTGCACAGTTTTCTTGGCATCAAAATTGAAAGAAATTCAAATGGCATGATTCTTTCTCAGAAAGCTTACATTCAGCGAATTCTATCTCGATTTGGTATGACTGAATGTAAACCGACGAAAACGCCAATGGAAGTTGGATTGTCGCCATCTACCACTCCATCGCCTAGTATCATTGGTTCCAAGCCTTATCGTGAGTTTATTGGTTGCTTAATGCACTTGATGTTGGCAACCCGACCTGATATCGGATTTGCCGTAACCTTTCATAGTCGTTTTCAAAGTAATGCTACTGAAGAAAATTGGGTTTCTGCAAAACGGATCCTTCGATATCTCTGTGGTTCTATCAATTTTGGGTTGCATTATCCAAAGGAATGCGACGTCGTCTTGGCTACTTATGCAGATTCAGACTGGGCTAATGACTCTTCAAGAAAATCTACCTCCGGATTTCTGATTCAGATTTTTGGCGCTGCCGTATCTTGGTCGTCTAAGAAGCAATCCATTACTGCCCTTTCTTCCACAGAAGCAGAATTCATCGCTCTAGCCAATGCAGTTGCTGAAACTTTATGGATTATTGGTTTGCTTAAGGAAATATCTGTCAACCCTGGTACACCAGTCGTTTTTGAGGATAATCAAGGATGTATCAAGAACATACAAAAATGGGAACAAAAACGTTTGAAACACGTGGACATTAAATACAATTTTGTTCGTGACTTCGTGAATAACAATACAATTCAAGTTAAATATGTATCGACAGATTTACAGATTGCTGATATTTTTACCAAGAGCCTGTGTCATGTTAAATACGAGAAATTTCGTAGTATGTTAGGTTAACATTGTAAAAATTGAGGCGGAGTGTTGAATTTACCTATCTACCTACTTACAATTTTTATTGTTGGCAACACTGAAGCCATCTTTTACCTACTACTTGTCTCGCGTCGCGTTGCTCGCCCTTCTGGCTCTCGCTTTTGTTGTAATAAAACAGTGTTCGGTTTATATTTAAATTGTGCATTATTATTACATTCCACTGCCCCATCATTTTGAATTTCTTGGTAATAGGTTATCGAGTAACAACGACCGTCTGGTAATAGGTTGTATTATTTGGCGATTCGGGAACATATTACCAGGGTATTAGGTTACTGCTCCTCGAAACTAACTCAATACTCACTCAAATGACTTGTCGACAGTTACCTATTACCTATTAGACCTATACGAGACCTATTACCTGGTATCACCTAAAATAGTCCCAGCCAACCTATTATCACGGAATCCCGAATGGCCGGCGACAAAGAGGCCCTCAAAGGCCTTTCCCCCAAGTTCTCGAAACAGTTATTCCAGTAATAGGGGTTTTCTGGTAATAGGTTACTCGGTATTAGGTTACTGGACAGTATACGGTTATTTGAAGCGGTTAGGTACGTTAAATATTCCCCACCCCTAGACTGCAGTCGTCGCCAGTTGTATCTCCTCCGATGACTGTGCATCCTCGTACCTTTCATACTCTCGTATGAAATTATGTAAAACGCAGGTGGCCAATATTATGTTGTGCGACATTTGCAGGTAATGAATGAATCCATCTGTTGTATAATCTGAATTTTTGACCCTAGCCTCTGTACAAAGTCATCAAATCTCCTGTTTGACCTCCAACAAATTTATACAGATTGGGGTTTGCAGTTAATTCCTGCCTCATCTTTAGTATTATTATTTTCACTACCTGTATTCATATTCCTGAGTGACGGGGATGCTTTGTTTGAATGAAGTTATTTATTATCTCTGATCTCACTATTCACTTCATTTCTTCACATAATTTGACGTAAAAGTAACCGGCCTCAACACTTGTTGAATTTGTTATCAATTTCGTATTTTTTCTACAGCAATTAATTGGACGTCAGCCATTTCTTTGACACCCGCCTACAAAATCCGCAACTATAACCTTCGATTTTCTGAATCTACGTATCTTCAAACGTAATCCCTCAAATTTTAAGGGGGGTAATTGTTTTTCTTAGGCGATTCCAATGGTTCATTGTCCAAGATAATAAACCAAAATAATTCAAACGTACTATTCTAGACACCCAACTCACAAAATGATTACGTAGATACGAGAAAGGGTGTCTCACATGGGCAGACCTTTCATTGATAATAAACCTTGATTTCAGCATACAATTACAATAATCTGTGATAGGACGTCTGCCTATGCCCTGTGTACGTAATCAACAAATGAAGAGTACGTTCCAATTCTTTGAATCTGCCGCACAATTCATAAATAAACTTTGTGTTCCACCATTGCAATAATAGGGGTTATTCCTAATGCTAACCTTACCAACCTACTCCCATTTCGAAGGGCTTTATTACTTTCCAAAAACATCAGAGATACAACTCGTAAAAAAGTCTTCGTCTCGTGTTGTCCTTCTACATCAACACTTTTTGGTCAACACACTCACCCAAGCCATTTCAAACATTTCCCTTGCTCCGTTTTTGAACAAAACACGCGCTCTCTAGAAATTCAACGCGAGGTTTTTTCATCCCTTGGCCCTCGACCTAAAGTGTCTAAGAAACTTAGAGAGGTGTCCCACTACAACGAAGGACCTCTAGGGCCACTCTAATTGCTTCAGATCCACCGCTTTTGTCGACGTCACCTACCAAACCGTTTTTGTGAGACCGGTGAAATTATTGTATGGTCTCACTGTCAAGTGAGACCATACAATGACGATGATGAACAAAAAGGGCTCCGTTTGAGATGAAATAAGCTTTGTTCGTTCTTCTTCTATCTTGGTAAAATAAATAAATCGTTTGTTAGGGTAACTGTACACTGGAAGAAACGGGAGACCATCGCTATGAGGGTGTAAATTAAATACCTGAACGAACCATTAAAATTTAATGGTTTATTATTTAATGTGGATTATGCATTGTACCGATACAGAGCCGAGGCTAGATGGCGAGGAGGTGTCATTAATACTAGTGTGTCTAAAAATGCATCAAATATTTATGTATCAAATATTTTTCTCGATATATCTATCGAATACTGGCATTAAATATGCTCCAGTAAGTCATTATCAATTCAGGATAGTGGGTATATGAGTATGCGGCGGTTTCTAGTTTGAGCTTCAGATTTGAGAGCCTAAAAACCCCGAAATCTTCGCAATTTTTTCAGTTCTTCGCGCATAAATTGAAAAGTACACAATCAACGAAAATGTCACTCATCTCTTTTTTGAAGAACATTAAATTCCGCGCCGAATGGCATTTGAAACATAGAAGTCGGTCCGATTTTTACCAACTTCGCTAACAAGTTGAATTATTCAATCTTTTAGTGATCTATACAGAAAGGTGATCTGTACAAGATGATAAACCGTTGTGTCGAGAATTTGCAGAGTTTTTCTCCATTCTCGAGGAAATTGTCTTAGTTTTCAGTGCATTCAATAACCTTATCAATATGTTTAGTTATTCTTCATTTTATAATTTATAAAATAAACCAAAATAATCACTCAGTTATTTTACTGAATTACTCAGTAAAAGATTGTTTATTGGCTCTGCTGAAAAGTCGCCCAAATGACGATGTGGGAAGTTGCCGTGAGACCCTCGATGTGTGATAACATCCAACCGGCTCAAAGTCAGCATAGTGCTCCAGGTTTGTGCGCCTATTTTATTATTAGGTATTTTGATGTTTTTTAGAGGCAAAAAATATGAATAAGGTGGATTTTATTGTTTATTCACTTAGTAAACCATTGGAAGTGCCGTGAATCATTTTCAAGTCCTTAAAATCTGCTAACTACTTTTGTTGCGTTTTTGTAACATCATGCATTTGAGGTTGTACTTTTCGTACCGTGAGTGTATTTTCAAGCAACTAGGTGTATTTCGAGCAACTTTTGACGCATTTTTCTTATTTTCGACCTAAATGTATGTAACATTTTTGTTGTAGAATGGGTGAAGATTTTGAATTTTTGTTAAAGGATGATGGTTTTTGCCGCCCAATCACTAGGAAAGAGCTTTTACATCAGCTCCAGATCCCTGGATGCGATGTAAATATCCTAATTGCTCAGGAATAATACCTACAAAATGAGAAAAAATGCCAAGTGTTTCTTTGCCTTACTGGAAAAAAGAACGAAAAAAGAAAACAAGAAGCAAGAAGACGAAAACTGTGCTGGTATGGTTTCTAAAAGAACATTATACTGTCATATGGATGGTTGCGAAGAGCAACCAGGGAATACAATGTTAAACAATTAAATAAAGTCTTGAGAATTAATACTAAATAGTGTTCAGTAATTTATACATACAGGTATGCCTAAACGGAGGCAAAGCATGGTGTCAGGTGAAAAAAGTGACGTGGAAGAGGCAAGGAGGACGGCTCCGTATCAGTCCTCAATGACACTCCCAGAAAAGCTCGATTGGCGAAATCCGAATTGGGATAAGTGGCTACGACGATGGGAACGGTACAGAGTGGCCTCTAACTTGGCGGGGGAGTCAAGTGAGTACCAAGTGAACATGTTGATTTATGTGCTCGGAGAAGCAGATGAGCTGCTGGATAGGATTGGTTTGACTGATGAAGAAAAGTCCGTATAAGAGGTGGTTGTTGGAAAACTGGCTGATGAATGAATGAATAATGAATGAATGAATAATTGATTTATTCCGATAGACATAATTATATATACATCAATGGTAGTATAATTACATGATTGAAAGTACCTATAATAATATTTAAAATAATAAAGATCATAAATGGAATGTACCCCTAGCCATAGGGAAAACCCTGTGCGGTAAGGGGATCATTTCAAAGGCAACACAATTTTGGTTTTTGAACGTAGTAGGTTCTTTGCAAGAGTTCAACAAGTCGAAGAACCAGTAGAGGAATTTGTAAACGATCTCCATGCGTTGGCGAAGAATTGTAAATTTGAAGGGCTGAAAGAAGAATTAATCATGCACAAAGTCATTCAAGGGATACAAAATGTTCAGTTATCCGAGTCACTTCAGGTGAAGAGTGATTTGACACTCAAGGAAGTTGAGATGAGAGTTAGGCAAGCAGAAAACGTTCGGAATCAGCAAGAAGCAATCAGAGGCATTAGAAGAGTTAGGGTTGATGCAGCCTATAAGGGTACCCAACCTGATGAGGCAATAAGTCCAGGAACGGCATGTCAACGTTGTGGATACACCCATAGAAACGCGGCGTGTCCGGCTCAAGAATACAGGTGCAGGAAATGCAGTAAGATAGGCCATTTTGCGAAAATGTGTAGATGGAAGGATGGACAAGTGAGGGGAATTGAAGCAGATGAAAAGGAATGTGACGATGACAAGGAGTATCGGCTGCATAGTATCAAAGTATCGTCTGTCAGCACCGAAAGGCCAGATGTGATAGTGACCATAGAAGGACGCCGCACATTGGTCCAGATCTAGCAAGTCAAAAGTCGAAAATCCGAAGTCGTTCATTTCAACTGGCAGGGTCAGAACACATAAGAGGGAACCCCTGTTGACTAACAAAGACAGGAGAGATCGTGAAAAAATTGTTGAGGGAGATTATCGTCCATTTAGTAGAGATGGGACCCCGGACGTAAGGTAATTCCACCGTTTTCTGCACCTGAGCTCAGTGATACAAGTAAACGTTTCTGGTCAATAGTGATTTTTTTCTTTGTTTCCTGTGAATATGGAAGGGTGCAGTGAAGGTAAAAAATAAGTCATATTAATTATATTGCTAACTCTGATGTACATTTGAGTATTGTTGTATTTTTAAAGTCCAAAAAATGTACTGAAATCAATTTCAACATGCTCGAAATTCTACGGAACTTTGCAGAACCTAGATATTCCTACATACTCGTGAACTACAAGTATCACTGAACATATTTTCGTTAATTTTGACTGCAACTATTTGCAACTCTAGGAAATATGATTTTTCTTGTTTTTCCAGGAATGAAAATCTCTATTGAGCGGAGAGAGTTATTTAGAATATTGAAAGGTGCAAACTTTGATTTTTAAGAGGGCCAACGCTAATAATTACCTACGTGTTGAGCATACACCCCAACCTGCCTCATAATGATTCACTGAACATCAAAATTAAAGATTTTTTGAAAAGTTTCAAAAGATATTGGAGGGAATGTCACCGATCCCAATCTAAACACGCGAAATGGTTGGATGGAAGACATTTTGTTGTTGACACAACTGCAACAACTAGTAGTGTAGGCAGTAAGGGGTGACCTCGGAAACTCTTCAATGATGCTAGTCAATCAACAAAAAATAGAATAGTCGCAAAACTAGTCGAGGAAAACTCATTAGACGAACTGTGTCGCGCAGTACAAATTAAAATGAGGCGAGATGGAAAGAGAGATGCAGCAAACGTCTTGAGAGATTTGATGCCCTCGCCAAAGCGGGCCTCTAAATTTAAAAAAGTTGCCAGGAGGAGCATTGAAGGAGTTCCCAGTGCTAAATTCACGCCTGATGAAGCTTTATCACTTATTGTATCGACTCAGTTGACAAAACAACAGTACCATTTGTTACGCAAAAGTGCAATGAAAAAAAGTCCACTTTGTATCCTTCGTACAACTTAGTTTTGAATGCAAAAAAATCTTGCTACCCCCCTGATTCAGGTATTCAGATATTTCAGGTGTTAAATGATATATTACTTGTTTCCATGCAATGGAAAACTTCGAACTTTCAGTCCTGTTAGAACTTTCGTTCGAAAATATAATAATATAATTATTCTTGTGATTCATAAACTTGCCTCTGATATTCTTCCTAATAGCTTCCACATCATTCACATAAGGTTATGGTCAGTATCGCTCGAGACATCGACGTGTTCGGATCTCCGGCTTTTATCGCTCCCGATTTGTTTACAACCTGATAGGTGAGTCACAATTATCTAACTTACCTCTGTTCGCAACGTAAACAGATTAAGAGCTCCCAATACACAACAGTTACTGGTATCATGATGAATCAAGAGTTAGATAAGGATAAACCTCCCGATCAATATCGTGTTTCAGACATCGGGCCTTTCAGTATCGCTATTGAAAGTATCAGTAATGATGGAAGCGGGATATCAAGACTGCACCCAATGGTTCTTGGAAAATTATTACACGAAAAACATCCAAATATATCTGATAACATACAAATTATCAAGAAAGTCGGACGAAACAAAATAAGAGTGGAACTGAACAACTTTCTATCAGCGAATAATTTGTTAAACTCTCAAACATTGAAAGAAAGAGGATTTAAAGCAACAATACCAATGTATTTGATTAAGAGAAAATTTGTGGTTAGAGGAATTGACACAAGTTTAAGCGAAAATGATATCAAGAAACACATGCGTGATAGTCGCGGTAAGGAATTGGACATCATTGAAGTAAAACGATTTAATAGAATAGAGAAAGATGAAACAAATAAAACCAATAAATATATTCCAACGCAATCAGTAGCGGTGACAATCAGAGGCCAATTAATCCCTGATGTTGTGACAATCCTATACGTACGATGCGACGTCAAACCGTTTATTCAAAGGGTGATTCAGTGCACTCATTGCTGGCGCTATGGCCATTTTAAGGATAATTGCAAAGCCTCTATGCGGTGTGAACTATGTGGAGAAGGGCATGATAAATTGAACTGTACGGTACCCGTGCCAAACAGGAAATGCATTCATTGCAAACAACATCATTCTGCATCCAATCAATCAATATGTCCACAATATCAAACAGAAAAATCGATTAAAATTATGATGGGAACGAATAACGTCTCTTATCAAGACGCAAAGGACTTCATTTCTGGGAAAACTTATGCAGGGCAAGCAAAAAACCCCAACTTGAGTGACATCCAGGCCTTTCCACCAATACAACCTGACACCAAATCGGATCGTGCATTCGTCACGGCAACGAGAAATACAAATAAACGGAAACCTCAGGAAACTCCTAGATATCAAGAACGTGAATTGCGAAATTTGTTAATGACAACTACAACCAAACGTAACCAACCAGGGGGATTTATCACTAATAATCCACATGCTAAGAATACACTGCCAACAACACAACAAAATAAAAACGATATTACAAGCAATGTGGTAAGCAAAGAGACTCTGATGGAAACCATAATGTCAGTGTTAATAAGTATAAAACCTCACTTAACAGCTGATATGGACGAATCAACTCTAAGAACAATAATAAGTGATACAATTAATGCAGAAGATACAGCAAGTAACAAACAGTCGAGCGAAGATCTCACAGCAAACCAAGTAGAAGAAGATGATATGGAATTTTGAAAAGGAATAGATATTTGGACATGCTCTGCTGAATAAATATTATTTGATAAATGACAACCGAAATACGAAGAAATGAGCTAAGAGCATTCCAATGGAATGCTAGATCACTAACAAATAAAAAGAATTATATAGAAAGATTCCTTAAACAACAAAATATTCACTTGGCATTGGTCAGTGAGACATGGTTAGTACTAAATCGACCTTTTACTATTAATAGGTTCAACATTTTGCGGGATGATAGACATGATGGATGGGGAGGAGCAGCTATGCTAATTCATCAAGATATTAACTATGAAGACATAACCAACCAAATTGCGCCCATAAATGGTGTTCAATTCACTGGAGCAAAACTTAAATTCAAACACGGATCGCACCTATATGTTGTTTCACTATACAATCCTAGCAATAATGCCATCACATCCCAACAATGGCAATCGTTCTTTGATTCAGTTCCCAACCCGAAAATCATCGGGGGTGACTTCAATATACACCATAGATGCTTTGGATCAAGTTTCACTGATAGAAAGGGAATGAACTTGGTAGAAGCATTGGAAGTGTCAAATTTGGTCTATTTGAATGACGGGAGCAGAACTTTAATTCCTCGGGTTAATTCAACACAAATATCAGCAGTTGACATCACATTATGCACCTCCACTTTAGCAGCAAGTTTCAGTTGGGAAGTGATGAACGATCCAATGGGATCTGACCACATTCCGGTGCTAATTTCTTCTGCAGCTTTTGAACTAAATCAAATTATACAGCCGTACAGGAAATGGAAAGTTCAACAAGCGGACTGGACTACGTTCAGAGCGAAATTAAATGGAATCCAAGGAACTTTGGCAGAAATTGACTATAACACACTGATGAAAGAAATTGAGAAGGCGTGTGAATCTTCAATCCCCCTAATTGATCCTCAGAGGAAAGTAAACTCAGGCGTTTGTTGGTGGAATGACAATTGTCAAGTCGCTCTACAGAAACGTGAGAATGCTGCGGAGGAATATAGGAGACTCCAGTCGCGGACCAACTTTTTGGCATACGCCGAAAAGCACACAAATTTTCAACGAATCACTAGGGAGAGCAAAACTAAAAATTGGGTTTCATATTGTTCCAACCTAACTAAATCCACCCCTCTAAGGGAAATTTGGAAAACAATTAAGGTATTGAAAAATAGGAAAACATCCAACGCGCAACGCATAGAAGGAGACTGGATAACGGACCTACTAGATAATTATGCTCCACCATGGGTTCCAAATGTCATACCTCATGAAGAGAATGACGATTCAGTGGATCAACGACCCCTTCTAATTCCGTTAACGCTAGCAGAATTCGATGCAAATCTCAAACGTTCAACCAACACAGCCCCTGGCATGGATGAAGTAATTTACCCCATCATCTGCAATCTCCCTACATCGATCAAAGAAACTATGATAAGGCTATTCAACGAATTTTGGTCGGCTGCAAACTTTCCTGAAGAATGGAAGAAAATTCTAGCAATACCTCTTCAAAAACCGAACAAACCATCCTCTGTATGGTCATCCTATCGAATTATTTCATTGACTTCGTGCACAATGAAATCAATGGAGCGTATGGTGAAAACTAGACTTGAGTGGTACCTAGAATACTATGACAAACTGCCACAATCCCAATATGGTTTTCGAAGGTCTAGAAGTACCTATGATGGACTAACAAATTTAGTTACTAGTATTCAATACGCATTGAATCACATACGCGTAGAATCACACTAGCACTTTTCCTGGACATCTCCCGTGCGTACGATTCAGTTCAGCTGGACGTGCTCTACGAAAGATTAAGAACTGTTGGAGTGCCACCATCATTTTGTCGCAGTACCATAGCTCTGTACGATTCTCGCAAGTTTCACCTACGAGTGAACAACAAGATCTATGGTCCCAGAATATCGTCCCAAGGCCTGACGCAGGGAGGGATTTTGAGTCCATTACTCTATGCAGTCTACGTCGGAGATCTTGAACAAGTGGTACCAGAAGATGTCCAGATAATCCAATTTGCTGATGATGTTTGCGTCTATGTGGAATGTTCGGATGTTGAGTCGGGGATGGAGAGCTTGGAGGAGTTTGTAAGAAGAATGAAGTCATGGTGCAACACTAAAGGACTGAAGATATCAATAGAAAAATCGGTGTTAGTTCCATTTACAAGAAAGAAACGATTACGCATCGGATCAAGTGTACAAATGGCTGGGGATAATTTTAGAGTACAAAATTCTGTGAAATTCCTCGGGATTTGGCTTGACAAAACCCTTACATGGAAATCGCATACCAATCATGTTCTGGAAAAGTCAGAAAAGTATTTCAACATTTTGAAAATGGTCACAAGTCTAAAATGGGGAGCTGACCCCGAAACTGCATTGTTGTTTTACAGAACTACAGTCAGAGCCATTATAGACTACGGAGCAATGTTCTATGGAAACGCGAGTGACACGAATCTCTTGAAACTATCAAGAATGCAAAACAAATGTATTCGTATATGCATGGGGTTCCTCCGGTCAACGCCGGTGAATGCCATGTTGGCTGAATCCGGAGATCTCCCACTAAATCTCCGATTCCAAATGCTTTCGGACCGCTATACCCTGAGATTAAGATCACACAAACGACCGATGATTCGAAACATCTGCAGGCTCAGCACACATATTCTGACATCGGCAATGAAAATGAAAATACCTCTCCAAGTTAACAGTTTCATTCAGGAAGATGTGGACTTGACAAGACTACAATGCAGCAACAAACCCAGTCAGTTCATGCTGACATTTGAGGAACTGATGGTACCAGTGAAAATAGGGCTATTCGCCTATAAAAACCAAGAAGCTCGCAATATTGACGAATGTTTCTTCAGTTTTGCAAATATCCGATGGCCAAATTCTAATATAATTTTTACTGACGGCTCAGTCCGGTCACGCGGCGGGATGCGCATTTTATGATGTAGCTACTGATTACAGTGAGAAATTCAAGTTGCACCACATATCATCTTCCTTTACCACCGAAGTGGTTGCTATCCTGAAAGCCATCGAGTACGTAAGCCGACAATACTGCAGCAAGAAGGGAACAAACTTGATTTGCACGGACTCCCGGAGCACTGTGCAGCTTCTCAGAAGGGAAAGGGTTCGAAGAGCGAAGAACGATCTGATTGTCAGGCTACTCCGCATGTTGAACGGATGTAAGAAGAAGAATCAGGAAATTGTGTTCGTCTGGGTGAAGGCTCATGCGGGCCTGACCCCGAGTGAGCGAGTGGACCGACTGGCAAAAGAAGCGTCAGAGTCGGGAACGTTATTGGACATTCCGGCTGTGGTTGAGGAATTGGCTCCTATTATAAAAGAAAAGCACTTTGAAAAATGGAGTGAGGTATTCGTTCAATCAAGTAACGGAGCAATGTATAAGATAATACAACCTCGGCCACCTCGTATTCCATGGTTCAAAAACAAAAATATGGACAAAAACGTTTGCCGCATCATGTGCCGTTTAAGAACCAACCATGGAGTATGCGACGCATACTTGAACAAAATTGGACAGCGTGACTCTCCTGAATGCCAAAAATGCGGACAGCCAGAGGGAACTCTACACCATATCATAATGGAATGCCCAGAATTCGAGAGACAAAGACAATCCTTATTTGTTACAGTGTTGAGTGAAGTGGACATTAATTTTGACTATTTTTCAATGCTAGCTTCAAAAAACTCTGCAAATTCTTGACACAATCTTCCTTGTGCAGATCACCCTTCTGTCTATACCAGACTGTGTTGCAAATCGGCACCATACCATATTCTCACCGTACTCATACCATACTATACGAATTTCTTTTCTATCTTACCATACTGTACTAAATCATACATACAATAATATACCTTACCATACTCATACCATGTCATACAAACCGAGTGAATATTGAAATGTCGTCCATTTCTGACCTATATTTAAAATTTCAAGTATCTAGCTCATCATCAAAATTTAATTTGTTTAAACAAATAGGTATTATTTAAACAATTTTACAGACAAGAAACAGAGTGAATATTGCATTGTTATCCAGTTCTGACCTATTTGTAAAATTTCAAGTCAATAGTCCATCATCAAAATTTAATTTGTATTATTACAAAAAGGTATTATTTAAACAATTTTACAGATGATAAACCGAGTGAATATTGCAATGTGGTCTATCCCCGACTCACGGTTAAAATTTCTGGACTGTAGTTTACCGGGAAGATGAAAAAAGGTAGTTTTATTCTGGGCGTCTGGGGGTTGGGTCACGTAACGGCCGTTTTCGACGCGAAAGTTTAGTGTTTTTCCTAAACCTTTGCGCGGTCACTGTGAACGAACGGCTGGTCGCACAAAAATCCAATTGGTCTTAAAAGATTCGTAATTTTTCAGGTCATTCAAAAGTGAACTAACAATTACACCGTTTCATGAGAATTTTTAGAGATATGACATTGTCGAAATTTCAAAGTTCGTTTTGAACCCCTTCCCCTTGACCTAGGGTTATGAAAAGTTTCGAGGATCATTGTGGGGCTGGTCCAAACCCAGAAACCAAATTTCGTAATTTTAGCTCAACGCTAACTGGGCAAAGTGCCACGGACGGCGGACGGCGTACGGCGTACGGGGGACGGCGTACGGGTGACGGACGGATTTTTTTTTATTCGATTTTCTGAATCTACGTATCTTGAAACGTAAACCAACAAATTTTGAGGGGGGGTTAAAAAAAATT
Source organism: Stenodema calcarata (assembly GCA_963920205.1). Classification (NCBI taxonomy): domain Eukaryota; kingdom Metazoa; phylum Arthropoda; class Insecta; order Hemiptera; family Miridae; genus Stenodema; species Stenodema calcarata. The sequence goes on along the minus strand of OY986056.1, from coordinate 32,087,620 downwards.
TTTCTTTGGGCGATTCCAATGGTTCATTATCGAAGATAATAAACCAAAATATGTTAATTTATGAAGAAATTAGTAATTTTATTGTGAAGAGTAATTTACATATTTAAACAGAGACTTTATTTTTATATATTCACGAATTACATACAGATACTTCAATTACTTAAAACTAATTAGATAAATATATATATATGGCTGTATACTAAAAAGGTAATGCCAAATAAACAAAATTTAAAAAAAAAAAAAAAAAGGTTATGGTTTCCCAGTTGATGTGTCGTTCGTGATCGAAATTCTCTAACACAACAATTTTGTGTAGCAGGTTCGGTTCGAAGAAAAAAAAGAAAATTCGTAAATCCGCGAGAAAAATGGCCGGAAGCAACCACCGGATAGAACCATTGCGGAAAGATAACTTCGATACTTGGAAGATACATGCGGAGGCAATCCTTATCAAGAATAAACTGTGGGGATACGTCACAGGGACAATTCCTCAACCTCCAGATACAGCCACACCAGAGGAGAAGGCAGCTTGGATCGAACACTACTGAAAAATGTTGGAAAAATAAAAGCAATCAGCAAAAATCCAATTTGGCAGAATCAACATGGTATTCCGTAGAAGAAAGTCTAACTACGACTTCAAAAATAGTCGATAACTTCTTCAATTCCGTTTGGTGCATTGATAGCGGTAGTACATCCCATTTATGCTCCGACAAAACAAAATTCACACAATTCGATAGAGAAAATGGAAAATTAATGTTAGCATCAAATGATTCCACAGCAAATATCGCCGGAAAAGGACCCGTAAAGGTAAAGTTGGGAGATGACCGTATTGTAAATCTCTCTGATACATTGTATGTACCAAATCTCAGCACAAACTTACTGTCTGTGAGTAAAATAACCAGTAAAGGCTTCGATGTCACATTCAAAAGAGACCATGCTGAAATTCGAGACAAAAACGGAGAAATATTTGCAAAAGCCACTAAACATAACAATCTGTACTTAATGAATGCTAAAGATCCAGAAGTTTCAACGCTAACATCATCAGACACAATATCTGAGATACAAAATTGGCACAGAAAATTGGGCCACATTAATGAAAATGACCTGAAATTAGCTAGAAGGAATAAAATAATGAAAGGATTAAAATGCAAACCGTCAGATAAACTTGGAGACTGTGAAACTTGCATAAAGGGAAAATTCTCAAAGCTCCCATTCCCTTCGAGGGATGAACCTAAACGATTGGAAGCTCTCGAAATCATTCACTCCGACGTAGTCGGCCCTATGCGTTGCAAGTCTCCAGGTGGTTCAAAATATTTCGTGACCTTTATTGACGAATATTCTCGTTATGGTTGGGTTTACTTTCTAAAACAAAAAAATGAAGTCCTTCAATATTTCAAAGAATTCAAAAATGAAGTAGAAAACATCCTGAACAAGAAAATAAAATACATTCAAAGTGACAATGGACGAGCTGAATACGTCAACAATGAATTTGATACATTTCTGAAAGATGCAGGTATCAGACGTAGACTTTCAGCACCTCGAACACCAGAACAAAATGGATTGGCTGAGCGTCGAAATAGAACTTTGTTGCACAGAGCAAGATGTCTTATGCTCGAATCTAACTTACCACAAATGTTCTGGGCTGAGGCCATTTATTGTTCCAACTACTTGTTGAATAGGTGTCCGTCCCGAGTCATAGACCACCAAACCCCATTCCAGAAGTGGACAGGACGCATACCTTCTGTCCGCCACTTGCACGTATTTGGTGCCAAGACATTCGTCATGGATAAAAGCCAAGGCAAGGACAAATTTCAAGACAGAGCCGAGGAAGGCATTTTCCTTGGTTACTCAGAATTCTCAAAGGCATACCGAGTTTGGGTGCCCTCCAGAAACAAAATAGTGACTTCTAGGGACATCAAGATAGTGAACAAGTTTTACTATTCTGAAAAATCAAATGACGATCCATTCCCATCCAGTTCAGATTCATTGAATCAGTTACAGAAGCCGACAAGAAAAAATGAAATTATGGTCGATGTTTTCACAAATGGAAACGAGGAAACTGATCAAAATGAGGATGAGTCTGAGGAGGATCATGGAGGAAATGAAGATCAAGAAAATAGAGAACAAGAAGAAAACGAACAACAACAAATAGAAGAAGAAGAAAATGGTTACAACCTGAGAAATAGAGCAGAACTGAATCCCCCCAGATGGCTGAACAATTTTGAAGTCGCTTCTCTAACTCAAAAGGAGGCATTGGAGGGGACAGATGCAAAATCTCGGGAGGAAGCCATAAAAAGCGAAATCAGAGCCCATCTAAAAAATGAAACATGGAAAATAACAGAAAGAGTGGGCGGGTCAAACGTCATAGGAAACAGAATGGTGCTGAAAAACAAGTACAAAGCGAATGGTGAATTAGAACGTCGGAAAGCACGACTTGTTGCCCAAGGGTTTTCTCAATGCCCTGGAGTTGATTTCAGCGAAACCTATGCACCCGTTGCCAAACTCAGTACCATCAGGGTCTTATTAGCGCAAGCTGTAGAAGAAAAAATGATCATTCACCAGATGGATGTGTGTACAGCATATCTAAATGGTGAAATAACCGAAAATATCTACATGAAGCCCCCAGACAAACTTGAAGTTTTTTGGTCTGATATCATTCTTGAAGAATGCGATTCAGAAAATCATACCATACTGAATAAAGCCAAACAAATGCTCCACGACTACGGGTCAATCCAAGGCGAGAAAGTATGCAAATTGCAGAAAGCTTTGTATGGATTGAAGCAGGCGGGACGACAATGGTTCCTGAATCTGGACTCAAAATTAAAAGAACTCGATTTCAAGCAATCTAGCGCTGACCCTTGCATATACATTCGTACGTCAAGGGGAGAAAAAGTCCTGATTTCTGTGTATGTAGACGATCTACTGATAGCATCAAAGAGTCAAACCCAACTAGATCAGTTGAAGAAGGAACTCAACAGCAAATTTGAGATGAGGGACCTTGGCCCCCTACACTATTGCCTTGGGATCGAATTCAAGATAAAAACTCTGCAAATTCTTGACACAACGGTTTATTATCTTCCTTGTGCAGATCACCCTTCTGTCTATACCAGACTGTATTGCAAATCGGCACCATACCATATTCTCACCGTACTCATACCATACCATACGAATTTCTTTCCTATCATACCATACTGTATTATACCAAATCATACATACAATAATATACCATACCATACTCATACCATGTCATACAAACCGAGTGAATATTGAAATGTCATCCATTTCTGACCTATATTTAAAATTTCAAGTATCTAGCTCATCATCAAAATTTAATTTGTTTAAACAAATAGGTATTATTTAAACAATTTTACAGACAAGAAACCGAGTGAATATTGAATTGTGATCCAGTTCTGACCTATTTGTAAAATTTCAAGTCAATAGCTCATCATCAAAATTTAATTTGTATTATTACAAAAAGGTATTATTTAAACAATTTTACAGATGAGAAACCGAGTGAATATTGCAATGTGGTCTATCCCCGACTCACGGTTAAAATTTCTAGACTGTAGTTTACCGGGAAGATGAAAAAAGGTAGTTTTATTCTGGGCGTCTGGAGGTTGGGTCACATAACGGCCGTTTTCGACGCGAAAGATTAGTGTTTTTCCTAAACCTTTGCGCGGTCACTGTGAACGAACGGCTGGTCGCACAAAAATCCAATTGGTCTTAAAAGATTCGTAATTTTTCAGGTCATTCAAAAGTGAACTAAAAAGTACACCCTTCCATGAGAATTTTTAGAGATATGACATTGTTGAAATTTCAAAGTTCGTTTTGAATGAATGAATGAATGAATGAATGAATGAATGAAAGAAAGTTTATTCCAAAAAAAAAATAAAGAAATTACAAAAAAAAATATCATAATTGTAAATTAATACGGCAACACAAAGGAAAAATTATAGTATATTTATACAATGGAATATACCACACGAACCATAGGGTATGACCCTGTGCGGTTCGGGGGAGTTGAGTTAAACAAGTAATATTACCTAATACACCATTTTTACAGAAACGACCCGAAAGTGATCAGATGAAGAAAATAAAGATGCAAAAAAAGGATATCTAAATTAGAATAAATTTCTATGGACCCAAGTGACAATCCCAAACGAATTTGATGGATAGAATACAATCATTATATAGGTATGTAAAGATAAACACCATTAGAAGCAGAATACAAACATTATATAGGTATGTAAAGATAAACACCATTAGAAGCAAAATAACAGACAAAATCATGACACATAAACACTAGTCAGTAAATTGGAACAGTTTATAGGACCTTGGTTTATCAACCATGTGAAAATTCTAGTTTTATAAACGGCACGCGAAAAATTTCCAGGTATGGTCATGTCTGCTGGGAGAGACCGCAATATATAAGGCATACTGAAAAATATATGCTTTGAGGTACACCATAGACGAGATTGGGGAGCTGGTATTACCGCCTTAGAAGTGAGGCGAGCTGGGTATATGCTATGTCTAGGATACACGAAGTAATCGGGGTGTTTGTGAAAAAAAGTAATAGCTATTTTGACATACAGTTGTTGAACTGAGAATACCTGGACAGCTTTGAATAAGTCAGAGGTGGGGAACCGGCGTGGCTTCCTGGCGATTACTTTTAGGATTGATTTTTGGACAATACAAAGCGGATTTAGGATAGACGCTGAAGCGCCACCCCAGGCTAAAATGCCGAAACTAATGACACTTTGCACAAGAGCTTTATATATAGTAATTAAATTTTTCTTATCAAGACATCCCCTCAATCTATAAAAAATATGAATAAATTTACGGAGTTTCTGAACCATAGAGCTAGTATGATACTCCCATCTTAAGTCTTCATCTATAGTAATTCCTAAGTACTTTGTAGAATAAACCCGTTCTATTAGTGGACATTTCCCGTCACACGCACACTTCATGTAGTCATTTCCACATGTATGTATCATGATACCGTGCTGCCCCAACTTATGTTTGGATGCGGACTTGGAAAAAACCAAGAACTTGGTTTTTTTAACGTTTAAACTCAAGGAGTTAGAGCACATCCACCCAAAAACTTTATTGATGTCGGAATTTGCATCCCTAAACACCTCCTCCCAATCATCCCCCTCGCATAAAATTGATGTATCATCAGCATACATGTACATGGTTCCAAAAAGATTCAAAGAACTTAATTGATTTATAAATATTAAAAAGAAAATAGCTGCCAGAGTACCACCTTGGATTACCCCGTATTGAATTGTAGTTTCATCACTGTCAACTCCGTCAATTGTCACAAACTGCTTTCTATTGGAGAAATAGCTCTGCACCCATGCAAGCTCTGTTCCACAAACCCCGTAAGAAGGCAGGATCCCAACCAACAGACCTCTATCTATTGAATCGAAGGCTTTAGCCATGTCAAGGGTAATAAGGAGACCTTTTTTCCCACGATCCATTAAAGAGTTAATGTCCTTGGTCAAATTATACAGAGCTTCGTCGACACCTATACCCCTTCTAAATCCAAACTGCAAGTTAGAGAGCATGCCATTCGTTTCGAGGTACTCAAACCCCTTCCCCTTGAACCCCTTCCCCTTGACCTAGGGTTATGAAAAGTTTCGAGGATCATTGTGGGGCTGGTCCAAACCCAGAAACCAAATTTTGTAATTTTAGCTCAACGCTAACTGGGCAAAGTGGCACGGACGGCGGACGGCGTACGGGGGACGGCGTACGGCGTACGGGTGACGGACGGATTTTTTTTTATTCGATTTTCTGAATCTACGTATCTTGAAACGTAAACCAACAAATTTTGAGGGGGGGTTAAAAAAATTTTTTCTTTGGGCGATTCCAATAGTTCATTATCGAAGATAATAAACCAAAAAGGTAGTTTTATTCTGGGCGTCTGGGGGTTAACGGCCGTTTTCGACGCGAATGTTTAGTGTTTTTCCTAAACCTTTGCGCGCTCACTGTGAACGAACGGCTGGTCGCACAAAAATCCAATTGGTCTTAAAAGATTCGTAATTTTTCAGGTCATTCAAAGGTGAACTAAAAATTACACCGTTTCATGAGAATTTTTAGAGATATGACATTGTCGAAATTTCAAAGTTCGTTTTGAACCCCTTCCCCTTGACCTAGGGTTATGAAAAGTTTCGAGGATCATTGTGGGGCTGGTCCAAACCCAGAAACCAAATTTTGTAATTTTAGCTCAACGCTAACTGGGCAAAGTGCCACGGACGGCGTACGGCGTACGGGTGACGGACGGATTTTGGTTTATTATCTTCGATAATGAACCATTGGAATCGCCCAAAGAAAAAAATTGTTTAACCCCCCCTCAAAATTTGTTGGTTTACGTTTCAAGATACGTAGATTCAGAAAATCGAATAAAAAAAAATCCGTCCGTCCGCCGTACGCCGTACACCGTACGCCGTCCGTGGCACTTTGCCCAGTTAGCGTTGAGCTAAAATTAGCTTTCTGGGTTTCTGGGTTTGGACCTGCCCCACAATGATCCTCGAAACTTTTCATAGCCCTAGGTCAAGGGGAAGGGGTTCAAAACGAAATTTAAAATTTCGACGATGTCATATCTCCAAATATTCAACTGAACCGTGTAATTTTTAGTTCACTTTTGAATGACCTGAAAAATTACCAATCATTTAAGACCAATTGGATTTTGGTGAGACCAGCCGTTCGTTCACAGTGAGCGCGCAAAGGTTTAGGAAAAACACTAAACTTTCGCGTCGAATACGGCCGTTATGTGACCCAACCTCCAGACGCCCAGAATAAAACTACGTTTTTCATCTTCCCGGTAAACTACAGTCTAGAAATTTTAACCGTGAGTCGGGGATAGACCACATTGCAATATTCACTCGGTTTCTCATCTGTAAAATTCTTTAAATAATACCTTTTTGTAATAATACAAATTAAATTTTGATGATGAGCTGTTGACTTGAAATTTTAAAAATAGTTCAGAACTGGATCACAATGCAATATTCACTCGTTTTCTTGTCTGTAAAATTGTTTAAATAATACCTATTTGTTTAAACAAATTAAATTTTGATGATGAGCTAGATACTTGAAATTTTAAATATAGGTCAGAAATGGATGACATTTCAATATTCACTCGGTTTGTATGACATGGTATGAGTATGGTATGGTATATTATTGTATGTATGATTTGGTATAGTACAGTATGGTATGATAGGAAAGAAATTCGTATGGTATGGTATGAGTACGGTGAGAATATGGTATGGTGCCGATTTGCAACAAAGTCTGGTATAGACAGAAGGGTGATCTGCACAAGGAAGATAATAAACCGTTGTGTCAAGAATTTGCAGAGTTTTTTTTTATTCGATTTTCTGAATCTACGTATCTTGAAACGTAAACCAACAAATTTTGAGGGGGGGTTAAAAAAAAATTTTTCTTTGGGCGATTCCAATGGTTCATTATCGAAGATTATAAACCAAAAACGACGAGTCATAATATTATGCTAACCTTCATTTTCTATTCAAATGGGGATGTGATGGGTGCGGAGGGCTGAACAAATACAAGCGACTGGGAAGTGATGCTACTGTTGTTGATGATTCTGCTGCTCTAATTTCTTCTTTTGTTCCTATTCAATTGTACTACATTGTTGAAAACAATACCAAATATACCCTATGGCATAACACTCGAACTTCTTCCACTAGATACTGTCGACCAATTCGTTTCCGATTCATAAAAGAAACAGCCGACGAAATAGTTAACGAGGTCGCTCACGTGAATCAACAGATTGAAAAACTCCATCCTACTGAAGTCGAAGTTTTCGGCAGGAAAATTACGGTTGTGTCCACCTTTTTATTAACAATGGTCGATGGAAAGGTTTGCAACGCTCTTTCTTCAAACAAATGCACTCAAAAATGTTACATAATGTTACATATTATGTGGAGTGACGCCAAGAAATATTAATAATTCGAGTTTAAATAATGAAGTTTCTAGGTTATCTAGTTTCGGTTATTTTCGAGAAACGTAAAATAACGTTCGTTATATTAAAATAACTGTCAAAAAAAATAGTTTCTTTTCTTCTGAATGAAAAACGGGTGGAACATCAGGTGTTAGTAACTATTATTATGTTGTTAGTAACTAGTTTTTTCGACAGTTATTAAATAACGAACGTTATTAAATAACGTAAAATTTTTACGTTTCTCGAAAATAACCGTTATGCCCATCCCTACTTCAAACTAGTTTCTCGTTTCTTCACCCATCCAAAAAAAAAGTTACTTTTCCTTAGGAACGGATTCGTTGAAAGCGATAATGATCAGTTTTTTTCGTCAACAATTTTCGTGACGATTTGTTACAGGGGCGGATCCAGAGAATGAGGTTCATAACCAAACCTAAGTTTTTTTGGGATTTAATTATTTCTGTTGCTCTTGCAAATTTTTTACAAGTAGCGTAATGAATGGGGGGTTTCAAACCATTTTTAACACTTTCCATAATCAAACAATTTCGTTTTGAAACCCTTTCCAGTCTGCCATTTCAAGGAAAATGCTTGCATACGAGTCTGCAACACATTGGGACATTTTATGTCTTTAAAGAAGTGATTCAAGAACCTTCGAACAATGCTACATCACCTACCCCAGTAGCGTAGTTGTTATACTTAACTGTAGGGTTCATCATAAATTATGAAGCTTGCATTCGTATAGACAATATAAATTATTGAGAATGATCACCTAACAACCTAGTGTGTAAACAATTATGTAAACAATCACGCTCATACCGCAGCTTGTCGGCCACGCACTCCGCAGTGGTTAACGTAATATGGTTAGGTAAATCGAGAGCTATCCAACGAGTGGTGAACGATTTTTGTACGATGATGACTGGCGAAGATAAAGTTCCGTAGCAACGAATCGGTTGTAAGCGAAGATCATCAGAAATTTTCGTCAACAGTTTTCGTCAACAATTTGACGAAAAGCCATAATCAAAATTACAAAAATAATCAATGCTACGCTTCGCCTGAAATACGTACTCCAGCTTTGGAAGATAGCCGAGTTTATTATGATTCCAAAACCAGGAAAACCGCCTGTGGAATGCACATCGTACAGACCGATTTCCCTGTTGCCAGTATTGTCCAAGTTATTTGAAAAACTGCTTCATAAAAGGCTCATTCCGCTCATTGAAGAACGTCAATTAATACCTAACCACCAGTTTGGATTCAGACAAAAGCACTCAACAATAGACCAAGTTCACAGAATTACCAGCATAATAGAGCAAGCGCTTGAAGAGAAAAAGGTCTGCTCTGCCATCTTTCTCGACGTTACCCAAGCGTTTGACAATGTGTGGCATGATGGCCTAAAGTATAAACTGAGAAAATCACTACCATCACAATATGCCGAGCTGTTAGAGTCATACCTTACTGACCGCTACTTCCGCGTTAAACTTGATGACGCCTACTCCAAACCTAAACCAATTGGTGCTGGTGTACCTCAGGGTAGTGTACTTGGCCCACTCCTGTACCTACTCTTCACCAGTGACCTACTCTTCACCAGTGACCTACCTGAAATCAGTAGTAATACAACCGCCACTTTTGCAGATGATACCGCAGTGTTAGCTGTGGGGGAGAGCATTGACGCTTCTATGAGCAAGCTCAACCAATCTATTACACAAATCCAAAAATGGACTGCTAAATGGAGAATACGGATGAATGAGGCAAAGTCGGTCCATGTTAATTTCACGAACCGCAAAATCAGCTACTTGCCCGCTTACCTCAATGGCAAAGTCATCCCTTACGCCAACGAAGCGAAATATCTTGGGATGACGTTAGATGCGAAGCTGCGATGGAAATCGCACGTAAAGAAGAAAAAACCCGAACTGACTCTTAAACTCAGAAAAATTTCGTGGTTAATGGGCAGGCGATCAAAACTGTCTGTGCAAAATAAACTAACCCTGTACAACCAAGTCCTAAAACCAGTATGGACTTATGGAGCGCAGCTGTGGGGCTGCACAGCTCAGAGCAATCGGAAAATTATTCAGCTCTTTCAAAACAGTGTGCTCAGGAGCATAGTTAATGCACCCTGGTACATTCAGAATGATAGACTTCACCATGATCTAGAGGTGGAATCTATCGATGAAACTATCAAGAAAATTGTCATCGCCCACCAAGAGCGACTAAGGGGTCATGTCAACATCGAAGCTGTCCATTTGCTGGATGTAAGTGACCTACTGAGAAGATTGAAAAGAAGGAAGCATCACGAACTAACACAGTGAATGTGAAGTAATGAATAGTTCAACAATTATCTGACTCAACAATTAACAAGTTCTGTATCTTGTTTCGATTGCTACACGTAGTAAATAAGATCAAAATTAAATTGCTAGTAAGTTGTAAACTTGGTGTAATAAAGAATGTTTTAAAGGAAAAAAAAAAAAAACAATTTTCGTGACGATTTTTTTGTTTGTGTGCCATAGCAAAGACATAAAATGTCAAAAACTAGTTTCTCGTTTCTTGACCCGTCCCTAATAACGGTTACTTTCGAGAAACGTAAAATAACGTTCGTTTTATAAAACAAACTGTCGAAAAAACTAGTTTCATTTCTTCTTAATGAAAAACGGGTGAAACAGCAGGTGTTCTAATATGTTGTTAGTAGTTACAAAGAAAACGAAAAACTGTATTTTTCAACTGTACTAGGAAAAACGAAAACTTTGTCGGCGCATTTGTTGTTCGTGGTTTGTTCCGAGTCATATTTACCTAATAATCAACTATGTTTCGGAACAAACCACGAATAACGAATGCGTCGACAAAGTTTTAAATAATAATTTTCACTAGGTACTTGATAAAATTGTTAATATTAATTATTAGTGATAATTGATAATAATAATTAATCTAACGTTTAGGATCTAGACATTTAGACCTAGACTAGGTCTAAAACTAAGTGATCTAGACAGAAGGGTGATATGTACAAAGAAGATAATGAACCGTTGTTTCTGATCTCATTTTTCTGTAAGAACTTGTGTTATCTTTTTCTTTAGTTCCTAATATGCAATCAAAGGATTGAATTACTTTATTTCGTACTAAAACTTTCTCAAATTAAATATGTATGTATAATTATCGTTTGAAAACATTGATTTCATTATTTAGCAAGATATTCCCATTTATATTCCCATTTATATGCACTTATATTTCCTGAACGGCTCAACTTACCTCAAATTTGATTACATAATAGAATTCAGCATGAAAAAACCTAGCTAGGGACGTATTCAAAATGTGCCAAAATTAAAAAACTGGGGCGCTTAGATTTTTGAATTGCTAGATTAGCGATCTGGCCCAATGTGCGCCGGGTGGGATTTAAGATTGATACTGGAGAGGACGTAACGATTATTTCAAACTCACTCTACAGTTCGTTGTTCTCGAAAACATTCGCGTTGGAGAAGACGAATCTGAGGATATTCGGGGCAAGAAGACATCCGTTGCAGCTGATGGGGAAATTCAAAGCGACACTAAGTATCAAAAGGAACCAGAGTATCCAGGAAATCATACATGTGATGAGGGACGAGCAGTTCCCTCTACTCGGCAGACCTGCGATAGACGCATTTGGGCTCATCAATTGGGTTAGGATGGTAGAGTATGACAAAATTTCACAAACGTACCAGCCGCTGTTTGAGGGAATTGGCAAGATGAAGACAGACAAACACCGGATCGAAATCGACCCAAAAGCCAAGCCCTACTCCATCAAGACGCCAAGGAGGATTCCACTGCACTTGAGTGACAAAACTCGGGTGGAATTAGAAAAGTTGGAACAGCAAGGAATTATTAGCAAGATTCAAACACCAACGGACTGGGTGGCAGGGATGGTAGTAGTGCCAAAGCCTAATGGCGACGTACGAATATGTGTCGATTACTCACAGTTGAATCAGGCAGTAAAAACGGAACGGTTGATGATTCCATCCGTGGATGCATTGCTGAGTCAGTTGAAGGATGCAAAATGGTTTTCGAAAATCGACTGCCGAAGCGGATATTATCAGCTGGAGATTCACGAAGCTTCAAAGGAGTTGACAACGTTCATAACACCGTTTGGTCGATATGTATTCAACAGAATACCAATGGGAATTTCGAGCGCTCCGGAGATTTACCATCGTGAAATGACCAGCATAGTAGGAGGGTTGGAAGGAGTTATCACCTTGTTGGACGACTCCCTTGTATTTGGGACAAGAAAGGAAGAACATGATCATCGGCTATGCAAAGTGTTGGAACGAATGCAAGAAAATAAGGTAACTCTCAATAAGGAAAAATGCGAGTTCGGTGTGCAAGAAATAAAATTTTTAGGACACCACGTGTCAGAAAAAGGGATTCTGCCAGATAGGAGAAAAATTGAAGCAGTCCTGAAGCTCCCAAGGCCAACAAACGTTAATGAGGTTAGACGATTTCTTGGGATGTGTAATTACTACACGAAGTTTTTTCCAAGGTTGTCGAGCGAATCAGAGCCACTTCGAGGACTGTTAAAAAAAGAAAATGCGTGGTACTGGGATGAAAATCACGAGAAGGCGTTTGAGAGTATCAAGACGTTTGTTACAACGCCTCCCATACTGAGTTTTTTTTGACGTGAAGAAACGAACCAGGGTGGCTGCAGACGCCAGTGCTACTGGAATAGGCGCGGTATTGGAGCAGTTGAACTTTCAAAACCAGTCGAAACCAGTTCAGTTTGCTTCGAGGAGCTTAACTAATTGTGAAAGACGGTACTCCAATATAGAAAGAGAAGCGCTTGGGATAACCTGGGCTTGCGAAAGATTTAGGGATTTTTTAGTCGGAGGTGACCACTTTATAATACTCGACGATCACAAGCCTCTGATTACTTTGTTTGGGAAAAAACCGTTGGATGAACTTACTCCAAGAATTCAAAGGTTTAGAATGCGACTGTTGCCATTTGCTTTCAGGATGGAACATGTGGCGGGCAAGGATTTCTACTTACCAGATTTATTATCAAGAACTACAAGGGAAGCAGAAGACCAGGAAGGAGCTGATGTGATGGAACGAGATGAAATAGAATACTATGTCAATACAGTAGGAGCACCAAATGTGTCAGATGTACGGCTTCATGCTTTATTGCAAGCTCAAAAGACAGATGAGGTTATTAGTTGGGTGAAAGAATATGTCATAAATGGCTGGCCTCGAAAAGTCGAATGGATGCTTGGGGCCTACCGAAAATTCAGGAACGATTTGTGGGTGAAGGAGGAAATGCTCATGTTCAAAAAGCGAGTAGTTGTTCCACGAGCCCTACAGGAAGATATCTTGAACAGAATCCACGTGGGCCATGGCGGCGAGAAGAGGTCCATGACACGAGCAAGAGAATGTGTTTGGTGGCCAGGCATAACGAGCCGCATAACGGAGAAGGTTTCGCACTGCAAGGAGTGCTTGGAGCAGGGGCGGCTCGTGGGCTCAGAAACTGGTGGGGCACCAGGGCAATATTTAGGTGCATACCTACCTATTAGGTACTCACTATAGGAACTAAACTCAAACTACCCTTACAGCTAAACTGCTTCATAATTAGTGGTATGCAGCTCTTAGCAAGTCAGGAAACATCGTTCTCCAAAGAGTTCTCTTGAGGAGAGGGAAGTTTACTGACCAGTATCCAGGATTACCGACGAGGAGGTGACTGCAAGGCAATCCCACCTACCCACCCAAATAATTATCTTCAAAATGATAGGAAGAATAAAAGAGAAATTGTGACTGTACGAGTACTATTCAAAGAGTACATTATAAAGGTAGTCAAAAAATTATATTATTGGAGTTTCTATTACTGGGGTTTTTAAAAATTAGCAATCGCGACCATCTGCTTCCTAGCCGAGTGGTACCTTGAAAACCCCCTCTAAAAATGTCCTCTTATGCCCAGATTGCACATACGTTTTCTTATCCAATCGTATCAAAACATTTTGAACGATCACAGAACAGCAAGATTGATTTCAACTAGCTTTTAGAATTCGTTGGTTAGCTCAAACAAAGCTCGAGTCAACGAAGTCACCATCAGTTTCAGGGATAACAAATAAATCAGTATTCTCAACGGTTGGCTGAGCTACATAATAATATTATGTATATTACTGTTATTAACTGTTATTAACTTACAGAATGTAGAAATCAACAAATGAGATTCCCTTGGGCGAATAGTGATCCATTCAGTCTTGACGACTAGCAAAGCGTTCACGCGTTGCACGTGAGATATTAAATTTCAATGTTTAGTTGATTAATATTATGGAGACAATAATTCACTTTTACTATGATGAGTAAATACGAAGCTAAAAACCACCAGTCAATGCATTCAAAATAATATTTATAACGTCAGGCAACGTTTTGATATCATTCTTATCGAACATGGAAGAAAGCAAGGAACCATGGAAGAATGAAACTCCCTTCTTCCTTGACAAGGAACGATTCAACGATCGATTGTTTTTGGCATTCAAGTTGATTCGATATTTTGGCCACCGCCCGGAACGGCTCCATTTGTGGAACACTGGGTGCCTTCCCCCACCCCAGGAAGCGCCTATCCCTTCAACATTGAGACTAGGGCACTTCTGGTCGTTCCGATAATCGACTTTATTAATCGATAAATCGAAACAAAATGCGTTGAGGACACGACTTTTATCACAGTCACTGTGACACAGTGTACTGCTATCGAAGTCAGACGAAATAGCCGCCCGCCTGCGTTTCCTGGGACCTTGCGTTTTAAAATAGGTTAAGAGTTTTTTCCATGGAAGTGGGTAGTAGTAGGTAAGATTTTTTTCTCCTTGTTCTATGTTTTTTCTGTTTTCCTTTGCAAATTTTTGGGTGGGGCGAGGGCCAAGGTGGCCTTATGGACGAGCCGCCACTGGCTTGGAGCAGCGGGAACAGAAAAGAGAGCCGTTGATAAGTACACCCGTCCCAGCATGGCCGTGGTGCACACTCGGGATGGATTGTTTCAAGTATGCCAATCAATGGTACATTGTGGTAGCTGACTATTTCTCCCGATATCTGGATGTCCATTGGCTCAGGAGAGATCTCACAACGGAAGCCACGAAGAAATACCTAAAATCTCTGTTCGCCAAATTCGGCATACCAGAGATTATCAGATGTGACAATGGGACAAACTTCGTCAGCTATGAAATGCAACAGTTTGCTAAGGACATGGGGTTTCAGATTATCTCCAGTAGTCCAAGGTACCCCCAAAGCAACGGCTTTGCGGAGGCAATGGTCAAAATAGCGAAACGGTTGGTGGCTAAAGGAGATTTGGATCTGGGGCTGTTGGCACATCGGACGACACCGTTGGACCATGGGATATCACCGGCCGAACTATTGATGGGACGAAGGTTGCGAGGTAGGTACTCTCCCAGTAGATCCAGACTTGCTGATACCAGAATGGCCGGACCTGAGTGCGTTCAGGGATGTAGATAGCAGAAAGAAAGAGGAACAAAGAAGGCAATTCAATTATCGACATGGAGCAAAGGACTTGAACGCTTTAAGAGAGGGAGAAGAGGTTTGGGTCAAAGATGCTAGGAAATATGGAACAATCATTCGGAAATTTGAGAATAGGCCAAGAAGGTATGAAGTGAAGACCAACGAGGGTGCGGTACTGGTTAGGAACCGGAAGTTACTTGTGGCTGTTAATTAAAGAAGGAGAGATGTGCTGGTATGGTTTCTACAAGAACATTATACTGTCATATGGATGGTTGCGAAGAGCAACCAGGGAATACAATGTTAAACAATTAAATAAAGTTCTTGAGAATTAATCTTGAGTTAATTAGTCTTGAGAATTAATACGAAATAGTGTTCAGTAATTTATACAGGTATGCCTAAACGGAGGCAAAGCAACTACCTGGGGCCTATTTCATAAAACTACAAGTCTTATTTTACAGGCATTTTTTCACAATTTACAGGCGAAAAATAAGTACAGACGTTTCATAAAGCTACACCAGTAGATTTGTAAGTTCCAGTGAATATTACAGGTTTACAGGTAACTTATGACAACTGTACAGGCGTTTCTCAATCATTTTCTACAAGTGACAAGTTTACAACTGTAAAAACTGACGAAATTTTTAACCTACCTTTTGAGTACTGTAGACTGAGGGGTTTTAAGTTACAGGATAGCGTCATCAAGTTTATTTTCACATTCATCGTCCTCAGTTACCATTACCCGTTATATCGCCTTATTTTTCGCCCGTTGCGTTGGTTGATTTCATTCCATTAGGTATGTGGAGGTTAATGAATTAATCAACCATTTTCTATAAGTAACTGAATGGGATAATTTTTGTTGGGTATTAAAAAGTTATGAAATTTCAAATTTCAGTCTTTCTTTCTTTAATTACAATTTTCAAAAATCACAACCTTTCACGAGAGTATAATTCTTTTAATGGTCAAAGAGATCGCAAAATAGTGCTTGGGTTTTGGTCCGTACACACATCTTGTACACACTCCACTACAATCCGAGGAAAGTGCTGAGTATATGGAGAGCATTCAGGGATCAACAAATCCCTTTCCAATTTAAGGATCTCCAAATCTTTAATGTACTTTTCTCTCTGCATGATTTCTATGGATAGTTCAAGTTTTTTAATCCTTAGTTTCTTCTCATCATTCGCCACTGTTGATGAGAACGCTCCCATCAACACTTCCTTCCTCCCTCTCATTAACTTAAAAATTTCAATACGGCCCTCTTTTTTTGTACTCATTGTGGAAGACGATTGTAATAATAAGCTACGCTAACCGTTCGAAACCTTCCAAATTTATTTATTCCTTGTTGTCATGACTGCTTGTAACTTGTTGTTCTTGATTATCTACCTACATAAACATAACCTGCCTTACGTAACCTCTCCTGTAAAAAATCTCCTGTACATTGTCTTCTTTCTTACAAGTGTAGAATATTTTTATGAAACACTTGTACTTTTACACTGAGCATTACAGGTTCCTGTTGCCTGTAGACTTGTACACTTGTAATTGTAGTCTTATGAAATAGGCCCCTGATTGTGATTTTTATGTTACAAAGAAAGTTACCAATGTTGTGATGTAACAAAGAATGTTACCAATGTTAGTTTAGTAGTTACCAATTTATTATTTCATTGTTTTGAAGAAAAATGTAAATAAAACTAATTTACTACATTCAAAAAAGAATTGGAATCTATTTTCATCCTGATTGTAACAAGTCCGTAAATGCATAGTGTTGCAAAATCGCAACAAACATATTTTCTAGTTGACATCTGTGCATGCATGGTGTTGGAAAATCACAACAAACATATTTTCTAATTTATCTCTGTAAATATTTATCTGGAAATTTTTTCCTTATTTTTTCCTCAATCTGGAGGCCAAAATTGATTTAAAAAATTTTTTCCCGAAGAACAAAAAAAAATCACGCACTAAAGGGTTAAGATAGTTATTTCTCTTCACTCAACAAGCAGCCAAAATGTTGAATGAGACACCTCGCACTGCCTTGTATTGTTTACCTGCATTTTCCAACAAATTGGATTATACCTCAAATGTCTCCTAGTTTTTTTTTTTTCTTTTCTTTTCAATCGTGACTTCGTAATTATGTTTATCTGTAATTTCTGCACCACCTCCACGTTCAAGATACCTGATATACCTACCTTAAAAATGCAGTTCATCACTAAATGGAAGTGCGCACGTCTACAGTAGATCATGGCATTATTTGAATACTGTTATGCTAAAATAGCTTTGCATACTCGTGCCATTCGACATGCCGACTTTGCTCTCCTGTTTGATATAATTCACGAACGAGTTGTTCATGTACAGTGTACACTCTATAAAGGATGAGGCCGGTGCTTGAAATTCAAATGAGACCATCCGTATTTCTACCCTACAATACCCCTCCCTACCTAAGTGAGGCTGCGAAATTTCATCAAATATGGATGAGAAAAGTTGCGAATGAAAAACATGACAAAGAACGGGCAATTCCAGTCAATTTTTTTTATTTTATTTTTTCCAAAGTACCTTGTCTAATGTTAGCAAAAATCGGGTCCATTTGCCAAGAAATTGTTCACAAAAATTTAGGAAAATAAAAGAAAATTGGTAGTTTGAAAAACAGGCGGGCGAGTGACCGGGGTGTGACGTCAAAAACTTCACCATTATGGATACTAGCATATGAAGCATATGAAGCATATGAAGCAATCCCTGCATAAAGCATCCACGGATTCCTGTGGCGTGCGGAAGGTTCAATCCTTGTTACCAGAGCGCCTACCAGCGAAGGTTGTGTTACCAGGTTCAAATCCGTCTTCGATAGTATTTTGCCTCGGCTTTTTCACACTAGAGATGCCATTTAATTTCTTAACACAGGGCACTCGGATGAAAAATAAAAAAAGAGAGATGAAAGAGATGAAAATCAATTTGTTATGGCGAACGGCGATAATCAAGCGATAATGCAGAATAGAGAATGCTGGAGTGACGCAAAGATGGAGTGACGCGAATGGATCATTTTTCTTGCAACATCGTGGATACTAAAACTAACTATCCATCCTCGTTTGAGGTGTCCGATGACGTCAAGGTTTGAGCGCGCGTAGTACGAACAAGTACTAGTTTGATTGCATTTCCTACCAAACTTAACGAAAAAACTGATCAACTCATGCTATTTTCGTAATCTTCACACGTCCCTTGACCGAAAAATACTGTCCTATTGTAAATTTTCGGACACAATGGAATTGCCCACTCTTCTCTCCCTCCAGATTGCAAGAGTAACCGATATTGAGCTTCAACCTGTTTTCTGATAAATCACTAGTTGAAATGTAAGCGCCAGTTTTCTGTATTCCGCAAATTAAAATGAAGTATTTCGGTTATAGTAGGTATATAGACGAATTTCTTCTGTGTTGTAATAAAGATTGGGCCACCGAATCCCTTAAATGTTTTACCACATTACGTTTTAACCAGAATACCCTTATTAATTGGATATCTAACTTCGCTTAATTGGAAAACGATTAAACGTGTCTGGACTGGACATCTATAGCTGCTGCAATTGCGTAAGTTCTCATTACAAGGTCTGTTATGTAACTAACTAACTGCCTCCACGAATGTTATTGAGCTATCCCAGTTATACGGTATCCTCCCACGTAACTCCTACCGCGACTTTTGAAATTATTCAGCCTCGCCGGTTCCACAGATCACGAACTACCTATATTATTGATAATATATGCACGTCCACTCATTACAAGACAATCCTCAACGCTAGTGAAGCTGGTCAACGAAAACCTTACCCAAGAAAAAAAATTACCCCCCTCCCCCCTCAAAATTTTAGGGTTTACGTTTCAAGGGTACGTAGATTTCGAAAATCGAATAAAAAAATCCTTCCGTCCGCTGTCCGTGGCTGTGACCCAGTTAGCTTTGTGCTAAATTTACGAAATTCGGTTTACAGGTGCGGACCAACCCCACAATGATCCCTGGAACTTTTCATAACCCTAGGTCAAGGGGAAGGGGTTCAAAACAAATTTTGAAATTTTGACAAATTTATATCTCGAAAAATTTAAATGAAACGGTATAGTATCGAGGGTGAACTGGCAACAAAGCCTACCTCAAGTGGGGCTGAATACCATGGCTTACCTGAGATGGGGCTGGTCAACATGGCCTACCTGAGATGTGGCTAATCAACATGCCCTAGGTACCTCAAATAGTGCTGTACAACATGACCTAAGTGTGTTTTTTTTTTTTTAAATAATATTTTGAGTGTTTTCACCTGCAGTTTATATAACTTTTCTATTAAATATTTATAAGTGCCGCCCGATCATAATATGATAAAACTATATTATAGTTTTTAGTTGATATTTGATTAGAGTTTAATTGTTATCATTTTTTAAGACTATCCGGAGGTTTGTACGACCAACCCTTCGTTCATAATGAGGGCTCAAAGTTGGAGCAGATCGAAAGTCGACATGAGGGTGATTCATACTGGCCCAGCTGATTCGAACAGCGCATGGTTTTCAGATATCGAGTTAATTAATTAATAACTAACAATAATTATTAATCATTAACAATAATTAATACCTAATAATTTACACTATTTGATAATAATTATTAATACTTAATGATCATTCATAATAATAATTAATCTACCATTTAGTAATCTATACATACGGGTGATCTGCACAAAGAAGATAATAAACCATTGTGTCAAGAATTTGGAAAGTTTTGGTTTATTATCTTCGATAATGAACCATTGGAATCGCCCAAAGTAAAATATTCAGTGACCGCGCAAAATATTAGGAAAAACACTAAACTTTTGCGTCGAAAACGGCCGTTATGTGACCCAACCCCCAGACGCCCAGAATAAAACTACCTTTTTTCATCTTCCCGGTAAACTACAGTCTAGAAATTTTAACCGTGAGTCGGGGATAGACCACATTGCAATATTCACTCGGTTTCTCATCTGTAAAATTGTTTAAATAATACCTTTTTGTAATAATACAAATTAAATTTTGATGATGAGCTATTGACTTGAAATTTTAAAAATAGGTCAGAACTGGATCACAATGCAATATTCACTCGGTTTCTTGTCTGTAAAATTGTTTAAATAATACCTATTTGTTCAAACAAATTAAATTTTGATGATGAGCTAGATACTTGAAATTTCAAATATAGGTCAGAAATGGATGATGACATTTCAATATTCACTCGGTTTGTATGACATGGTATGAGTATGGTATGGTATATTATTGTATGTATGATTTGGTATAATACAGTATGGTATGATAGGAAAGAAATTCGTATGGTATGGTATGAGTACGGTGAGAATATGGTATGGTGCCGATTTGCAATACAGTCTGGTATAGACAGAAGGGTGATCTGCACAAGGAAGATAATAAACCGTTGTGTCAAGAATTTGCAGAGTTTTTGGAGTGGTATCGATCAAGCTACAGAAGCGAGAGAATCGTTTAGATTCACAAACACGCAAAGAAAATGTGGGTTTTTAATTATAATTAAAAACCCACACAATATATTATATTGTATGATGTAATATTCCATCAAATCCAACGTTATCCTACATATCTACACAAGCTTGAATGTGTATTGTTGAAAACCTTGCCAAATATTGTTTCATTAAATTAGTTACATTAAATTAGCACAGGACAAATTGAGTGTGATGAGAGATCAAATTTATCGCTATGAGTCAAGTTCAAATGATTTTCCATAAAAATTGATTTTTTCTCTTTGTTTTCCAGGAATAGATATTAGTTAACTTTTCAAACCCTGCTAAAAATAAAAACTCTCTTCCTACGAATCGGAAACTGCCGAGGAGTGAAGGTGTATGAACACATGTGTTGGGGTTAGGATCTGAGAGTAACTTTTACCTTGAGAAGTTTCGGCAAAATATCCGCTGGTTGGCCTCGTATAACGAACAATCTCGAGTTGAGCTTCCTCAGGCTCCGGTCTAAGTCTTCGAGACACTGAAGCAGAAATCTGAAATCAGCCGTAAGAGCGAATCTTATAGGTAATTCTCTGGTAGTTCAAACAATATACAAACTAAGATGTAGTAGATGTAGGTAATACACAAATCAAATAGAATTTAAGTTCTCTGTCCTTATGATGGTCAATCCAAATTCGTACTCCCAGGTGCAGTCAGTTGAATAAATTTAAAAAAATTATACAACCATACCGTCCGTCGCACAGTGGGGCCAAAGTGCCCAAAACGTTGCGGAAATTCAAAAATTGTAAATCTCATCTAGTCGATTACTCCACATGTATGTGAACACGGAACAATAATTGATTTAGACTTTTATAGGAAGGAGAAGGTCTGGAGAGACGATCAAAGTTGGGGTATAGGAATTTTTGCAAGAATTTGAGTTTCAGTGTTTTCGTTCGGGAGAGCTGTGTGTGATTGATAATGTATAAAACAACGACTGAAACTCAGTCATACTAATGTACTAAGACTGGAAAATTTGCTTTCACAATGTTTATTCGTTCATTTCAAATTTTTGATAACTCTTGTAGACCTTTGAAGCAGTGAAATTGGAAACAGCTGTCGAAATAGTAACTGATTAATCGTGGATCGGATTCCAATAAGGGGGTGTTCTGTGGGTTCCCTAGAATACGATTAAAAAAACATCGTGCGCAAACGGGCGCAAATTGAGAATCTTTGTTTTTTAAGCGCAATTTTTGAATTTCCGCTATGTTTTGAGCAGTTTGCTCCACTATGCGGCTTTCGGCGGACGGACGGATTTTTTTCTTCGATATTGAAACGTAAACCAACACATTATGAGGGGGGATTAAAAAAAAATTTTTTTAATCGATTCCAATGGTTCATTATCGAAAATAAAATGAAATGAAAACCAAAACGATAACGAACTTCACTTTCGCTTTTTACTATGCTATACACACCCATTCAAACCTTCACCAAGCACTCAGATACCATACATAATTTCCGCCGCGTTTTGACCACTTTGGCCCCACTGTGCGTCGGTCGGATTTCAAAAGCTCATCTTCATAGGTGAGCAAATCAAAAATTTTGAATAAGCGTGTGCTATTATTAGGAATCCTTAGTTACCACTTAGTAGCGGTTGTATACCTTAGTTTCTCGTTTCATTTCATTTCGTTCATTCAGCTCAATAAAGCCTTTCAGTTCCGAGAAGGTTTATCTCAATTTATTGAGCTGAATGTTACAACGATATGTCGAAAACTCGCAAAGCAAACAGGAAGCGCCAAGACGACGTGGAGGAAGAATCTGACGCAACCCGCACTCCTTCCTTCAGCTTGGAGAGATTCCTACGACCTGAGAAATTAGACGCCGACCCAACCAAACCTGACGCATCAAAGAGATGGACGCACTGGAAGAGAAATTTTACCAGTTTTCTTACCTTGAGTAAGGAACCTTCAGAAGAGGTAAAACTTCATCTCTTATTTAATCATGTTTCTACGGATCTGTTTTCTTACATATCAAACTGCTTGAACTATGACGATGCAATAAAAATCTTGGAGGAAGCTTTTATCAAACCTACCAATATTATCTACGCACGGCACCGATTAGCGACTCGACGGCAGAACGCTGGGGAATCATTGGATCAATTCTTACAAGCGTTGACCGCTCTCAGTGAAGAGTGCAACTTTCAAACGGTTTCAGCCCAACAGAACAAGGACGACTGCACGAGGGACGCCTTCATTGCTGGACTACAATCCTCTTCAATTCGAGAACGACTGCTGGAGACCAATACACTTACACTGAAGGAGGCATTCGACAAGGCCAGGGCTCTTGACATGGCAAAACAACAGGCTCTCTCTTACGAACCAGCAACGTCATCGGGGTTTCCACCAGTAAGTGCCTTAGAGGAGAATCACGAAGCAGATACCGTTGGAGCAGCTTCCAATACGGCGTGCTTTTTCTGTGGGGGAAAACGGCATCCCCGGAAAATCTGCCCAGCAAGAGAGAGTACGTGCAAGATCTGTAATAAGTTAGGGCATTTACCTAAAGTTTGTCTATCCAAAAAGTCCTCATCACTGAAAAACACTACTTCAGCATTAGTACCGATCGCAGTTGTCGCACCTTCACTAAAGAAATCAACAGCACTCATTTCGGTGAATGGCCATGACGCCCAGGCACTAATTGACACAGGGAGTTCGTTAAGTTTCATTAACGAATCCTTCATTCAAGGCAAATCTTTTCAGATAGTCCCATGCAGTAGTCTGATAACAATGGCAACAATTTCGCTCGCCACTAAAATCCGTTCGTATTGCATAGGATTGATACAAATCAATGGAAACACTTATGACAACGTTAGGCTGTACGTCATGAAGGACCTCTGCTCAGATTTGATTCTGGGACACGATATTCTACGTGCTCACGATTCAGTAGTGTTCTCTTTCGGCGGAGAACGACCTTCTTTGAATATTTGTAGCAGCGTAGAAGCAGCATTAGTCAAGCCAGTCAAGATTTTTAGCCACCTGACAGACAACTGCAAGCCAATCGCAGTCAGATCTCGTAGACATACTAAGGAAGATTCGGATTTCATGAAGGCGGAGGTAGATAGCCTACTCAAAAATGGCATAATTGAAATAAGTGATTCTCCTTGGAGAGCACAACCTTTTGTTGTCACCAGTGCTCGCAAGAAGAGAATGGTTATCGACTATTCTCGCACGATTAACAGATTTACGCACTTGGATGCATTCCCTATCCCAAGGATAGAGGATGTCGTGGAGAAGGTTGCAAGATATAATGTCTACAGTCAAATTGATTTAAAAAGTGCGTATCATCAGGTCCCAATCGCCGACGAAGACAAAATTTTCACTGCATTTGAGGTTGGAGGACAATTATACTAATTCAACAGGCTTCCGTTTGGGGTGACGAACGGGGTGCCAGCATTTCAAAAATTTATCACGTCTATCATCAATCAGGAGAAATTAGAAGCAACCTTCGCATATTTGGATGACGTAACAGTATGTGGACGAAACGAACAAGAGCACGCAGAAAACCTCCATAAATTTCTTGAGGTAGCCAAGAAGTACAACCTCACTCTGAATATGGGGAAAAGCACGTTAAACATGAAATCAATCAAACTTTTAGGGTATGAAGTCTCTAATGGGCAATACAAACCGGATCCCGACAGGCTTAAACCATTTCTGGATCTCGCACCTCCAAAAAATGCCGCAAACCTGCAAAAATACTAGGAATGTTTTCTCATTATTCAAAATGGGTCAGCCACTTTTCCGATAAAGTACACCCTTTAGTACAAGCTCAGTCTTTCCCTCTCGATTCGGAAGCACTGGCGGCCTTCGAAGAGTTGAAGGAGATTGCCAACTCAGCCATTCAATCCATTGACCCAGATGTGTTGCTTACAGTAGAGACGGATGCGTCCGACGTCGCACTGGCTGCAACTCTCAGCCAAAACAACCGACCAGTAGCTTTTTTTTCTCGTACTCTGAACTCTTCAGAAATGAATCACTCAATCATCGAAAAAGAAGCGGGAGCCATCGTAGAAGCTGTTCGCAAATGGAGGCACATCTTGATGGGCCGACATTTTCAACTGATTACCGACCAACAAAGTGTCTCTTTCATGTTTGATAGGAAGCACACAAGCAAAATCAAAAATGAGAAAGTAATGAGATGGAGACTTGAACTTTCGGCCTTTTCTTATGACATATGCTATCGACCAGGGAAAGAGAACATTGTGGCAGACACCATAACTCGAGTTTGTGGAGCGGTTGCTTCGTCAGAGGAGCTTCTGGGAATTCATGACTCTCTATGTCATCCAGGGGTTACCAGAATGTACCACTGGGTCCGAGCCAGAAACTTGCCATTTTCTATTGAAGACGTCAGAAGAATCACCTCATCATGCTCAGTCTGTGCAGAATTGAAACCAAGATTTTTCAAGCCTTCAGAATCAGCCCACCTTATCAAAGCTGCCAGACCATTTGAAAGGCTGAGTATGGACTACAAGGGACCTTTGCCGACGTCTACCGGTAGACCGTACCTACTAGTGATTGTAGATGAGTATTCCCGATTCCCTTTTGCTGTTCCATGTCAGGACGTGGCCACAACGACCCTCATCAACAACCTGCAACACCTCTTCTCTATTTTCGGAACGCCAACATACGTACATTCAGACAGAGGAGCAACATTTATGTCAAAGGAACTAAAAACCTTCTTGCACTCAAACGGCATTGCCACAAGCCGAACGACGCCATACAATCCACAAGGGAATGGGCAATGTGAGCGATACAACGGGATTTTGTGGAAGGCCATACAACTGGCGTTGAAGAGCAAAAACATGAGCACCGGCAGATGGGAAGAAGTCCTTCAACAGGCCCTACACTCCATACGCTCCCTCTTATGTACGGCCACAAATCAAACGCCACACGAAAGAATGTTTCAACACCCGCGAAAATCTGCAAACGGGGAAGCCCTTCCAACTTGGTTGCACGAGCCAGGGAAAGTTCTTCTACGACGACAAGTACGTAACAGTAAATACGAGCCACTCGTGGATGAAGTCGACCTTCTAGAGGCGAATTCACACTACGCCCATATTCGCCTCCCTGATGGTCGGGAATCTACGGTCTCGACTAGACACCTAGCACCGGCAGGAGAGACACCTGCATCGGCGGAAGAAAATCTGCAAAGACAAGATGAGGACACTCCGCAACAAGATCAAGCAATCCGAAGGAGTGGCCGGATTAGACAGCCACCTGACTACTACGGAAGGAACTAAAACGAAGTGGGGGAAAATGTGCTATTATTAGGAATCCTTAGTTACCACTTAGTAGCGGTTGTATACCTTAGTTTCTCGTTTCATTTCATTTCGTTCATTCAGCTCAATAAAGCCTTTCAGTTCCGAGAAGGTTTATCTCAAAGCGCAAAATAATATTTTACGATATTATCTTCTCTAGGAAGTGTCTCCTCCACATTTTTCATAGAATGCATTTTAACCCCTTTTAATATTGTTTAAAATTCGTTTGAAACATCACATTCGTTTTCCTACACACATTTATAGTATGTATATATCGGATTTGATCCATTATGCAGATTAGGGAGGAAGGAAATGAAATGAAAACAAGGCATTTAGAGCACAGCGATAGTAAAGATTGGTATATTGAACAACTGCACTCTTCGAAAGGCACAACTAGAATCTGTCCCAGAAGGGGACCCTTCCTCGACTACTTGCTCCGCCTGTCATAAAACCAACTGGATAGTTTGGCGAGGAGGGGGGCGTTCCCTTTCCCTCGTACTGGGGGCGTGTACCCGTTCCATCTCCTCAGGGGCATCAAATGTCAAGCATTTAATTAAAATGGGCTCATTAGGTTGGTAGATACCGATACGGCCAACCTGACCTCGAGCGGTCCCTGCGAGAAGTAGGGAAAAATTTTCAAAATTCAATAATTTTGCGTCACAAAAATCCTATGTTGGTTCGGACGCGCGAGCAAAAACATATAAGGTTTATGAAGCGCCTACCCGAACTCGTGAGTTGACCGCGTCCCTAACAATGTTGGTTTTTGAACCTATGGAGACTCTACGTTAATTTCACAATGTATTGATTTATCAATTTTGGTTTGGTTTGCAATCATGACTCTATGGCAGTGGGAAACCTTTGCAGAACCCGTGACCAGCGAAAAGGCTTTGACAGCCACGCATAGCCCCGTGTAACCGCCAGGATGAAAACCCTCTGCAAGGCAATGTAATTAGTGCCTTGTATGCAAAGCAAAAATAGTTTTCCTAAGGCGGAGATATTTAAATACTTCAAATCGATACGCTCACATATGCGTTATACAAAGTATTCATTGCGTTTACAAGCTAGAATTACACTATATAAAATAACATTTTACATACACCTTATGTAAACCTGGTGATCGCCGTAAAGTATCACCCTTTTGTTTTTCTATTTGTTTACAATATGCCATAAATAAAAACCGATGATTCGGCGTCAAGATGACTCGATATAATATTTACATTGATACAATATCGATACAATATTTAAATCGGGTAAACAAAGATATTAAAATATTATGTACAAAATATTTACAATGTTGGATGTAAATTTGTATACTATGTACAGGTTCTAATACATCATCATAATTTCATTCGTTTAGAAATCACTTAGTGTACCCTTATCTGGAAGATCCTCCTGTAACAGATTCAAAAGGATTAGAAATCATCATATTGACATATTTTTCCCATGGAAAAATAACGATCGCAGGTACCCTTATGAGGGCCTACTGCTCAAAAGAGAAGGACGAAAAGGAAGTCGTAAAATCGCTATTAGAAAAACCTGGTAAACTTGAAGGGGTGATTTTTATGGGTTTGGAAAGTTGAGTTGAAGCAACTCAACAATGCGTTTCGAGTTTTGCAAGTTGATACCTGCCTAGACCATCTGCTTGTTGTGGACACCGACCTTCTAGGAAAAGAGTTACAGGAAAGTTTTATTGCCAGGTTTTAACTGCCTATGACCCTTTTGTCGCCACTGGGCTGTTCTGACCCTTCTCTGAACAAGCGAAGACCAGTTTTGAAACCAACGTTCACATTTTATTGAGAGAGAAAAACTTCATAGAAAATTCAATGCAGCGATTTTGTTCAATCTCTTATCGAGAGATGAATGATTTCTGAAACTCACATGAATAGAGAGCATAATTTAATTTCGAATGTTCGAACATTTTGTTATTGTCGATATATTCGACTGAAAATCATTCTTTTATTCACTGACATTAGGCGAGGATGAGATCAAGAGCTAAGTTAGTTCGAGAAGTAATCCAATGAGAAAAAGTTCTTAGTTAGTTCTCAAGTTTTCTTGCATTAAGGGAGAGACCAAGATCGTACGCCCGTTTGGAGATCACGCTGGATAAGCTCAACATGATTACCGTACAGAAAACGATCAAGAGATGATGGCGTAGCGCTCCGTCAACATCATATGTCTATAATTCGATGTTCGTGCAAGAGAACTGAATCCAACAATCATTCATTACTTTTAAAGTTCATAAATTCAGATAATTTATTTTGTGAAAACGTTAAGTTAAAAAAATCGTTTGGTTTCGTTCTCAACGAGAAATTGGTCCTTATTATGGCTTGTCCTATGATAATGAACCTTCAAAATTTGTTCAATTATCTTCTTTGGAATGTGACTGACAATCACTTTCACTATCAAAGAGCTGTGGCAAGAGAGATCTATCCATTGACGATTTACGCACACGTTCATGAGGATATTTAACCTGCCGATTAGAGACTAAATTTTCTATGATTTGGTAGTACTTGAATAATTTTGTAAGTCCCTTTGAATTTTTGGGGACGTTTTCTCATTAACCCTAGGCTCTATTTGTCGAACCACAAGATCGCCAAACTGATAGAGATTTACTTTTGCTTCCAGTTAAAAGCTCAAGTGGTGAAAATGAAGTGATGCGATTTGTAGTTGAATTAAAAATCAACTGCAATTGGGATGCTAATATTCTCAACGATTGTTGTTTAATTGACTGGGCCATTGTCGTTAAATTTGTGATTGAACTCATCAAACGTTCTACCTGCGCGTTTCCGCGACTTGCACCAGTTGCAATCGGATGCATTTTTATCGAATGTTGGTTGCAAAAATCGGTAAACAATTTTAAAGTAAACGCAGTTCCTTGATCACACATCAGACGTGTTGGCGGGCCCAAAAAAAAACATCAGCGCAATTTGAAAAGAAAAATACAGCAATTTGTTGAATTAACAATAGTCGTCATTCATCGTGACGCATAAGAAACAAAAATCATTGTTATTCAATTCAACGTTTTCCAGATCGTTTTCCTGTGGAAATAAAAAGTATTAATAAAATAATTGCATAAAAAAAATTATTGCATAGTAAAATTGGTGATGCACAGGAGTAAAATAATTTTTGTCAGTATGAGTGGAGGTGTAAATTGAAATAAAAATTAAAAGAAAAATGAGGTCCACTCGGCTATTCTGACAACAACAAGCCTCCTGTTTTCTGTAAATGCGTCATAGTTCCTTTTTGAGTAGGTAAAGTTCACAAGTATCCCTCATTGGGTTTTGGTTTGATTTTTTTTGAGATAGAACATTCTCCACCACTCTTCTTTTGTGTACGTACTGGGATTTCACCGGACTTAGACCAACGGTGAAATGATGCATCATTTGCCGGACTTAAATCAACGGCGTAGCTGTCGGATCTTAGACCAACGACAGACTACAATAATTAATAATAAAATTGCTACCGGACTTAGACCAACGGTAGAATGTATGCATCATTTGCCGGGCTCAAACCAACGGCGTAGCTATCGGACTTAAACCATCGATAGACTACAAAAATTTATAATAAAATTTGCTACCGGCCTTAGACCAACGGTAGAATGTACTCATCATTTTGCCGGACTTAGACCAACGGCGTAGATGGAAAATTGGCATATGCTCAGGATGGGGGAACACCATCTAGAACTCCACAAAAGATTTTGGGTCCGATATAGCGGCATATGCCATGAGCACCATAAGGAAAATTCAAATCTCCATGGTATTGTTGACTGCTCATGTGCTCCACAAAATACTTTTGGGTCCATATACAACGAAAGCTTCACATAGGGACAACATCCAGAAAAAGACCTAGTGTCTTATTCCAGTTCGTGTCCGAATGATGTTGCTACCACATCTGGAGGTGAATGATAATTATCTTCTGGGTGAAAAGAAAAAATCTTGGTTAGGGATATAGGTAAGGGAGAGAAAAAAAATAAATAAATAAAATAACACCACAGAGTTTTCCAATTCACCTCGGAACAGTGGCCACTATAGGTCCATAGGACCAGGATGGTGTCTTCTCCACCAAAATTGAAGAATCGGAGAAACTAAGACACATGAGCTAAATTCAGCTCCAGCATGAGATTTCCGAATACTTCCATTCTGTTGCAGAGAAGGGAACGCTATGGCTGCAGTCCATAGCGGTCCAAACCAAAACGTACAAGAAAGAAGGTGGAGATGCTATTATAAAAAAATCAGCAAGACGTTGTGGTAACAAGTCAGAATCTTGAGTTATTTTTCAAACTCTTTCGTGTGAGTATTTTACTCTCCTTGTAGTATTAATGTTCTCAAGCAAGTACCTGTCTCCAGGTAAAATTTCTACAACTCGATACATTCCTTTGAATTTATCTGACGTTTTCTGGGATGTACGAGGCTCAATCATTCGTACGCACAAATCCCCTAGCACAAGCGGGGTAATTTTGGCTTTTAATAATAATAATAATAATAAAAACCTTTATTGTGTAAAGACAGTCTGTTGTCCATATAATACACACATAAACAACTAAAATATGAAGGTATTTATGCCTTCAAAGCATTTCAAGTTGTACTCGGCCGCTCTGTCAAATCGAGTTTTCGCTTCAGTCCTCAACTCGAATAAATTTGAGCGGGTAGGAGACGAGATATCGTCTCTTACTAGGATTGAACCAGGAATGTGCGGTTTACGTCCAGTTAACAATTCAAGGGGAGATGTAGCTGTTATTCTATGAATAGTTGAATTTAGGCAAAGCTGAATTTTGGGTGTCAACTGTTTGATTGATTGCCTTTTGATGTGTTATGCTACTGTAACTAAATTTGTTATTGATGACATCACACGTTCCACTTGGGTTTCAATGTCATTTTGTGAACAAAAATTCAAAAATTCAGTGGCAGTGAAAGAAGTCCCTTACAGCTAACCTATCATTTGGGTGCAGCGGATAGGGTCTTCTATAAACAATTCGCTCTGGATTAAAAGGATTAATATGACATTTTGCGGTAGTAATTGGCCTTCTAGGTAAACCTCTTGTGAAACTATCTGAATATTTATTTAAAATATTTTTCAATCGATCCATATCATCGTCCTTTTAAAGGAAATTAGTAAATTACTAGTTCACTCTTATCAAAATTATTGTCATCCGATTTATTGTTCAAATCGGTTCATTCTTATTAAATATTTTTCTTTACGTTCCCGCACCTTTTCCTTATCAGGAGAATTTTTGCGACCTCATATCGGTCTTTTTTAAAACCGTAATGGTAATTTAAAGTACAACTGGTACGTCAATTCCTTCCAAAATCAACATTACCTAAATTTGTTTATGTACCAGAATTTTACCAAAATCTATTCCTGTTAGGTTGATAGGATTATTAAAATTTTGACCAGAAAATTGAGGCAATACATTTTTCAGATAATAAGGAAACTTCACTTCCATTATCAAAAACATGAATAAATGTTTTACCTTAACGAACGAAGTTCCCAGCGGTTTGCCAAAGATTGGTTAAAGAAGAGGATTCCGGTAGTTTCAATCTCTTCTGAGGCTTTTGAGAAAAAGCCCAACGTAGCTCTTTCGAGAACATTCCTCAAAGGTGCCATCGGGAACCGCCGGCGTCGGTGTTGGCGTCTTTGTCCGAGCCCGCACACGTGGTCTTTCCAGTCGTTCATACTGACTATTTCCGACACACGCGAACGCGATAGTAACGAAAGACTTAATTGAGATGGAAGATTAGCCGGAGGAACTTGAGACGTAGAAATTATTGAAATATAGTAAGAAGATAAAGAAATCAAAGAGGTTAATAAAAGAGAAATAAAGAAAGATAAGAGTAAAAAACAAAATAGAGGGGTAGATTGCAATTAGAGGGGTAGATTACAATCCCACTTCTGATATCGGATTTGATCCATTATGCAGATTAGGGAGGAAGGAAATGAAATGAAAACAAGGCATTTAGAGCACAGCGATAGTAAAGATTGGTATATTGAACAACTGCACTCTTCGAAAGGCACAACTAGAATCTGTCCCAGAAGGGGACCCTTCCTCGACTACTTGCTCCGCCTGTCATAAAACCAACTGGATAGTTTGGCGAGGAGGGGGGCGTTCCCTTTCCCTCGTACTGGGGGCGTGTACCCGTTCCATCTCC
Source organism: Stenodema calcarata (assembly GCA_963920205.1). NCBI lineage: Eukaryota > Metazoa > Arthropoda > Insecta > Hemiptera > Miridae > Stenodema > Stenodema calcarata. The sequence continues at coordinate 32,055,326 of OY986056.1, read as the reverse complement.
TCAGGGGCATCAAATGTCAAGCATTTAATTAAAATGGGCTCATTAGGTTGGTAGATACCGATATATAATATAAATGTGTGCAGATATTATCTCATTGTCTTACCAAACAAACAACAAATTGGAAACGTTATTGAGGTGGTTAGTAGGTTCAAATATTTACTCGTAGGTGTAATACTTACTCCAACGCTATCGTTTTCTGCACACATTGAGGACAGGGTAGGCACAGCCAAGCTTGCGATTAGCTGCATGTGGCGTTCTTTTCTCTCTCATAGCCAAGTGGCATACGCTGATAAAAAGCGAGTATACGAGGCTGTAGTAAGGTCCATCCTTTGCTATGGTGCACAAGTTTGGGGGTATTTGTACTGCGACAAAATTGAATCCGTTCAACGAGCCTTCCTCAAAATGATATTTGCGTTGCCGACTTTCACACCAAACTACATCATTCACCTGGAAACCAGCATGGAGCTGGCCTTCATATACACGCTGGGGCTGCACTTCAAGTACATCGTGAAGGTATTGGCTATGCCAGAGTTTCGTTTGCCTCGGAAGCTTGCTGAAAAATGTCTGAGCATGAACGTCTTTTGGGTGGGAGAGTGGGCCAACTTGAAAAGTCGATATGACATTGCGCTGGATAGAGGAGAAGAGCGGAGGATATGGGCCCAGAAAATGCAGCTGTCACTTGAGTCAATATCGGCGAGCATCAGGGGGGCTTCTCAAGGGAGGGCCGTGGGGTCTGAGAGATTTCTCCAATACCGCGAACTGAGGAGTAGAACGAGGGAGTTGAAACCAGCGCTGGAGGCGGGGAGTTTCGTGGCCTGCTCGTACCTAGTTAGAGTAATGTTCGCTCAATAGCATTATCACTACCGCCAATAGCATTATCACTACCGCCAATGTGAAATGAAATGAAATGAAAGTTTATTCCTCTTCAGAAAACAAAATAATAAATAAATAAATCAGGTGCATACATGTTAGGAAATTATTCCCCTATGTGGGCATAGCCCGTGGTAGGGAGAAGAGTCTTCAAAAATAGTAAATCAACAAATAACGCTAACTATAGGCGTCTAAGAAAATATTTTACAAGAGTAAGTGATACCGATGGAAAAAAGAAAAAGAAATATAAACCTAATTTTGGGTAAAGAAATTTATTTCTGTAAGTAATATTTTTAAAAAATAATATTGTTATGTCGCAGACGATAATAAACATCTTTTAAAGGTGTAAATTACACCTCGCTATCATCTCGATATGACGATCGTTGTGTTTAGAAGAGCGAATTCCACAAACTCTAAATTATTTAGGGGAACGAATTTAACGTTTTTAGTAGGCGTTGAATAATAATAGAATATGAATATGAACGGTCATAGATAGAGAGAAATTTCTTAAAGCATTTTACCCCTGATCAACTAGTGAATAAAAGAAAACTGCGAAAACTCACATGCTCGACGCGGCACCTGTTGCATACACAAAAGTAGGACAACATTGGTGAAACAGCTGATTTCAGTGATAAAACTTATCATTGCCTCTGATCTTGCCATACATCGAGAAGAGATTGCCTTATCACTGATGTTGTTGTACTAGTTTTCCCGGTCCGTTTGGTTTGTATTTGGTTGTTGTGGCTCCTCCGGTTCGCCCTTCATGTTCAAAAATGTAATAAAACTTATCTAGACGTCTGTCCCCATTGACCCCGGTTTACAGTATATAGAAGTATATTTGAAACATTGAAGGAAAAGGCTGTTCCCTTGAAAACTCGTTTGTGACAGTCAGGCTGGTGTGCGAATCTGGCCTTGAAAATGTCAAAGATTGACTAATTTTTCCGCTCCCTTTGGACACGTAGTTCTCCAATCTAATAAAATCCCCTTATATTCCATCTTTCCGCTTTGACATTTAAAGCGTCATCAAGGTTCAGTTGCTCAAAGTGCTGAATTTCTTTGAAATATTTGGCTACCTACCTCCGTTATTAAAAAAGCTAATAGCGTACGCGTGTTCGTCTTTTGGTTGAAACTAGAGTGGAAACATTGGTCTTGCTCACCTGTCGACGATATGCTTAAATTTAATAATTAGCGATATAATTAACTCTCACCTCCATTTGTTGATACCGACGTTTGACGATCCAGCGAACCACGGGTCAAGGATGAATATACATCTGAACGTCGTTGCGTTTTTGAGACCTTGTTTCAAACTCGGGTTGTCGTGAAGGCGAAGCCCTCTCCTGAACCAGTGAACCAAATGTTTCTCTCCCATATTAAGCCCCTTCTAAGTTATGTTGATTTTCATTCTGAGGAATATCTTGTGAATAAACGCCACAGCCATTCTCCTCCAAGCTGAATCAAGCACTTCGGTTGAATTTGTGCTGCCTGCAAACATCGAACAAAAATGACATTTAGGTGAATAGTATGATTTAGTGTAGGTACTTGAATATGAACATGATGAATATATATATTACATGAATATGAATATAATATATTAATACAATATATTATATTATTTACTTGGTCGATTCTAAAGTTCACCATATGCTTTTTACAATAAGCCCCGACCTGGAGCTTCCTACTGGATTCATCCACGAGTCCTTACTAGATTCATAAGCGCGAATATATTAACGCCATACGATTTTCAACTAACGAATGATACTCCAGCGTATGGTAGGTACGTAGCTCCCTGTTCTGTTTTACCAACCGGCACTCGACAAATGCTGCTCTCTATCTGCCCAACTGATCTAAATGTATTTAATTTCTGGTTAGGGATGGTTAGGGATGGTTAGGGATGGTTAGGTTATCGCCTGCGTGTTATCGCCATCGCCATTTCACTATAGATATCCGACGTTGTGGCGACCTCGTCTATCTTTACTACAGATATCCGACGTCGCGGCGACCTCAGCGTTATGTAGTACAGATATACGACGTTGTGGCCACCTCGTCAACCTGTAATACAAATATCCGACGTCGTGGCGACCTCGTCTATCTGTACTATAGATTTCCGACGCCGTGGCAACCAATAGCAGTTGTGTACATAAATCTCTACGTCGTACCGACGTCGTGATGACGTTAATAATTGAGATACAGATTTCTGACGTCGGATATACTACAGATTAGGTAGCAAGTCGTGAAATCCGACCAATTGTGCTGCTTGGGTACCTACATTTGTCAAGGTTCACTGTCAAGGAGCTCAAATACAATGAAATTCTTCATTTTAAAGCCACTCCCAACAAGGACATAATTAAAAATAGAATTAAAAATGAAACGGTTATGCTACTACAAGTCAATTCTACAGTTAAATATTCTACAGTTTAAATTACTCTAGTGAGTACTGCCAACTGCAAGTGGACACTACTTCATCAAGGAGAAGAGGGCGGCCTACAGTACCTACTCTCTTGTACTGGAGTGAAATACCCATTTCACATGCGGAGAAAAGGGACCACCTTCGGCTGCGCACAACATTAGCCATTCCTCAGGAATACCATTCGGGGTACTATGCAATTCCATTAAAAAAAGAGGTCAGGGTCGAAAAATCGAAATTTCGGGTTATTACCATAATTTCGTATAAGAAATCTAACGTAGTTTCTGAATCTGTAAGCCGTTTCACGAATCGAATACTGGAAATCATCGATACATCGCAAAAACGACTGTGGTAACATTCAACACAAATTTCTGTGATTGTCCCAGTCTCAAAAAATCCATCTTTTTAGATGGAAACCTACTCTGATACGTTCCTAACAATAGCACTAGTGCTAATAAAAACGAGAAAACAAGAACCAAGTTGAAACGATGAGCGAACTACATCAAAACAGTTTCTAAAACTTTGATTGCATTTTTCTCAAAAACAGCTTTTTTGCAATTCAGAGGTTCAAAAAATTATAACTTTTGCACGGAATAAGATATAGAAAATCTGAAAACGGCATCGTGTTCAGAAGCTGCTCTTCTCTCAGGAATGACAATAAACTCGATTTTAAAATCCGGAAGCTAAGGTAGGTACTCGGTACGTTTTCCTGTGGACGGCCATACCTATAGTATTGTACATGGAAAGGAATATTTAATAATAATTCCATATATTGGATTCTCCCGACAACCACAAACTTTATATTTGTGTTTTCCACAAAACTGAAAAGGTGGACTTGGATAGTTTTAGCACTACCCCCACGATATTATCCAAATATACCTACCACTCAAACGGTCAACCGAATCCCCAAGGGTAATTTGACTATAGTCCTGACTTTCGGACTATGAACTTGGTTTTACGATTGGCGGGTTTCATTTAAGCTTGGGAGGGGGATGAGAGGTCGCCCCTTCGACTTCTCCCACACTCCGACAACCACGAACAACTTGTAAATTTATTTATTTATTTATACGGGGCAAGCCCAATTACAGGATATAAAGAAGTAGAAGCAATGTAATACCTACAGTAAATGCATAAATTACACAGGGATACTCCCAACACACACTAGGCACTGAGGTCGTCGAGAGGTACCGAGCACAGATGGCGGACAAGTATAGTTCGTATAGAAGAAAGGGGCGTGGAAAGAATGTCAATATGAGGGGGAGACGTGGAGAGGAGGTTTACTTGGCGAGGAATACGGCACAATGGACGGTGGTACAAATAGTTTGTAGAAGAGAAGGGGATGGCAAACGGCGTGACAGAACGGGAAGAGTGGCGCGGCACAAAAAACCCGACACGTGCCAGGAGACCCGGGGCATCAATCCGCCCTGATACCAGACCCTGCAGGAAGAATACGTCTGAACACAAACGACGGTCGCGGGGAGATAATAGATTGAAGCGGCGGGCGAGCACGTCATAGTCCAGATCTTCCAGATCTAAATGACCTCCGAATCGTTGCTTGATGTCTTGGCCACTTTTTTCAACTTGTCAACTTCAATGTCTTGGCTATCATCTTTCAACAGTTTCTAGGTATTTCTAGGATTGGGATGCGGCATGATAATTGTAGTGTTGAGTAGCTGGATACACATTATTATTATTACCCACCATCACATGTCATCCATGAATCATATGGTTGCTTGGAGTTGTGCTAACGTTGTCAATAAAAGATCACTTTAAGTGATTCACTTATCACAAGAGATCACTAAGTGATCTTCCTAGATTATTCTATTAGATTTGTATAACACTTAATGGTGTCAGGTTTATTGAAAAATGACTAGGAGTGAGAAGCAAATGAAGAAGGGAAGTGTGATTAGGAGAAAGGAATCGCCACCGCCGCCTGAGGTGTGGGTGGTTCTCAATATCAAGTCTCGCCACCAGAACAATTTGATTTTACGAAACCAGCAGGTTGGCAGAAATGGAAACGAAAGTTCGAAAGGTTTCGACAAGCTTCGGAATTGAGTAAGAAATGCGACAGTCAGCAGGTAAGCATGCTTCTATATTGTTTGGGGGACGAGGGCGAAGATTTGTTGGAAACATTCGATCTGAACAATTTGAACAATTTGAGAGGTACCTAGGAATCAGAAAGAATATTGTTTTTGAACGAGCCAAATTTCTAAAGAGAAGGCAACAACCTGGGGAACCAATAGACAGCTTCATCAATGACATTCGGAAATTGGCCGAGACATGTGAGTTAGGAACCCTCAAGGCAAGCTTAATCCGCGATATCATTGTTATAGGAGTTAGTAACCCTAAATTGTCAAGAAGTCTTCAGATGGATGAACATCTAACCTTGGACAAACCAGTACAAGTGGCTAGACAGGTGGAGGCTATTGACTGTCAGCAATCGGTTGTTCGTGAAACTCCTCCAGAAAATCATATTGAGCCTGTAGCATTGACCCATGACAGGAAAAAGTGCTCACGCTGTGGTTACTTGCACACTCCTGAAAAAAAGATGCCCTGCTATCGGACAAAAGTGCCGGAATTGTAGCAACATTGGGCACTTTAGCCGTGTTTGTAAGAGAGACAAAGGGTCCATTAAAGAAGTTGAACTAGACCCAAGCGACGACGACAATGCCATTGGGTACCTGGGGGAGCTCCATACATGAGGTCCATAATGACCGCTGCCCTGTAGTTAAATTGATGATTAACGAACACCCAATCACCTTCAAAATGGATTCAGGTGCAGATGTCTCAGTGATCAGTAGGGAGTTAGCCAAATCCTTGCGCCTGGATGTGGAAAAGACAGATAGTCTTGCTTGGTCCAGGAAAGACTAGACTATGGGTAGATGGAGTCACAAAGGCGACACTCGGCTATAAAAATCGGTCGCTCTCAGAACATCTGTATGTCTTGCCAGGTCAGATGTCGCCTCTTCTATCCAGGAGTGCCCTAGTGAAATTGGGGTTAATTACCTTCAACGTTATCGTTTTGAACCCTGATAGGAAAAACTCTGCAAATTCTTGACACAACGGTTCATTATCTTCTTTTTACAGATCACCCTTCTGTCTAGATCACTAGGTCTAAATGTCTAGATCCTAAATGTTAGATTAATTATTATTATGAATTATCACTAATTATTAATGATTGTATCAAGTAGGTACCTAGTGAAAATTATTATAATTTATTGTTAGGTATTAATAATTCGTATTTATTATTAATAATAATTATGATTAATTAATACCATACAATTCTGAGGTTTTTAATACTACGTCGGTAATAATTTTTCTATAAAAGAAGTAGGTACCTACCAACAAACATTCGAAATAACCTTCATTTCCGTAGCACGAAACGCACCTCAGAACAACAAACTCGACATCACTTAAGCCATATGATGTTCCAAAGAGCTTGTTAGTATGACAATGGACCTGTATTTCAACAGTTTGATTCACGATCGTGTTGTGAGGCACAATCTTTGAGCCGTCATTGTGAACGAACGGCTGGTCGTACAAATCTGCGGATGGTCTTAAAAAATTCTACGGAACAAACTCTATCTAAATATGAAATAAAAAACATACCGTTCTATATGCATTTTTCGAGATATGAGATTTTCAAATTTTCAAAATTCGTTTTGAACCCCTTCCCCTTGACCTAGGGTTATGAAAAGTTTCGAGGACCATTGTGGGGTTGGTCGAAACCCATAAAAAAAATTTCGTAATTTTAACTCAACGCTAACTGGGCAAAGTGCCGCGGACGGCGGACGGACGGATTTTTTTTTATTCGATTTTCTGAATCTACGTATCTTGAAACGTAAACCAACAAATTTTGAGGGGGGGTTAAAAAAAATTTTTCTTTGGGCGATTCCAATGGTTCATTATCGAAGATAATAAACCAAAAGAGAAAAAAAAAAGAAAAGTGAAGTGGGGGAGATGTAGTGTTGAGTAGCTGGATACACATTATTATTATTACCCACCATCACATGTCATCCATGAATCATATGGTTGCTAGGAGTTGTGCTAACGTTGTCAATAAAAGATCACTTATGTTCCGATAATGTCCGAGTATACTTCCTAGATTATTCTATTAGATTTGTATAACACTTCAATAATATCACTCAAAATAATTTATCGAATGAACACTTGATATCAAGTGTTCATTCGATAAATTATTTTGAGTTAGAATTTGGGTTGATTTCTAGAATAACATTGTAGAATTCTATGTTGAGTGCTCATTAGGTGGATACATCATCCTCGTCTCTACTTGAATTTGTGTGGTATCGACACAGTATCAACAGTTGATCAACATACTCTGTTTGTGGATAACTAGCATTAACTACGAGAGATGTTATGAAAATAGGTACAGAATCAACAATAACTAACTTCACTAAATTATAACTACCTACCAAGTATGTTTCACCAAACGTTTCGCGAGTGCTGAATTGGTAATCGGTGACTCGTAGGTACCGCGAGAATTCAAGTACATGACATACAGACGTAACACTGTTTCTATTTTGAGACTCACGTTTTGTCATTGCATTCACTTCACGGATTTTATACGAGAATCACCGACTAATTTCATCGTCACAATACGACGCGGAAAACCCTTATGGTTTCTCGGCGTATAAGTAATGGGAAATATTTCACTCACGGAGTCGGCCACGAAAAACGTAGGACTGAAGGAGTTGACCGGAAAACGTGACTTGGTACGTCACGGCGAGGGTAAAGCCCGAGTCACGTGGAGCGGCCACGGTATTTTGTGGTATTTGTGGTTTCGCCTAGAGTTGCCAGATCCCTAGTAGAGGAAACCGCCGCCCGAGGGCTGTGATGTTGCCCAAAAATCGCGCGGGCTTATGAAGCCCAAATAGCGCGACAAATCTTAGGATGTAGCCCAAAAACACGTTTTTTTAAACGTGTATGAGATGGTGATGAAGCACTATGGTGGCACACTTGAATTTGCCCCCTCAAGAAGCAGCGAAGAAGATGAACGACGGACGGTGGTAAACGCGGTAAACAAATGACCCTGTTAAATAGTAGAGGTGGGTCGCATAACCTGAAACTGTTATGAATAACCGGTTATTTCAAAATAACCGTTATAACCGTTATTCAATTGATAAAACAACGGTTATAAAACCACCTAAAATTTTGTTTTGCTCCTATATTGCGGCTATTCTGGCCTCACAATAACAATAACTTGTCACTCCCATACTGTCGACAGCTGATGAAGAAACTTCAGTGATCCTTCATCATGTTCGTCTTTTGTTCGAACGTTCGTATTTGTAATCGAAAATCGAAACGTTATCGCGTCAGCGCATCGGTTACAATGTAACCGTTACATTACAGTGGTTACTCCGTTATTCGAAGTTTTTCAGTTATTTTACAGGTTACGTTTTTTTTCGGTTATGGTCAGCGCATCGGTTACGATGTAACCGTTACATTACAGTGGTTACTCCGTTATTCGAAGTTTTTCAGTTATTTTACAGGTTACGTTTTTTTCGGTTATGGGATAACCGAAAATAACGTAACCTGTAAAATAACGCATGCGTTATTTGAGGCGAACCGGATAACTCGTTTTTCTGGCTGTAGCTGTACTCAGGTAAGGTTGTCGATTTCTTTTCGGTTATTCTATTTGATTTTCTATTTCATTAATATTTTCCGTACTCCCGGCCATCACAGTTATTTTGATACTCGACCGTTTTTTCGTAGTTTCGGTTTTTTTTTTCAATCTCCTGGCCGTATACGTAGGTAGTTACTCAAATATTTTGTGAATGTTAATGTTTCAAAGTTTTTCCATTTTTTCAGTCTACTCCTGGCAGTACCAAACAATACTCAAATAACCACTTCTTATTGGGCTCAATAAACTTCAATTGCAGATAATTTGGTACCTAATTTCATTAATATTTTCTGTACTCCCGGCCATCACAGATATTTTGATATTCGAGAGTTTTTTCGTTGTTTCCGTTTTTGTTGTTTCAATCTCCTGGCCGTATACGTAGGTAGGTACTCAAATATTTTGTGAATGTTTCAAAGTGTTTCCATTTTTTCAGTCTACTCCTGGCAGTACCAAACAATACTCAAATAACCACTTCTTATTGGGCTCAATAAACTTCAATTGCAGGTAATTTGGTACCGTCGACTGGGACGAAAGTAATCAGCTGGGGTGAAAGTAATCACTACAGCTTTTATACCGATAAGTTATCGGCGATAACCGACTGCGGAGGAGTATCGGTTTGCCCACATAGAGAATCCCACATTAAATTGCACGTAGGATAGCGTTTAAAAGATTTTAGGGGGTAAAGAATAGGATGGTGTAAACATCAATTCCAAAGTTGACCGGCCTTCATTTTTATACGAATGGCTTGTAGAAATTATAGTATCTACCAGTGTGTCGGATAACCAACTTGCAACTTAGCATTGAACAAAAGACAATAATATTGTGTATGTTCCAACCTGACCTAGTTCATGAACTGAGTTCACGAACCAGTTCAGGAGTAGTGGGGATGAGTTCAAGAACTGTTGGGTTCGTGAACTGCATGGCTGGAACGACCCGAACTATTCCGGCAGGTAGCGCTGAGGGCGGTTTTGATCAGAGTAACCTTCTTCTTCTATCGCTATCAGATATGAGAACTCAACAATTTCCGAATTGAAATTCCGAATTTCAGAATCCCATTTAACGGTCTTGGTTAATTAATTGACTTGGTCTAGGACTAGAAACTGGAATGTATCTAGCATTGACCGTACTTCAAGTAACTTCTTTAAAACAAGAATAACTGTAAGCAGAGGTCTGCTCCTTCTGTAAAAAAAAAGAGATTCTTGTACTGTGGACTACCGGGTGGCGGCGGGAATTGTTGAATATTTATTTTTAATATAGTTCTAAAAACTATATGCTTACGCGTTTCTGAACACCTTCAAAACTCTGCAAATTCTTGACACAACGGTTCATTATCTTCTTTGTACAGATCACCCTTCTGTTTAGATCATTAGGTCTAAATGTCTAGATCCTAAATGTTAGATTAATTATTATTATGAATTATCACTAATAATTATAATTTCTGAGGTGTGTTTCGTGCTACGGAAATGAAGGTAATTTCGAATGTTTGTTGGTAGGTACTTCTTTTATAGAAAAATTATTACCGACGTAGTATTAAAAACCCCAGAATTATATCGTATTAATTAATCATAATTAATAATAATTATTATTAATAATAAATACGAATTATTAATACCTAACAATAAATTATAATAATTTTCACTAGGTACTTGATAAAATTGTTAATAATTAGTGATAATTGATAATAATAATTAATCTAACATTTAGGATCTAGACATTTAGACCTAGTGATCTAGACAGAAGGGTGATCTGTACAAAGAAGATAATGAACCGTTGTGTCAAGAATTTGCAGAGTTTTTCTTTATTCGATTTTCTGAATCTACGTATCTTGAAACGTAAACCAACAAATTTTGAGGGGGGGGTTAAAATTTTTTTTTCTTTGGAGATTCCAATGGTTCATTATCGAAGATAATAAACCAAAATTAATCAGTGGACAAATTGAAGCAATTTTCAATTAAATTGAAACTGCAACATTGTTCATATTATATCGTTTGCCTATAATTAATTTTAATGTCGGCCAAGTTGACTTCCATTCAAACAATGCACTTTATTTCAATCTAATTTATTTAAGTAGGTACCTAATTCAAAAATTATTTGGTTTGAAAATACACGCATGTTCACCAACAATCTTTCATTTCGTGGGTTATAATTTTATCTTTACAGTTTTCTGAGAAATTATTTATTTTAAAGGTACTGTACTTAGACGTATTTTATCTTACGAGATATGATTTTATGATAAAATGATTTAAATGATAAATGATTTTATGATATGATTTTATCTTGTCGAGATATGAACACTTACGTACCAGAATACGCTAAAAACGAGAACCACAAATAAAAGACACAAAACAAACTGGACCCTTCTTCTCCCACAGAAAACCCTACTATACTACGTCTTCTCCCGTGAAACTCAGGAAGTCAAATGATTTTGTGGGAGGTTATAACGTGAGATCACTGTTACCTTTCCAGTTCGAGTTCTCAACCCTCATCTCAATTCAGTGCAAGAAGTTCCCGAACTGAGCTGAACTGAGTTCATGAACTGGCCGCGGTGGAACGCGTTGTCTGCACTGAGTTCACGAACTGAAACAGGCTGGAACGCAGTTCATCATGCGCATGGCTTCTGCGCAGAACTAGTTCCTGAACCAGTTCAAGAACTGGTCAGGTTGGAACATACCTATAGTCTTTTGTTCAATGCTAAGTTGCAAGTTTTTATATATTATAATATATAATAAATATATTATATTTATATCGTACAATCTCGTATTTATACAATCTAATTATCGGGTAGAAATGATATTTTATCCTCTAGGTTTTCTTCACGAATCACTGCGATAATATTCGTGTAGGAGACTTTTTAAACTATGTATACATAAATATAATTTTCAAAAAACTCAGTGCGTTATAGATACTCGTAGTTTGTGAAGAGCAGAAGAGGTATAAAAATAATACATCCATAAGCAACAAAGAATTTTTTGACTGGGAATGTTATATCAACAGAAAATGGAGTAGAGTAAATTACATCGTAAAATGTGGAAGTGCCATGGAGCTAAATTAAAAAAGATTTTTTTACCCCAACATTTTTTTCAAAACAAGAATCGCAGTAGTTAACGTTCAATTTTACTAGCAAAACTGCTATTTATCAAAAGTGGTGTGCTCTGAATAACCTGACAACCGAAAAATAGCGAGAAACGGGAAAAAACTAGCATGTAGGAAGTAACTGAAAAACGAAACGACTATTTTTGTAGGTTAGCAGAAAAGAAATAACGGTTATTTTGTAGCCGAAAAAAATAACGGTTATTTTTTCATAACTAACGTAACGTACCGTTATGGAAAAGTAGCAATAACGCCCACCACTATTAAATAGTCCCTGTCGTCTGTTCTCTCCTCTCCACCACTATCCCGCCAATGCAGCCAACATCCAAACGACATTTGGGGAACTTTTTGACGAAGCAAGGCTGTGAAGCCCAAAACGCGTTATTTGTTGACCCGACATAGCCCAAAACGCGTTATTTGTTGACCCGACATAGCCCAAATCGCGCTAAAACGCGTTTCCAAATTTTACGTAGCGAAATCACCTCCAAATATAGCCCAAATCGCGGTTTATAGCCCAATCTGGGAACTCTAGTTTCCCCTAGTGACGTTCCGATATTAGTAATATCGATACATTTGTTTCGATTCTTCCGATATTCCGATCAAGAATTCGATAATATCGGGATATAGAATACTTACCTACGTCCAACATAGCACACCTAAAGAGAAGGGGAAAGTAGAAGAAAGCAGAAGTTACATTACATTATACAGGCTACCACCATTGTGGTGTGCGTTTCCCATTTGTTTATGTTTATGTATGTTCGTCTTTCACCGGAACATTTGGACAGATTGTTGTTTTTGGCGAACTTTACTTCTGAAGAGTGGGGTTTGTAATTTTTTTTAAACATTCGCCACAATATATTTTCCATTCCACTCTTTTTACTTTTTGGACTTTACTTCCGATGATTGGGGCTTATAATATTTTTTTTTTTTTAAACATTCACCACAATATGTTTTCCACTCTTTGTACTTTTTGATATAAGTAGATAACAATAAAAACTTCAACATCTACCCAAGGGTTTATTATTTCCACTCCTATAGTATGTACCGAATCTGATCACAATGCTGAGGTAGGCCTAAACACGATTTATTTTTTGAATGGAATTACAGAATTTGATGATAATAATATTATCCTCAAATTCTGTAATTCCATTACTTGATAATAATAATTATTATCAAGTAATGGAATTACAGAATTTGAGGAATAATAATAATAATTATTATTATTATCAATATCAAATGATACTATATCAATATCGATACTATATCAATATCGATATTTCCTTTCGATAGTATCGGAGTATCGATACCGTGCTTTCGATATTGATTTGATACCAAATATCGGATCGAAAGGAGTATTGGAACGTCACGAGTTTCGCCGGGAGACCCGCTTCGAGAGCAGACGTGGAGAAGACGTTGGAGTGCGGCCTGCTGAAGAAGACGTTGGATTTCGGCCTGCTGTGCCACTCCACTAGCGCTACCTCGCGGCCTGGAGGTCAACTTGTACCAACTCCTTTCTTCGCGGTTCGTTTCAAACCTTGCTATTATACCCAATGATGATCACACTTCTTCGGTGTGACCGACGGTGAACTATACGCCCGGTGAACTCGATTATCGAGATAATCGAATGTTGCGATTATATATAGATTTCACTTGTTTCTCCCAGTTTCTCCCAAACTGACATATTTTCATTTTGACATTTTCATGTCTTTCATATGCCACATAACTTAAAAACCGTTACGAAATTCTCTCTATTTTAGATGATGTCACAACCTTTATTGCAACTATTGGAATCCACAAAAGGAAAAAAAAACGGTCTCATTAGACTCAAGTTATTTATCTGGAATTTTTATAGGAAATTATTTCGTATACATCCATCTTCAATGTAAACGCTTGCATACGAGTCTGCAACACAGACATGTTGAGACATTTTCATGTCATCCCCCCCCCCCCCCCCCCACAGGAACATGTCGCCGTTTGTCAATCGAAGACATTTTCATGTTGTGTGCAAACAAATTTCGTATCAAGTCATGCGCATATCTCAGCTTTTTGAAGGGCGACAACCGAGTGAGAGGAATGTATTCTAGTTCTATAAATCGAGAGGTTTCCAACGAATGGTGAATGGATTTTGTCCGATGACAAATGACGAAGTACTATTCCCCTAGCAACGACTCGGTTGTACGCGGAAATCGTCAGAAACTCATTTGGGACAATTTTCGTAACGGTTTTGACATTTTCATGTCTTTCATGGCATATAATTCAATAACCGTTACGAAAATGAGTTTCTGACGATTTCCGCGTACAACCGAGTCGTTGCTAGGGGAATAGTACCTACTTCGTCATTTGTCATCGGACAAAAACCGTTCACCATTCGTTGGGAACCTATCGAGACATTTTCATGTCATGTCCTAACGACCATAATGTTGTGTGCAAACAACCTTCGTATCAAGTCATGCGCATATCTCTGCTTTTCGAAGGGCGACAACCGAGTGAGAGGAATGTATTCTAGTTCTATCACTCGCTTATCGGCCATTAGCGATAGTCGGGCTTTAATCGGCGATCAAATGCAATTGATAAACCGGCCCTAAATGTGTTGCAGACTCGTATGCAAGCGTTTATTCAGTGAAAATTATCATCTTTTTTTTACAATGCAATATACAATGCAATGACTTTAGATTGATCTATATGTCTAAGTAGTCTATATGGTACTAATCAGTTGTTTGGGGGATGTTTTTATTCCGCAACCCCGTCCACTTTATCTATATGTCCAACTAATCTAGAATAAAAACATCCCCCAAACAACTGATTAGTACCATATAGATTAGTTGGACATAATATGTACCATCTATATTATAGATCAAGTGGACAGGGTTGCGGAATAAAAACATCCCCCAAACAACTGATTATAGATTAGTTGGACATAATATTATAGTACCATATAGATTAGTTGGATATAATATGTAACCCCGTCCACTTGATCTATATTATGGATCAAGTGGACGGGGTTGCTGAATAAAAACATCCCCCAAACAACTGTAATATAATTAGGGATGGCAATCATACATCGATGTTCTTGAAACATCGATGTTTTTGGAACATCGATGTCGGGGTTTCGATGCATCGGCACATCGATGTTTCACTTTTGGTTTATTATCTTCGATAATGAACCATTGGAATCGCCCAAAGAAAAAATTTTTTTAACCCCCCCTCAAAATTTGTCGGTTTACGTTTCAAGATACGTAGATTCAGAAAATCGAATAAAAAAAAACTCTGCAAATTCTTGACACAACGGTTTATTATCTTCCTTGTGCAGATCACCCTTCTGTCTATACCAGACTGTGTTGCAAATCGGCACCATACCATATTCTCACCGTACTCATACCATACCATACAAATTTCTTTTCTATCTTACCATACTGTACTAAATCATACATACAATAATATACCTTACCATACTCATACCATGTCGTACAAACCAAGTGAATATTGAAATGTCATCCATTTCTGACCTATATTTAAAATTTCAAGTATCTAGCTCATCATCAAAATTCATTTGTTTAAACAAATAGGTATTATTTAAACAATTTTACAGACAAGAAACCTAGTGAATATTGATTGCATTGTGATCAATTTCTGACCTATATTTAAAATTTCAAGTATCTAGCTCATCATCAAAATGTAATTTGTTTAAACAAATAGGTATTATTTAAACAATTTTACAGACAAGAAACCGAGTGAATCCAGTTCTGTGATCCAGTTCTGACCTATTTTTAAAATTTCAAGTCAATAGCTCATCATCAAAATTTAATTTGTATTATTACAAAAAGGTATTAAGTATTTAAACAATTTTACAGATGAGAAACCGAGTAAATATTGCAATGTGGTCTATCCCCGACTCACGGTTAAAATTTCTAGACTGTAGTTTACCGGGAAGATGACAAAAGGTAGTTTTATTCTGGGCGTCTGAGGGTTGGGTAACATAACGGCCGTTTTCGACGCGAAAGATTAGTGTTTTTCCTAAACCTTTGCGCGCTCACTGTGAACGAACGGCTGGTCGCACAAAAATCCAATTGGTCTTAAAAGATTCGTAATTTTTCAGGTCATTCAAACGTGAACTGAAAATTACACGTTTCAGTTAAATATTTTGAGATATGACATTGTCGAAATTTTAAATTTCGTTTTGAACCCCTTCCCCTTGACCTAGGGTTATGAAAAGTTTCGAGGACCATTGTGGGGCTGGTCCAAACCCAGAAACCGAATTTCGTAATTTTAACTCAACGCTAACTGGGCAAAGTGGCGCGGACGGCGTACGGCGTACGGGGGACGGCGTACGGCGGACGGACGGATTTTTTTTTATTCGATTTTCTGAATCTACGTGTCTTGAAACGTAAACCAACAAATTTTGAGGGGGGGTTAAAATTTTTTTTTCTTTGGGCGATTCCAATGGTTCATTATCGAAGATAATAAACCAAAATCCGTCCGTCCGCCGTACGCCGTCCGCGCCACTTTGCCCAGTTAACGTTGAGCTAAAATTACGAAATTTGGTTTCTGGGTTTGGACCAGCCCCACAACGATCCTCGAAACTTTTCATAACCCTAGGTCAAGGGGAAGGGGTTCAAAACGAATTTTGAAATTTTGAAAATTTCATATCTCGAAAAATTCATATAGAACGGTATGTTTTTTATTTCATATATAGATAGAGTTTGTTCCGTAGAATTTTTTAAGACCATCCGCAGCTCTGTACGACCAGCCGTTCGTTCACAATGACGGCTCAAAGATTGTGCCTCACAACACGATCGTGAATCAAACTGTTGAAATACAGATCCATTTTCATTCTAACAAGCTGTTTGGAACATCATATGGCTTAAGTGATGTCGAGTTTGTTGTTCTGAGGTGCGTTTCGTGCTACGGAAATGAAGGTAATTTCGAATGTTTGTTGGTAGGTACTTCTTTTATAGAAAAATTATTACCGACGTAGTACTAAAAACCCCAGAATTATATCGTATTAATTAATCATAATTAATCATAATTATTATTAATAATAAAGACGAATTATTAATACCTAACACTAAATTATAATAATCTTCACTAGGTACTTGATAAAATTGTTAATGATTAGTGATAATTGATAATAATAATTAATCTAACATTTAGGATCTAGACATTGAAGTGAAGTAGGATTCAACGGGGAGAGCAAATAAGTGTACACAGAGACGGGGTAACGGAACGAGAACAGAAGTTGTACTGATAAGAGGTACTGGACATCTACATTGCAAGGGAACGGTGCAGTGGTACCAACATGACATAAACAAATAACACTAATACAACAACCTCTCCTATTTGGTTATTCCTTGTAGCTGAATGCACTTCACAAATTTAACAGGACACAATGACTTGGTGAGTGAATCAGCTACCATATCACTGGTTGGAACATAGGACGGCTTGATGAGCTTCTCGGAGATCTTCTCTCGCAGGAAGTGGTGGCGTATATCTATGTGTTTTGTACGAGACTGGTACGAACCATTTTGTGCAAGGTTGAGCGCACCTTGGTTATCCACATAGATTTGGAGCGGAATCCTCTCTGAGCGGGGAACGAGTTCCTCTGACAATCCCCTGAGCCAAAGAGCTTCTTGGGTGGCAGCCGACAATGCCATATATTCAGCTTCTGTTGTGGACAATGCAGTTGTTGGCTGCTTCTTGGTTCCCCAGGACACAGAACCATTGCACATCAGGAAGACATAGCCTGTTACTGACTTTCGCTCATCGACATCACTGGCAAAATCCGAATCACAATATCCAGTGATCTCACCTGATTTAGTACCATCGTACTCCAGCTTCCAGTCTGCGGTTCCTTTCATGTACCGCAGTATGCGCTTCACAGCGGCCCAATGCGCAGGTCCAGGGTTGCTGTTGAAACGGCTCACAAGGCTAACAGCAAACGCTATATCTGGTCGGCACACCTGTGACGCAAATAGTAGACTACCCACAGCCTCTTGATAAGGAATAGCCTCCATCTTCTTCTTCTCATCCGGAGAGTTGGGTTGCAGTTCCTTGGAAAGTTTGATATTGGGATCTAGAGGTGTCGCAGCTGGATTACAATTTTCCATTCCAAATCGAATCAACACGTTTTCGATATAAGACCTTTGATCCATCCATATCTTCTTCCTCTCTCTGTCCCTCGAAATTTGGAAACCAAGCACAAATTTGGCTTTTCCAATGTCAGTCATCTTGAAGCACTTCATTAGTTGGGATTTGACTTCATGTTTCAGTTTCTTGTTGTCAGAGAAAATGATTAAGTCATCAACCCAAACAGCAACAATCACCATCTTTTCCTGAGTTGACTTGAAATAGATGCAAGGGTCGAATTTTGACTGTTTCAAACCAATTTTCATAGTAGCAGGTGTTGTTTTATTTACAAAAGCATTGTTATCCTTTGTCAAATGCGCGGAACAACCTGAGTCAAAGTACCACTCGGTTTTATTGGCGGAAATCTGTGCAGAAAGAGCTGTAAACATGCTTTGTCGTTGCAGTTTATCACGATTGGTGGATACCTGTTGTTTGTCACCACGGTTCGCACAGGACTTAGCGACGTGACCGTACCCGTTACATTCGTAACAACGAGGACCTCGAGATTTAGAACTGGTATTGTCGGAATCATAGTTCTTTTCGGTCTCGGAACGGTTCTTATGGAACTGTTTTGGTTTGTTGTTTAGGCCGGATTTAGAATATGAACCCAAGCCTTTCCGATGTTGACGGCCATACATTGCCGAAACGGGCTTTCCGTCTTCATTTTTGACGGTGGATACGTCTTGAAGAATCTTAGTTTTAATCGCATCGGTGGTTATTGCAATCCCAGAACTCTCTATCCCCATTATCATAGGCTGAAAATGATCGGGAAGACCGGCTAACAAGATAGTGCCAACCCATTCATCAGAGACATTCAAACCAATATTGGTTAATTTGTAAGCGGTCGTGATTATCTTATTCACGAAATCCTCTACTGAATCACAGTTTTCAAGCCTAGTGGTGATAAGAAGTCGCAATAAACCAACTTTTCTCGTTAATCCCGAATCGAGGAAGGCATTTTCCAATGTTTCCCAAGCTTCCTTTGCCGTCTTAGTTGACTGTAAATGTACATAATTTACCTGGTCGACGAGTAGAATAATTTTCGCTCTCGCTTTGACATCCTTTCGGCAGGGTTCCGTCTTGCAAACGCCGGAGACGCAATCCCACAAGTCTTGGTCCGTGAGATAAGCTTCAACAGCGAACCTCCAACCGTCGTAGTTTTCCCGTCCCTTCAACTTTTCAATGGCCGGAATCTGACTAGACATGACTATCGCGGTACTAACAAAACTAAGCGTAATTTTCTGGGCGCATTACCTGAAGTGAAGTAGGATTCAACGGGGAGAGCAAATAAGTGTACACAGAGACGGGGTAACGGAACGAGAACAGAAGTTGTACTGATAAGAGGTACTGGACATCTACATTGCAAGGGAACGGTGCAGTGGTACCAACATGACATAAACAAATAACACTAATACAACAGACATTTAGACCTAGTGAGCTAGACAGAAGTGTGATCTGTACAAAGAAGATAATGAACCGTTGTGTCAAGAATTTGCAGAGTTTTTGCCATAGGCTGCTGAATGTTTTATTCTAACGTTTTTCTCACATACCTAGGAATATTATTTCTGAATTTTTATTTCCTTTAAATGAATATATCGAGGCGTGTTGGCTGAAAAGTATCGATACTTCCAATATTTCGCCTGTGGGAAAGCAGCTGAAACAGGCTCTAATGTCTGGTGTGAGCCCCCGCCCCTCAGAACCACGATGCCGCCTAAAGGGCGACGCAACTCAAGGGTGCGGGGCTCACAGCGTCATCGTTAGGTGGAGCGTCGTGGATGGAGTTCAGGGTCGCCAACAGCTGACAAGTCAAGAAGGCCGTGGTCACTGCCACAACAATCACCTTCCCCCACTACCCTGCGCGCCCCTCTCGGAGTTGGGGTCCCTGAGACGATCTCTGTGGACGCCATCATTTGTGACTTGACCTGCGGGAAGTACGCTTGATCAGGAGGTGCAGACTCGTCGCACCGTCCGCCATTGTGCAGTGCCAATAACCCGTCGGAGTGGTCCAGGTTATAAGGAGTGAAAGTACAGCCAAGAGTTACATCACGACAAGTCCAGTAACAGTCAAATACGTCCAGTCAAGAGAAGCAGTCAGCCAGTTACACGCCTTGCGATCCCGTACACCGCCCCTCGTCCCTCGGGAAGGTCGCTGGTCCCCGCGCGAACGTGAGTCGTCCGATTTACTTCTTTGCCCAGCAAATGCTGTTTGATTTCCCCCGTTTGAACTAAAGCAAAGACTGAGAATTTCCCCCATTTCCTCCCCATGTTTGATGGTAATCTGTAGGAAACGCCTAGTGTGGCAAAATACTTATTGTTTTATTCAAGGGTCAGCAGACCCCCTTTGACCATCCGTTGCGACGGGTCTCCTGACCGTCATCCAATTTCTTTGTTCCATATACCCTACTTAGTATAGTTAGTAGTATAGTTCTAGAATAATTACCCCATAACATTGCATTTATTTTCCATAGAAGAATTCCGCAAACTGTTGCACCTTTTCGTTACCGTAAATACCTTTTCTAATTATATCTCGTCCAACCAAGTGGAGTCTTTTCTTTAACGTCCTTGGAACTAGTTCCTACTTAGTAGGTGGTGGCAGCTAAACCCTTCAGCCGCCTTTGCCAACAGAGCTCTTGAATAGAGACGTAACTTCCATCAAAACTGGGGGTTACACTGGATTTGACTCAAGACCCACGTTTCAAAAATATTCACTCTTCCGATTCCATCACATCGTCAAAAACCCTCACTCAAATTAAAAAACTGGTGGCGTCTGTTGATACTTCTAATTCCCCGTCATCTTCAGAATCGGACCGTGGAAGTCCCGTTGACATACATATGGGCCCATCATAAATCGTTGGCGTACAAAACCAACAAGAAAATGTCATCTTCTCAGAGCTTATCGGTGAACTTAGACACGGAGATATCAATGTATCTCTCAACTCCAGTGGCATCAAACATTCGTTCAAATCCCCTTGAATTGTGGGAAGACATGAATACAGTCTATCCCAAGCTGTACACGTTATCAAGAGAATACTTGGGGAGGGTAGCCACCTCTGTACCGGCAGAAAGATTATTCTCCAAGGCTGGTGCCACTCTTACGCAGCAGAGACATCGCCTGGGAGGCAAATTGCTTTCAAAATTGTTTTTCTTGAATGGACTACCTGCCAAATACTGGGTGACAGCCCAGCCTTCGGTTATACGAATTTTTTTCTTGAAACTGAATTATAATGGTACCTACCCAAATAAAATAAAATTGAAAATAAAAGTATTGTTCTTTTTCAGAGCTTATCATTTTTTCTTTCCGTCTTGCATGAAAAAAAAAGAATAGAAATAAAATAAAAAATTGATTGAAAACCATCGATACATCGATGTTATTTTTAAAAACATCGATGTTTTTGGGGTCCGATGTTTTTGGAGCATCGATGCCGGCCTGTCCATGCATCGATGTTTTCATTTTTTTTTTGCCATCCCTATATATAATGGACACAAGTACGAGGGTGAATCAAATATAAACGGGACTTTTCGCCCTTCAGGCACAATAGTGGAGGGAGAACGTTCCCGCTTTGTTTGTTGTTGGGTACGTTTGTCAGGAGTAGGGGAAGCACGTGGGCTCGCCTCCTCGACCCCCTCAGTGTCCACAGTGACGATGTCATAGCAAGAGGTACCTCCGTCAATTGCGCAACTCGTTATAATCAAGTTTCTCACCCCAGAAGGCGTAAAACCGGCCGAAATGTTGAGGAGATTGACTGCCCAGTTTGGGGAAGAGACACTGTCGCGAGCCAGAGTGTTTGCATGGCATGAACAGTTCGTGGAGGGTCGTGATCGTGTTAAAAATTAGAGCGATGACCGCAGACCTCGCACCAGCGGACAACATCAGCAGTGTTCGACGGCTTATTGAAGATGACAGACGTCGTACCACTTCTGAAATTGCAAGTGAGGTTGGGATAAGTTATGGGAGCACTTACTCCATACTCACAGAGGAGCTAGGGTACCATGAGGTGTGCGCCAGGTGGAGGTTCTTCTCCATGACAATGCTCGCGCCCATACAGCAGCCTTGACTAAAGAAAAATTGGAGCAACTGGGTTGGGAAACTTTGGAACACCCTCCTTACAGTCCAGACCTGTCACCCTGTGACTTCCATGTGTTTGACCCTCTCAAGAAAGCTTTGGGATGCCAAAGATTCGACAGTAATGCTGAAGTTGAAGCCTACGTGCGCAATTGGCTGCAGACACGACCTGCATCTTTCTACGTGGAAGGAATTGGAAAGCTGCCTTTCCGCTGGGAAAAATGTGTTTCACAATCTGGATATTATGTAGAAAAATAAACTATATTCTTTTTTACGTTAAAAATAAAAATAAATTACACAAAAAAAAAGTCCCGTTTATATTTGATCCACCCTCGTATATGGACATATTATATGTCCATTATATAGGTATCAGTTGTTTGGGGGATGTTTTTATTCAGCAACCTGAATATATTATAATATATAATATATTGTTGACATCATCAATATAATATATATATTAATCGACAATATAATATATTATTATATATTATATATATATTATATTATAATCGACTTCACCGGGTGTTAAAGCGGCCCACTCACGATCCTGCAGCAGGAAGTGGGGGGAACCGAAAATTTCCCCCTCTTCGGACACGGGCCTGTGTGTGGTGGCCTTCCTGCCGCAGGTGTCCTGCAGAGCTTGTCGGATGGGATTCCCATCCGACCATCCTGCGGTCTGGCTTCCCCCACCCTGTCAACCTGCAAGGTCCGACCGTGTGTGGGGCTGCAGGACGGACAAGAGTGTTGTTATCACCAGCCATGACAGAAATCGGTTATCATCCGCCATGATAGAAAAATTATCACATCACATCTTCTCATTCAAGCAGGGTTCACATCCATCCGGTAGGCTGCGGAAATACGGATAGGGGAAGCTAGTGAAAAGCAGTGGAGGGGATGGAGGGGAATCGCGGCAGTTGGGAAGGCGTTCGAAACCATCCGGAACAGCTGTTTCCCGCGCTTTCTCCACAACTGTGGTCTCTCCCTCACCAGCTCGATCAATAACTCGTTATTCATCGCAACAAAGTATCCGATCCCGGCCACAGAAAACCCTACTATATCCCGGCACAGCAACTCGTTTTCGCGCTTCAACAGCTGTTTTCATTTGGCGCCGCCATTTCCGTATGCGCAGTAGTGAACTGCGCAGATGCGGCTGCGGCAAATATCTAAAAAATCTGATGAGTACAGTACGCTTCAAAAGTGCTTCTCCGGTAAGAATGTTCCCCCTCCCCAGCTAACGTCCAACCAATCAGCTCCCCGAACGCACTCCTTCCGCAGCCTACCGGATGGATGTGAACCCTGCTTCATTCCGTTTTTCACGCCCGTTTTTCATTAAGTTTTCAGTTGTTTTCATTAAGTTTTTCATTAAGTTTTCAGTTGTTTTTAGTTTCAGTTTTCAGTCATTCCTTAAAAAATGAGCCAGCTTTCGGAGCAGGATGGCCTCACCCTGCTCTTGGAGGCCTACAGAGGTAATCGGTGTTTGTGGGATACCACAAACCCACTCTATATGAATAGAGAAGCGAAGCAGTCAGCGTATCAATCACTTCTCGAAATATACATAACAGTCCAACCAGATGCCACAATGGACATTCTCAAAAAGAAACTTGACAATCTACGAGGAAGCTACAGAAGGGAGAAAAGAAAAGTAAGTTTCCAACTTGAATTTCGGCTACCTACCGCTTCCAACGTTTTCAATGAACCTATTCTACGCTCAACCTCCCTGTAACTATTCACGCACCTACATACTAAGTATGTATGTAACAGTTTTCTCTGCCCTTTCATTTTTCAGGTCGAGGAAAGTATGGGAGGTACGGGGAAACCCAAAAGCGCCATATATTCATCAAAACTATGGTTTTACGATCTCCTTGTATTCCTTGATGACAAGGATGCGGTGAGAGAGGGGAGTGAATGCGGGATAGTACTCAACAGCGAAGAGAGTGACAAGGAAGTAAGTACCTACATTGTTCTACACCTACTTACCTACGTTGTTCTACGGACTTAGGTACTTGCCAAAGAACGTTTTCGAGGTTCTTGCGATTATGGTCTAGTTCCGTGCCATTTTTAGTTTCAAATATAAATAATATTAATTATAAATTTGTCTCGGTCGAAATTTGAAAAGTTGCCGAAAACCCACCTGAAATCCGTTTCATACATCCCAAAACTCGATTCTGAAGAAAAAATCAATTTATGTACCTAGAAAATTACACTAAGTGTAATTTTCTATTTGTACATTCGACATCAGATCTTGTATTGTACATTCGATATCAGATCTCAGGGTTGAGCAGTTTAGGAGAAATTTACTAAATTGAGGTCCTAAAACTCGTTTTGGTGCAAAAATGCATTTAAATCTTGCGTTTTTTTCCTCAGTGCACATGCAAAACAAACCTATTGGCGATTTTTCTATGATTATGACATAGCATTATCCTAAAGAACATTCAATAAAAGCTCGCTCTTGAAGCCATGGCTGGAAATTATTATTGGAAGTTACTTATTGACATGGCTAATAATATTATTATGTCTATTGTCTGGGGGTCAGTCAAACATTTCCGTCATCAAAACAAATTTAATTTTAAATTTAAAAAAAGTAAAAAAAAACATTGTAACGTTTTTGAGACACTTCCGGTGGTTGGAGAGGGTAGCGAGTATCATGAAAGTTTTCTAAAAAAGCAGACGATTCCAAAAATAGGTGAAAGATTTCTGTGAGATGAACACTACGGAAGTTCCATTTCCCTACCAACGGCTTGGTTGTACCTACGTGAAAATCATAAGAATTTTTCGTTACGGTTTTGGCGCAATTCCTGTAGTGGCACAGACTTGAAAAGCCGCCTTAGGATTTACACTTTCAGCAGCATAGGGCCCGAATCAGCTGAGTGACTCATAAAGCTAATTTCTATGCTATCCACTCTATGAAGCTGTCATTTGGTATGTAGCCTCCTAAGGAATTACAGGCCCAGGATCCGCTTAAGGGCCCTTAAAGCTAAGAGACATGATCAGAGGTTTTTCCCAGTAAGGGAGAAATTTACGGAGATTTTTTAAGTAAGTTTTTGCGCCACAAATACAGAGTCCAGGACACCTGCACTACTACCTCCCCAGCCAGAGACCCCATATGTCATAAGAGGTTGTACTAGGGCAAAGTAAAACATTCTTATGGCCTCCCTAGAAAGAAAGTTCCTCATCTCTCGACATATATAAACCAATTTACGCAGTCTCGTGACTAGCGTCCTGATATGCCTTTCCCACTTCAAGCATTGGTCAATTTCAACCCCCAAATAACGTGTGGCCGATACTTGTCTTATTTTGACATGGATATGTCTATTGTCTGGGGGTCAGTCAAAAATGTCCGTCATCAAAACAAATTTAATTTTAAATTTAAAAAAAGTTAAAAAAACATTGTAACGTTTTTTTCTTCTTAATTTGTTCTCAGGAGTCAGTTCCTACCAGTGAATCTCAGAGACCACCTCTTAAGAAACGAAAAAATAAACATCTTAAAGCAAAAGAGCAACACTTGTTGGAGACTGCGCAACGTCTATTGTCATCTGGAGAGGAGGATGACGCCAGTTTGGAAGGACGAGCAATTGGTGGGCAACTGAAGAACCTGGAACCATTGCAGCGAACTATTGCCGCCAAACTAATTTCGGACGTTCTGTATTATGGCAAGTTGGAGCAGTTGACTCAACATTCCGCTGTCCATGTGGCTCCACCGCTTCCTTCCTCCCACATACCGTACCACACCCAATTTTATTCCCCCAGTCGACCCTTCCCTTCCAGCTCATCGTCCTCAAGTTCGTGGCATCCGTCTCCTTCACCTTCTCCTCGACCAGTTTCTTCCATACATTCAGACAACCATCTTCACGCACATTCAGACAACCATCTTCACGCACATTCAGACAACCATCTTCACGCACATTCAGACAACCATCTTCGTATCCCACGATCGCAACCACTCCCCTCCTCGTCCCGATTCAGAGACAAACGAGCCGTTTCACCGTTGCCTGATTGCGATATCTTATTTGATGGCATGCTGCCAGTTACTAAAGGTCCTCCCGGTGTGAAGACTGTCAAAAGTAATATACTTCGCGATGCTCTTGGCGAATTTGTGCAACTTCCTGACAAATAATTCCTTGAATTGCGGAGGTGTGATTTACTGAATAAATATTGAGTTTTACATATTGAGTTTTGTTGAGTTTTACAACATTCCTTGGTTTTAGTATGGTACAACCCTTACAACCTTTTCCTTGGATGAATGATAAGAGATTCATAGTAGAGGAACAAAAAAATCATCAGTTTCTTGTGAGGCCTCTTTGTTTTGGGTCAGATGCGACCCGACCGAAAAAAAACTACCTACTGATTTTCTAGGTACCTACTGATTTGCATATAGTAACAAAACCTTTTTTATTTGTATAGGTCCACTTTCCTACAAAAAAAAAAATCTCGCTTGAGCATTGGTGAAACCATTTATGGAAACACGAATAAATAATCCTCGAATTTTGAAGTGACTTTGTTGGACCATTGCAAACGTCTTGGGCCGAGATCTACAGCAGACCCAACTAAATTCAGTCATGAAAAATCAAAACTTACCAAAAAAGCGAAAATGGTGTGACATGTGTACCAATGAGAGGAAAGGGAACTATTACTGCGTCAAGTGCAATTTATGTACTCGTATAATATACGAGTACATAGGTATTATGTGGTGAGCACAATGCAGCATTATGTTCAAAATGTGCTTACAAAAGTGATACCAGCGAAGGAAACGGAGAGTCATTTTTTTGTAAACGTACCAAATGAGCAGAAGTGATTTATGTTAAGTACCTGCAATTATTATGTATAATGTTTAGCAAGCAATGCGTGAAAATTGACTAATTGTGATCTAGATAGAGAGAGATTAATATTTTCTAGTGAAACGCTTTTCAGAGTTTGTTGGTTTAGGGTTTTTTTCTCTTTTCTTTTTTAGTTTATTGGTTTGGAGATGATTTTTATTTCAGAATCTACAGTTCAGAATTTATTACTACCTATTACATTTTAGTTTTCTATCGTTATTGTATTCCTATTATTCAAGTCATGAAGTAACAGTACCTAGTCTTGACTTATCTGAGTTACACTGTCTACTTATGGGTATATGGGAGTTAAAGACTGATTTTTTTAAATTATTTAATTAATAAAATGGTTAATGTATAGTGGAACATAGTTATTATTCATTATTTCAAAAAAAAAAAAAAAAATGAAAAAGCCGATAGGTAGAAGAGGCGGGTCGGATCCGACCCAACTGGAGGTAAATAAACGTAACGCAGCTTCTGAAGGGAGGCATTCATCAACATCATCTCTCCTCGTTGAAGTAGTTCAAATCAATCATTCTCTCTTGGAAAGAAACCGCTCCTACACCGTTGAAATAGTCTGTGAAAACGTCTCGTACTCGGTTTCCCTCAACGTTTCGCTGCCGTGGGGTGGCATCTGCGAGTGACACCATTTCGCCCCTGTCCCTCCAATTTCCAGGTCGAACAGTACAGTTTTCTGTGTCCTCCGTATCGACGCTCATGGAATTCCTGAAAAGCGGGTTGCGTTTCAGCCAATAGTTGTGCAAGAAACAGCACGCACGCACTACGCACTCTATGTTGTCTACGTCCAACAGCGATATCGTGGTTCTCAAAACTCGAAATCTGCTGGCCAGAATGCCAAATGTATTCTCTACGACCCTACGGGCCCTAGAAAGGCGGTAATTGAAAATGCGCTTTTGGTGGGAAATGTTTTTGAAGGGAAATGGCTTCATAACATGCTTATTGAGGCCAAATGCGCTGTCCCCAATCAAGACATGTGGCACAGGATTATTATCCATCCCTGGGAGAGTCATGTCCTCAGGCAGACTCAATGCTCCATCCATTAGTTTTTCAGGATAGCAGCGTCGGAGGCAGAACCATTGGTCCCCACGTGTAAGTACATGAATTCATAGTCAGCGTTCACGACTGCAAATAGGACTAAGCTGAAGAAATGTTTGTAATTGAAGAACGTGGATCCTGATTTTGGCGGCTTCTGGATGGCCACATGTTTGCCATCGATGGCCCCAATACAATTCGGGAAATTCCACTTTTCTTCATACCGCCGAGCTACGTCCCTCCATTCCTCTCGATTTTCAGGAACCTGCGCAGAAAAAAAGGGCACATGAAATATGATCAATTTTCACCCGATGATTTAATTCAACTATGACCCTAAAAAAAATGAAATTACCAATTACGAAGGAGACTTGGGAAGGCAGCGCCATCCACTCTATGACCCCCATAGGGTTTTTAACAGTTTTTAGAAAAAATTAGCTTACCCTGATGTAGTCTTTGAGGGTGTGGCAGATAGCTTCGCATGTTTCAGGAATAATTTTCCCCAGAAGCTGAGGGGATATTGCCGCTCCGAATTTGAGGTCCTCGTAGCTTCGGCCAGTGGCTAAATATCTAAGCGTAACCGCTACTCTCTGCTCGACACTTACAGATTCTCTCATGTTTGTGTTTTTTCTCTCGATGTAAGGTCTGTAAAAAAATTGAACTAGGTACATTTCCCTATGATTTACTGAGGAAATTTTAATTTGAATAAGAATTTTTTACCTTTTTACTACGTACTTTTGAAGTAGGATTACTTGTACCCACCTTACTCGCTCGACTACATCGAGGAACGCCTCCCCGTCAATTCGCAGGAAGTTACGCAAATCTTCCTCCTCCAAATCCTCCAAAAGTCTCATGTGCGAAAAATTTTCCCTCTCCCTGAGCCATCTGCATGGAAAAATGAATCATATTATACTTTATTTTATTGAAATAATATAAAGGTAGCTAGTATTTATCCGTTACAAGGATTTCACATTTGAAAATGCGCACTCGCTCCTATCGGTCCGGCGGTGCTGAAATCCCGCACAATCCCTCAAAATTTCATCCGAATCGGACTGTAACTTCATATACTTTAGCGAGTGACAAGGATTTGCGGACAGACAGACTCGGAAGCAAAATTAGGACCATGCTGAAAAGAAATCTATAGGTACCTTTTCGTCCAAACACGTCTCTTCTTCATCCTTGATTGCTGCAGTCTTCTTCTTTCCACAAGCAAAGCCAAAGCCAATCCGACCTTCTGGTATTTGCTTAAATAAGGTGCCATTAAAGAACTTTGACAGGATCCCGGAATAGGAAGAGTGGAGAACGCCGCGGGCGGAGCGAATTTCGGCGGGAAAGTGCCGGTTCGGGCTGGGGGAGAGCGAAGAGGGGGACGCAGAGCGAGAGGGGGTAGCACTCCCCACTTCCTGCAGCAGGATCGTGTGTGAAGACCGTAGGAGAGCGAAGAGGGGGACTTCGTTGCACCCCCCACTTCCTGCTGCAGGATCGTGAGTGGGCCGCTTAAGGGGCCCACTCACGATCCTGCTGCAGGAAGTGGGGGGAACCGAAAATGTCCCCCTCTTCGGACACGGGCGGCGTGTAGGACGTGTGTGGTGGCCTTCCTGCTGCAGAGCTTGCCGGATGGGGTTCCCATCCGACCAACCTGCGGTCTGGCTTCCCCCACCCTGTCAACCTGCAAGGTCCGACCGTGTGTGGAGCTGCAGGACGACATTACGTGTTATCACCCGCCATGACCGAAAACTTATCACCTCATCACGCCCGTTCCGTTTTCAAATTTCAGTTTTCATTCCGTTTTTCACGCCCGTTCAGCTTTCATTCAGTTTTCAGTTTCATTCCATTAAAAAACTCTGCAAATTCTTGACACAACGGTTCAGTATCTTCTTTGTACAGATCACCCTTCTGTCTAGATCACTAGGTCTAAATGGCTGGATCCTAAATGTTGGATTAATTATTATTATGAATTATCACTAATTATTAATCATTTTATCAAGTACCTAGTGAAAATTATAATAATTTATTGTTAGGTATTAATAATTTGTATTTATTATTAATAATCATTATTATTAATTAGGTATGATTAATTCATACGATATCCGGCTGTTGGAATCGACTGGGTTCCTTTGTGCAGAACCTGAATGATAGAGATGATGAATTAATTACAAATAAAATGTACCGATATAATTCTGGGGTTTTTAATACTACGTAATAATAAAAAATTCTAAGGAATAAACTCTATCCAAATATGAAATAAAAACTCTGCAAATTCTTGACACAACGGTTCATTATCTTCTTTGTACAGATCACCCTTCTGTCTAGATCACTAGGTCTAAATGTCTAGATCCTAAATGTTAGATTAATTATTATTATGAATTATCACTAATTATTAATAATTGTATCAAGTAGGTACCTAGTGAAAATTATTATAATTTATTGTTAGGTATTAATAATTCGTATTTATTATTATTAATTATGATTAATTAACACGATATAATTCTGGGGTTTTTAATACCTACGTAGTCTACGTCGGAAATAATTTTTCTATAAAAGAAGTACCTACCAACAAAAATTCGAAATTACCTTCATTTCCGTAGCACGAAACGCACCTCAGAACAACAAACTTGACATCACTTAAGCCATATGATGTTCCAAAGAGCTTGTTAGTATGAAAATGGACCTGTATTTCAACAGTTTGATTCTCGATCGTGTTGTGAGGCACAATCTTTGAGCCGTCATTGTGAACGAACGGCTGGTCGTACAAAGCTGCGGATGGTCTTAAAAAATTCTACGGAACAAACTCTATCTACTCGTAAATATGAAATAACATACCGTTCTATATGAATTTTTCGAGATATGAGATTTTCAAATTTTCAAAATTCGTTTTGAACCCCTTCCCCTTGACCCAGGGTTATGAAAAGTTTCGAGGACCATTGTGGGGTTGGTCGAAACCCATAAAAAAAATTTCGTAATTTTAACTCAACGCTAACTGGGCAAAGTGCCGCGTACGGCGGACGGACGGATTTTTTTTTTAATTCGATTTTCTGAATCTACGTATCTTGAAACGTAAACCAACAAATTTCGAGGGGGGTTTAAAAAAATTTTTTCTTTGGGCGATTCCAATGGTTCTTATCGAAGATAATAAACCAAAAATTCTTCTTCATCCTTGATTGGTGCAGTCTTCTTCTTTGCAGAAGCAAAGCCAATCCACTCTTGTGGTTTTTGCTTAAACAAGGTGCCATTCTTAAAGAACTTTGACAGGATCCCAGAATGGTGTGTGAAGAAAGAGTTTTGACGTAGGAAAGCGAAGAGGGAGGACTTCGTTGCACTCCCCACTTCCTGCAGCAGGATCGTGTGTGAAGAGAGAAGACGTTGGATTCCGGCCGTGCTGTGCCAATACGTCATCGGCTTCCACCGTTTCAACTCGTCTACTGTGACCATTGAACCAGTTACAACCTCTCATCTGGTTTAGTTTATCAGTGAATTTATTTTTGAGCTTTGTGATGAATGTGTGAATTGTGTCAATTGAGTGTAGTTTGTGGAGTGTTTCAATTCTACAGCGTCGGGATGTGTGGGTTGAAAGGCGGATGCACTTGTTTTGAGTGATTTGTAATTTGTTTATGGAGGAGGGAGCTGCTGTATGCCAAATTGGGGAGGCGTAGGTGATGGAGGAACGTATCAGGGCTTTGTATATAAGGAGTTTGGCTTCTTTGGATAGGGCGTGGGATTTAAAGAGGTGAAAATAACGGCCAAGTTTTTGGCGGGCGGCTTGGTTGGTACGCTTGACGTGTTCATTCCAGTTCAGACGTTTGTCGAGATGGAGGCCGAGGTATTTAACGGACTTGGAAAATCGGATGGGAATTGAGCGGATTGTGATGTGAGGTGGAAGGTTTCTTTTGTAAGTGAAAATGATACTCTCTGTCTTGGCTGCGTTCACCTTGATTTTCCACTGTTCAAGACGGGATATGATGAGGTGGGCTGCGTTTTGTAGTCTGTTGCAGGCTTTAGGGGGGGATGGGCTGGCGGAGTAGATTGCTAGGTCGTCGGCAAACCCAGCAATTGAGACGTTTTTTGGCATGTCTTTGAAGACGTGGGTAATATATATGTTGAAAAGAAGGGGGGAGAGGACAGAGCCTTGCACTTGCCACCCAAATGCACTTGTCCGACACATTAACACCCTTCACAAGCCCCAATGGGGAACCCACCACACGAGGCGGATCTGAGAACCCACTCACCACTTCCCACTATAAGGAATCTGTATCCTAAAATAATAAATTTGTACATAGACCTGTAAATAACTGTAAATACTTGTATCTTTTGTAATTAGTGTTAAGTAATTGTATATAATATATATATAATATATACAATATTATTGTATGTAAAGTGTCCATAGTGTTAAGACCCACCATCCAGTCAAGAGTTTTGTATGAGAAATTTTCTCTTACCCCAATCATCCCACCACATACCTCACTCCATGTCTCTACCCTCCATTATCCCTCACTTTGTTAAACCTTTAGGGCCGTCAGGCCGGTATTGTATAAGCGCCAATCATCCTGAACAAACAAACTTTGTATGCTTATTTCCACCAATAAAGTATTCTTGATTCTTGATTCTTGATCTGGTTTAGTGGTTAGGATATCTGGCTGTCACTCAGAAGGCCCGGGTTCGATTCTGGCATTGGAATATTTTTTTAATAAGAGTATGTTTTTTACACCAAATTTAACCCCAGGTGGGTTGATCTATATGTCCAACTAATCTATATGGTACTAATCAGTTGTTTGGGGGATGTTTTTATTCCGCAACCCCGTCCACTTGATCTACATGTCCAACTAATCTATATGGTACTAATCAGTTGTTTGGGGGATGTTTTTATTCCGCAACCCCGTCCACTTGATCTACATGTCCAACTAATCTATATGGTACTAATCAGTTGTTTGGGGGATGTTTTTATTCCGCAACCCCGTCCACTTGATCTACATGTCCAACTAATCTATATGGTACTAATCAGTTGTTTCAATAAAAAGTCAGTCTCCCGAATGATTGATCGTCATGGCGCATTTTAGGTTGAATTACACGGTTTGAAACGAACCGCGAAGAAAGGAGTTGGTCCAAGTTGACCTCCAGGTCACGAGGTAGCGCTAGTGGAGCGGCACAGCACGGCCGGAATCCAACGTCTTCTTGTGAAGAGCGCGTTTGACGTAGGAGAGCGAAGAGGGGGACTTCGTTCCACTCCCCACTTCCTGCAGCAGGATCGTGAGTGGGCCCCGTGAGAGGAAAGCAAAACAGGAGATAGTAGAGATAACAGAGGTTGACGGCCAAGCCTCGAGGAAGCGCTAGTGGCGGGCTCAACAGGCCGCACTCCAACGGCTGCTCGCTTCGACATCTACTGGCAGCTTTACGAACTAATAGATTCTATAACTGACCAACGTGAAGGAAATGAACTTGATAATTTCGAACAAATCGTCGATTAACAACCCGCAGGGGCCCTGCGGCAGGGCACATCAGATTTTGTCAATCGCCTACTTTTCAGGAGGACAAAAAAACTGATTTGAACTAAAGGTGTAAGAGTTTTTGTCATTTTCTCTCTCCTCCCCATTAATGATAATAATATATCCATTATAATCATATATCCAACAGGAATTCAAATAATCATAATAATATAAGAATATATAATATAAGATTATAATATAAGAATATTATTCTCCCTTATTTTACTGAGACAAGGTCAAAAACACGAAAAAATCTTAAATGTGAAAAAAGTCGGTTTTTTCAGTTGACTAAAGAAAAAACTCTAATAGGCACTTTTTGTTGCAAATTAGCTGTAGAATTGATTCCTTGAGTAACGTACTGTTTGTCCCATAATTTCTGTAGACACCCTGTATACAACTCAATTTTTGTCTGTTTGTGTTATACAGACGGCCAAACCGCTGAACCGATTATGATAAGGATTGCTCCATTGTGACCAGCAGGTTGCAGAGATGGTTTCTGTCGATATTAGAGTTCGAACATTCGCTTCCTGCATCGTGAATTTTGTACACATCCACATGAGACCACGGTGAGTGATTGGGAGGATGAAGGAGAAGGAAGAAATAAGTAAGGGATTTGAAAAAAATGCCAAGTATTTCCTTATGGTGAGGATCTCAAGGGTAAAGAACACGCCAATTCTAAAAGGTAGATATTTATTGCACTCATAACAACAAAGGTTCTTAATAGGTATATATGTGAGTGATAATGGTAGTAAATACAACGAAGTTAACATAATCAAGATGTAACATCCAGACTATTCGAGGCCGTTCAAACCAAACACACTTCAACAATAATAAAGGTTTCCGAGTTTTTGATGGGTTTTTGAACTTGAGATGGGAATCTGCTGAACCAGATCAAGTTATCCCCTCCAAGATGGGCGATAACGTTCTTCCGTGGATCCCTCGGGTCCTACCGTCACAGTCCTCTCTACATTGGTTAGAGGAAACGGTGAACTAGATGTTCACCACCTCCCTCGTCACACAATAAACTAAAAACAACAAACAATTTAAACAACATTCGTAATTTAAAATGAAAAAACCAATTCACACCGAGACAATATTCGAGAGCGATTATTGTGAAGCATATGTACCGAGAGTGAAAGTACAATATTACTATGAATTCAAACCAAAAACCGACAATTAAATTACTGTTCTTTGGACAGATGGGATACAAAATAATGTATTACATAACCAACAAGTAATTATTTGTGTGAGAGGATCATGAGAATAAGCCAGTTCTTCCGAGTGTACACTTCTTAATATTATTTCGATCATCTCAATGTTTCAAATAAACTCCACTTATGGGCGTATATTCAACGTGTGGTATGAAATTAATGGAACATGGTGGGTTAATATTATCAACTACTTCGAAGTTCATGAAATTCTATAACGGAGAACTATCTGAAGCTTCAGTGGTTGCTATTGTTCAGAGTCTGTTTGTTGTAAGGGTACTAAACATTCATTTAGATGGTTTTTGCGAAAAATCTATCGCAATAAAAAAAATTTAAGGTACTTTAGAGGTACCTGACGCTTAGCGTCACTGGCAAGGCGGAATTTTAGGGAGGTCCCTTTTCAGATTAGCATATAAGCACAATCTACAGTATAATTTCTCCAACAACATGCTGCAACATAATTGAAACACTGAAATCGACACTCTCGAGGTTGATTTCATTATGTTAATCCGACGTGTGGATTCACATTCGAGTGACTAGATATTTTAATACGTGAGAAGAAAATCATAGTAGATGAGGTCGGTTGATATCCATATGATGCAAAAGTATTGTAACCCACAAAAACTGGCGTATCAAGGCAACCAGACCTGCTAGTCTCTTCTATAGCCTACCCATTCAAAGTTGGATACGCTGGCGAAATACATCATAGTGCAAACCTCAGCAATCCTCCACATCATTAAAAAAAAAAAAAAGAATCATGGAATAATTCAATTACATTTAGACATGAAACATAGAAGTTATGCAGGTAATTATACGTGGGCAGTGTGAAAGTTTCGCAGTTGTGGGATTTTTGTTTCTATGTCTGTTGGATCAACCAATTAGTCAGAAAGCTAAATCAGTGGACGGAACGTACAGGTTGACACATCAAATTGGACTTTCTAAAAGAACGAATAAATAAATAGAACAAAAAATAAATAAAATACCTACGCTTAACAAACACAAATAATTTAAAATCACGACTTTCATCAATAGCCTACAATTCATACGATTTTATAAATCATCAGTGGTTTTAGGTTTACACCACCAACCTGTGCGGATTTACAACAATGGTGGTCGACGACTAAAATGTATATAATAGTTAACAAAAATATCAAAAGGTTTCATAAATTAATACCCAAGCTCGAACGAACGCCATGAATAGTGCTCATAACCGAATACCACTTTGTATATTTCAGAGTGATTTACTTTGTTTTACATGGAACAAGGTGTAATCGTAATAATCGAGCTTGGGCTTAATCATGTTTGTGTTTGATTGCTACAAAAAATTCAAGGATATAGGTACGTCGGTAGGTAATAAATATTGAATGCTGATGTAACTCGCAACTTCACGATTAACACACATCAACTTTAATTTCTTATTAACAAAGGTGTTTTGAGGTTGTTTTGACAAGATGACTCGGTCGAATTTACTTTAGGTGCCTACAAGTCACAATTGATACGCACATGAAGATTGTAGATTGAACTGTTTTTATTCATGTTTATCTAAATATAGTGGATTTATTTACACAACACAACCATTCCACCGGGTTTTTAGGGAATTTCATTAATTTTGAGGCGCGACTGACAGCAAACATGCCGATTCGTCAACAGCTATAAATGTTTCACTTGACTCTCCAGACACAAACCGAACATCGGTACGTTGATGATCTAAGTGAACGAATGTTGTAGGTTGCGCTTGAATCAAAACGCTCACATATACATTAATTTTCTAATTGAACAAATCCCTGGAGAAAAGTAAAACTATAATATAGTACAACTGTGTGCACATTGTGTTGTCTGATGGAGTATAATATTATTATAGTCCATCAGACAACACAATGTACAACCCTAACGTCAACAATTACCACTTTTGTACGCAATTCTGCCTACGAAAATGAACGTCCTTAATACAAACAACATATAATACTTCAGAGAATTAACCAAAAATAGTGATTGAAACAAAAATCAATATATTTAGATCAATATTAACTAATGAGGAACATCGTAAAGCAAAAGTAAATTTCAGCATACGGGGTACATAGTGAACGTTCCGGTAACCTATGAACCTCATATAAAAGGAATTGGAATTTTATTGGATACTTAACGTTTTCGTTTATTACTGCAGGTTTTGGGAACTATTATATTAACTAGTTTAACGAGGAACATCAAACTACGCTAGGAATTCTTTTTAGAGATTTTTAACGACGAATTGACTAACGATCGATTCCAATACATGAAAACGACAAAGTAAAACAAAACATAATCTTCTTTTTGTTTAAGAATACTTTTTAATAAAGAATGAAAAATTACCACTCGGCAACGATATATGTATGTGGAATACTATTTCAGGTGAGTAAAACCACAACAAAAACAAGAAGTCGACTAAGTTAATTAATACGCCTCCCGAAATACCGTTTTGATCACAGAAAACAATAATACTGCAACAGAAAGAAAGAAAACTGATTGAAACTCCCGAAAAAAAAACCACAAAAAATTGGTTTAGTGCAGGTGTGTGGCTTTACATAGGCGGCGTTAAATGGTCATCAAGGGGTACTATAAAGGTTATCTTTCAGACTATGAGTTAACGCTTATCCATCATGTTAATAATAATACTTGTTCTTTTTTTTAAATCTTATGTAGAAAAAGAAATTATGTGGATGGCACTTCAATGATATAATGTGGACTGTCGACACAGTCGAGTTCAACTTTTCTGCGAAGTTGACGGCTTGGCGTCGTCCCTGTTCTCATCTTCCTGGTCGACCTCTGAAAAATAATTGGAGCAGTTGAACCCACGGAATAGAAAAGGGAAGTCTTTTTTTTGTGGGAGACAGTGGCGGATTCATGGGAGGAGGGGGGGGGGGCCTTGACGCCCACGAGAGCCAAAATTCGGCAATAACATAGTACCTAGTTGTCTGGGTGAAGCCAATCCTCCAATGAATTTGAAAATTTAAGTTTGAGACAATTTTTTCATTGTAAAAAGTGTTAAAATTAGTTTAAAACCCTCTATTTAGTAAAACCCTACTTACCGTGCTTTTGGTTACCGGTACCCCCGGGCCACCCTGCTTTTGGACACTCCACAACGAAATTCCTGGCTACGTTACTGATGTACAAGCGGAAGTAATTGTTAGTGATTCTTTAAATGCTCTATAATATATTATCCTATAGCATATTATGCTATAGAAAGAATTAAATCGCTAAAAAAAAAACGTAGGTTAGGTTGTGAACCTCATGACCCCCAAAGTCTGAATCCACCCCTGATGCTATTATTACTCGTATAAAGAATATAATGCATGTTAGAATGACACTAGGTAATGGGAGTCGTAAGCTTCAACGCTGATAATAAGACTAAAAAAGCGCCCTTGTTCATTAAACTGCGTCATAAGTTTAGTAAAGTCATAAGTCCGACGTGCCCTTCTCTATTTTCTGCTGATGATTTTGATTGCCATCAGCCAATTGCTACTGACCCAGGGACAAACCAATGTTCTGCAAAGATCTCGTATAGGTGATGTTCTCGAGACATAAAAATCGATTATTGGAGGGAATATCGATAATTGGATAAGGTGATACAGTGCTAACCCGGATGTCCGCCCTTTTGGCTCGGTCCTTTCAGTCATTTAGAATAATATTCTAACGGAGACAAAATTGGTTATAAAACCGGTAAAATGGGTGATGAGTTTAGGGAGGCCAAACATTCTTTCGCAGCTCTGGAAAGGTCGAAACAGCAATGAAAAAAACTCAAATTTCAAAAAGCAACACAGGAAACCGAGTTGAAGTTTAACTATAATTATGAGCTCTTTTAGTAATTTCCCATACAATTGTTGAGAATGATTTTATTAGTAGCCATTAGAGTAATAGTATTTTCCTTCAAAGAATGTGTTTTTCATATGTTTCTCAATTTCACAACATGTTCACTTAATGCTAGTAACACCTTTATCTGAAGCATTAGGTATGTCACGAGGTATTGAATGTTTCGAGACAATTGAGGCCTCACACATACTTCACGTACTAATTACACACTTTCAAGTTGGAAGTTTAGTACAAGGTAGTTATGTTGCATTAAAGGTTTACACTTCCACTAAAAAGATTCGAAATTACGTCGAGAAGACCGCCAAAAAACCCAGGCATTCCTGATGCAACTTTTTGACAAAAGCAGGACTTTCCTAGTCGGTTTACGCTCCATCTTACTGCCTAAGTTTACAGGTGTACAGTAACACAGTCATTTACTAGTTTTAGACTGCATCACGTACGACCTCAGTGGAAAGTAGCAGAGGTAACAATGAAAGCCAAGCCAAGCAAACCAACTCATGACAAAAAGTCCTACCGTCTCATCTCCCTTCAACCAATAATATTCAAGCTCTTTGAGAAACTCCTCTTAAAGAGAACCTATAATCGAGGAAAGAAATCTAATCCCTGATCACCAATTTGGATTCAGACAACAGCATTCAACGATAGATCAGGTACACCGGATCACCAGCGTGATAGAGAAATGCTTTGAAGAGAAGGCAATCTGCTCTCAGGCGTTTGACAAAGTCTGGCATAAGGGACTTCAATCAAAGCTACAAAGATATCTCCGTTCACAATATTATAGGATTTTAGTGTCTTATCTAACAAAAAGGCATTTCAGGGTAAAACACGAAGAAGAATACTCCCGATTGCGGGACATAAAAGCAGGGGCACATCAGGGTAGCGTCCTTGGGTCAGTACTCTATCTACTATACACGAGATATCTCCCAAAACCAACAGAAGCTGTGAAAGCGACGTTCGCAGATGACACAGCAATCCTGGCAGTTGGTCCCACAGTTGAGGAAGCCTCGAGAAAACTACCGGAATCAGTGAACAGTATCCATCAATGGACCAAAAAATGGAGAATGAAACTCAACGAAGCAAAGTCAACACACACTAACTTTACATACAGGAAAGTGAGCCCAATACCTATAGAAATAAACTCCCGAATCGACCCATATAATGATACTGCTAAGTACCAAGGAATGACTTTGGACGCCAAGCTCCGCTGGAAGGAGCACGTGAAGAAGAAGAAGGAAGAAATCAACCTATAATTCAAGAAGACATACTGGCTCATTGGGAGAAAATCCCAACTGCCTGTACATAACAAAATGCTACTGTACGAACAAGTGATCAAACCAATTTGGGCCTTCGGCTGCCAGTTATGGGACTGCACTAAGAGGAGCAATCTGAAAATAATCCAAACAACGCAAAACCAAATTCTCAGGAGCATAGTTGATGCCCCCGTAGAATGAATGATCTCCATCGCGACCTTAAAGTAGAGATGTTGAACGAAGTTGTCAAAAGTCGAGCAACGGACCATGAAACCCTTCTCCAGAAGCACAGGAATGTTGAAGTACTGAACCTTCTGGACAACAGCGGCGATGTACGAAGGCTGAAAAGGACCAAACCCCTGGACCTAGTTACATCTCACTAAAGTGATGTGATGAGTGGTAGTAGGTAGTGATCTATGATCCACAATACGTTAAAAATTAACTAACAGAGTGAAGTTGCTAGATGTATAATATACAGTCGAAACAATAAAGATGATTTTAAAAAATAAAAAAAATTACTAGTCCTACTAGCCAACAAAAATATGGAATCTAACCTCGCAAGACATGGATATTATTACGCCGGTGCGACTGGGTGAAATGAGTGAGAAAAGTAGAATATGTACTTTGAAAAAAGTGGAAAACTGCATTTTGATGCTTGTTCGTCAGCATGTGCTTCAGAAATCGCCATACTGAGTGTCAATTTAGGATCTTCAATAAAAGATTTCGTAAGTCGTTACTGTTCACCCCATTGATTATAATATAATTAATGAGTTCTAACTGAGTAATTATGAGTAATGATATACTAGTTCCCTCATTAATTCGTTCTAGAGTTTTGTATTTACACTGCACGGTTTGATGTTTTAGATCAGCAAGGAATGAATTCGTTGAAGGTCTCGCTATTTTTTTTTTTTTTTTAATTGGCAGATAATCACATACAAATTTTGCATACAATACATTTGTATATAAGACAAATTTGAATACTAACTTAATATTTATGTCTATAACAGAATCCCTTATAATGACAGCAAATAGAACTAAAAAAAAAACAAAAGCCCTGCCTACCAGAATAAAAGTTCTTGATGAACTTGTGCTATCTGGTAGAGTTGTCCCTCACCAAATTACCTTACCCAGTATAAATAAACCTAAACCATGTACGTACTTATAGAAAATATAAACCAAACGACCAGTGTACACTTACTCCTTAATGAAAATACTGTTCAACAAAAAATTACTAAAATCTTTTAAATTCTTGAACTGGCCAACATCTACTTTATTATAATACAAGTGTTTAAGGGCCTGTATAAATGCAGTTCTAGCAAGAAATTCTGTACGAACCACAGGCAATCTAATTCCGCTTGCAGCACGGGTCTGTTTCGCCAATGACAAATACTCACTGCTAATGCCCAACCTGAACAACTGCCGGCAGGAGGCGAAGAGAAAGCTCCGTCTAATATTTAGAAATTTGGTCTTCTTATATAAAAGTGATGTAGGATACTGTAAAGACTATACGCCGTTCGTACAAGTAAGTATTTATTGTAGCCGAACTGGCAAAACCCACAAAACTAGAAAAGTGGTAACTAGCGACTCTTAGCGTCGTAGCTGTGTAGTTTCCATAGTCCCTTACATCTTCTCACCCCTTCCTCTGCAACCTTCTGTACTCCAGCATCATGCTTTCCGCAATTGCTCCGCGTGCTTCCTTTCCTCTTTGCCATCCACTAATACGACATAAGAGAGATCTCCGGTTCGATTCAGGATTTTCCCAAGTAAATAGCCTTTTCCTAATTTATTGCACACCCACACTTCTTCCCCCACTGTAAATTCACGAAAACTTTTCCCCTGAGCCTGATAACTCCTTTGCTTTGTGAGAGCATCATCCAATGTGCGATCAAGGTTAGGTTTCAATAAATCAAAACCCGTGCGCAATCTGCGACCTATAAGCACTTCGGCTGGAGATCTTCCTGTTGTTGCGTGCGGTGCGTTGCGATAAGAAAAAAGAAAATCTCTCAGCCGATCGGTGAGGCTAGCGTCCGGCTTCTTCGAAGAAGTCATACGCGTCTTGAACGTTTGGACAGCCCGTTCTGCCAGTCCATTTGACCGGGGATGATAAGGAGTAATTCTGATATGTTTCGTCCCAATTTTTTTGCAGAATGAAGAGAATTCAGAAGAGATCCATTGCGGTCCGTTGTCGGTGACAATGGAAAACGGCAATCCAAACGTACAAAAGAGTTCCTTGAATTTCTCAATCGTTGCAGCTGCTGTTGTCCTCTTCATTGGGAAAACCTTCAACCATTTAGACGTGGAATCAACCACAAGAAGCCAATAGAGCCCTTCAAAGGGACCAGCAAAATCTGCGTGCAATCTCGACCATGGGTGTGATGGAACATTCCAGGAATACACTGGTGACTCTTCAGGTTTTTGACGAGACTGCTGGCAAGCATGACAACTCTTCACAAACTGTTCAATATCTGCGTTCAAGCCTGGCCACCAGCAATGAATCCTAGCTACCTCCTTCATCGTTCTTCCTCCTGGATGACCCGCATGTAGCATGCGCAAAAACGTTTCCCTGACGGTTTGAGGAACAACTATTCTACCATTCCACATCATGATTTCCTCCTCCAGAGAAATCTCTTCTCTTTTCTCGAAATAAGGCAGTAGACTTGTTTCCAAATTTTTCTTTTCTGGCCACCCTGCAGAAAGATGCCTGGCTACCTTCTGAATAACGTTATCTGAACCCATTGCACTTTTGAGGTCCGATGCTGTTATTGGACTAGCTTGAAGCCTTAGATGTAAGAGATGACCCGCTTCCAGTTTCCCCATCTTTTCTATACTTGTTGGGCGCACATAGTTGAGCGGCAACCTTGATAGCGAATCTGCTGGGCAATTGTCTTTGCCTTTTGTTTGGGCTGGTAGGTAGTAGTTATTACTTGCCCCAATAGAGTGCTCACCATGATGGCTGGTAGGAGCCGTTGTTCGGTTGTCCAACCTGTTCCCCCGACCCGACTCGTTTGTATAGACCGATTGTTATCACTATCAAAGTTGCTGTACTGTTATCATTATTATAATACCGTTTGTTTTATCGAGTTTCATCCGTTCTCGTGTGAAATAAAAAGAGTTGTTATCCGGTGTTTATTACGCGTGATTATTTCGTTTACCCGTTCAAACACCTTTGATGTATTCAATATTATAATCATAGCTTCTCAAAATTAAAGCCCACCTCGTCAATCGGTTTGCAGCCATTTTTGAAATTTCTTTATCTTCAGTTAAAATTTGCATGAGAGGCTTATGATCTGTCCGCAGTGTGAAATTCCGACCCCTTAAGAAATAATCGAATTTCCTGAGGGCGAAAATAATCGCCAAAGCTTCCCTGTCCAACGCTGAATATCGTTTTTCAGCTGGTGTTAAAACTCTCGATCCAAACCCTACAGGCCGTTCCTCCCCATTGGGCATGATGTGGAATAATACCGCTCCCACGCCATTTGAACTGGCATCCGTTGCCACAATCAGTGGAAGATCTAGTGAGTAGTGAACCAGAGAGCTAGCTGATGTAATAGCCTCCTTCAGCGTAGTAAAAGTCCTATCGCATTCCTCATCCCACTCCCAAGTAACCCCTTTTCTTGTCAGGTTGTGGAGAGGGACACTAATTTGCTGTAAGTTCCTTATGAACCGCCCATAATAATTTATAGATCCTAAAAACAATTTAAGTTCTGAAGGATTCTGAGGTACTGGCATTCTCCTAATCGCCTCCAAATGTTCATCTGTAGGATGAATGCCCTCCTTGTCTATAATATGCCCTAGGTACTTGACACTATCCTGGAGCCATTTGCATTTAGTGTCTTGAGTCTTTACCCCTGCTGCTGACAGCCTACTGAGAACTTCTTCGAATGCTTAGAGGTGTTCCTCCAGTGTCTCTCCGGCCACAATGATATCGTCCAAATAACAAGCAACGTGCCTTATCCCTGCCAAAATTGTATCCATTGTTTTCTGAAAAAAAAATTTGGGGCAAAGCAAGCCCCGAAGGGTCTTTTATACCGGAAAAACCCTTTGTGAGTTGCAATAACTA
Organism: Stenodema calcarata; assembly: GCA_963920205.1. NCBI lineage: Eukaryota > Metazoa > Arthropoda > Insecta > Hemiptera > Miridae > Stenodema > Stenodema calcarata. Next base: position 32,011,430 of record OY986056.1, on the reverse strand, counting down.
AATACTCTCGAAATTCCTCTTCCACTTCCAGATGCAAATACGCATCCTTCAAATCGATGACTGTAAAGAATTTCCCTTTCCCCAATTTCGCTAGGATCTCTTCAAACGTTGGTAATGGATGAAGATCAGTTTTAACATGAGGATTTATCGTCACTTTAAAATCACTACAAATCCTCAGTGCCCCATTAGCTTTGATTGCGAGTACTATCGGAGAAGCCCATGTCAATGGAGTTTTCGTAGTATACACTGACTCAATGATATCTTGCTTCAACAGCCGTTCCAGCTCATCTTCCACTTTCCCTCGGAGAGCAACTGGAACTGGCCTGGGACGAAAAACCTTTGGTGTAGCGTTTTCCTTCAGATGGATTCTCACCTTGTGCCCAATTATCTTCCCCATAGTACCATCAAAAACAGAGTGAAAACGCTTTTTCAACTCGTTGAGTTTTCTGTTCCCCACATAATATGTGGGGAACAGAATATTTTATAGTTCCGGGTTACCATCGCCTACCCGCTTAGACCTACTGCTAATTGCACACAACCGGGCTCCTTCTGGCATTGGGAGATTAAACTGCAAGGACCAATCGAGCCCAAACAGCGGAACATCAGTCCCTCTTACCACCACTACCGGTAAGTGTAATACTTTCCCAAAAGCCCCCACTTCCACAATTGCTTTGCCCAACGTCTTAACTGGAACCCCGGTATAAGCAATTAAATCACTGGTTCGTTCCAACTGTGGTGCCCCAATCCTTTCCCACAGTAAGGTGTTGATCACCGTTCTTGCAGCACCGGGATCGTACAGCATGTCCACTTCGAAACTGTTTAGTGACACACTCAACATAATCCGGTTCCCCCCTCCAGCAATCTTATTTATCGTGCTTCGACTTCCATCACTGACAAATCCTTCTTGCTCCTCAGCAACTGGTTTCCCCAAGCGCCTTACGTGTTTTCCTTTACTCTTCCTCTCAGATGTCCTGTCAATCATGGCTCTACCTGAAGAAACGCAAACCCTTGCAAAATGGTTTTCCCTGTTACAAACGCTACACTTTTGGCCAAGAGCAGGGCATCTTTGATTCACATTGTGCTTTTCAAACCCACATTGCAAACAATCTTGCGTCGGCTTTAATTTCCGTGGTTTGATACGGCTTTGGTTCTGTTGCCCCTGTGACTTAACACTATTCACCCGCAAAGCCGTCCCCTGCAAGTTGCTTAACGTTTTCCTTTGTTCCGTAGCCCTCTCCAAACCCAATGCAGTGTTTTCTACATCCGCCAAAGATGCATCGTTTGAGGGGTGTACTCGAATTAATTCTTCTTGCCAACGTTCCTGGTTGATACCTACAACTAACTGATCTCTCAACCTTTCCTCAAGTGTATTCCCAAACTCACATGTACCTGCGAGTGCACGTAACGAGTTTACGAACTTGTTAACTGTCTCTCCTTCCTGCCTGAACCGAAGCATGAACCCCCTTCTTTCAGCAAAAATGCAAGTTGCTTTAGTGTAAAACCGAGAGAGCACAGCCTTCAGCTCTGTGTAAGAAACTTCACTGATGTTTTTTGGACGAAAATGATCAGAACAAATCTTGAAAGAACAAGCCCCGACCGAAGATAGCAATAACATCGCATGGATGTGTTCTGGTACAGCCACCCCGTAACACCGACGTCGTACCTCAACTTCGAACCTACTAATATAGTACTCCCATTGTTCATTTTCTTCATCGAAAGTGTCAAAACGAAAAGAACTTACAATTTTTCCAACCCTCTCTTCATCCGAAATCTCATTTCTCTTCCTACTGGATCCTTGCCGTTCGCCTCCATCATCAGATGAGTCGTCATCCTGTGGAATGCTTCGACTGTTCTGTTTCCTCTTTGGTTTGACCATTCCGCAGCGCCACTTGTAAAGACTATACGCCGTTCGTACAAGTAAGTATTTATTGTAGCCGAACTGGCAAAACCCACAAAACTAGAAAAGTGGTAACTAGCGACTCTTAGCGTCGTAGCTGTGTAGTTTCCATAGTCCCTTACAGATACATAATATATTATATTACATAATATAATTATATTATAAGGCTTACGCAAATAGACTCTAAGTAGGGCATTCTGAGTCACCTGAAGTTGTCGAAGGTGAGATCCACAAGTACTTCCCCATATCAGAATCCCATAGTTTATAATAGATCCCACCAAAGCAAAATAAATTGACTGAAAAACGTTTCAAGGCAAAAAGTCTGAAAGAACTCTAAAAACATACATTATTTTTCTCAGTCTAGAAATCAGAATGGCAATATGCTGCCTAAACTTCAGGTGGCAATCAAAAATCACTCCCAGGTATTTACAAGTATCAGAAAATGGCAACATAGTACAATGGCAATCATCAGCAGCCATGTCACAGTCATAACTATGAACTCCAATCAGAGGAAAAAACCTGTTTTATTGAAAACCTCATAACTTTTGTTTAGCCAACATTCAAACTTAATGAATTAACATCCAGCCATTTCTTCACTGCACTGAACTCTCTCCCAGCCTCCAACATAAGCTCAGAATGATCGAAGTTCCAAAGAACTAAAACAGTGTCATCCGCATAACCAAACGACCTACCATTAAAACGAAATTCAAGTAAATTACTTTTTCATTACAGTAAATTAGGTAGAGCAGAGGCCCCAAGACACTCCCTTGCGGAACCCCACACGCTAACTTCACACTCCCACTCAGCACATCACCAATTCTAGACTAGAATTTCTAGTCTTCTGCCACCTATCCATCAAGTAAGACGCCATTAAGTCATACGCTACACCCCTTATCCCACATTTATACAGTTTTTCTAACAAAATGGTATGTTGCAAAGAATCAAAAGCCTTGCTAAGGTCAAGAAATGTACCCAAAACATGGTAACCTTCATCCAGCTTTTGCGAAATCAAAGTGTTCAATTCGTACAAAGCATGCTCTGTACTTAAACCCTTACGAAAACCAAACTGGTTACTAGATATTACCTTATGCTTCTCGAAGAAATCTAAAAGCCTTGATTTTATACATTTTTCCAAAACCTTAGACAGCGCCAGCGTCAATGCGATTGGCCGATAATTTGCCATAAGCAGCTTAAAACCTCCCTTATACAACGGGATGACCACAGCCTCCTTAAAGTCATCCGGGAAAACTCCAGTAACGAAACACAAATTAAAAATATAAGCTAATGGTGTACATAAGTGATCCACCATGTGCACTAAAATTTTATTACTTATAACATCCAACTGAAACGAAGCAGAAATCTTAATCTTACTAATATAACCCGCAATCTCAGTTGCCGTAACGGGCTTCAAAAAAACCCATCAATAATCCTCCACAGAGACTTCGGATCCCCACCAGCCTCCTTTACCTTCTCCATACAATATAACCTTTTTGCTTTCTTTTTAAGTTTATCTAGTAAATTTCTGTATTTGATATAGAAAGTTCTAATGTCACTATTAAAAGGTTCCCTTCTTACTAATTTACACAACTCCTCTTTCCTCCGAATCGAAACAATGAGTCCCTGTGTCACCCAAGTTTTACAAATTGTTTCCTTATTGTGCGCTGCACGACCACAGTCGCCGAAACAACGTGCTTACAGAGAGTGTCCTGAAATGCCTCCCAGGCTTCATTACAATCAGATTTCCCATAAACATCTTCCCATGTCTCCTTCATTAGTTTATCGCCAAGAACATCAAAATTCACTTTTTTAAAGGATTGACTAGTCACTGCACGATCTGTGGAACCAGAAACAGATATAGAACCCAAAACCATAAAATGATCAGACATATGACTATCATAAATCATACCTACAGTCTTATCCTTAATAAACCACCTAGCAAAAATGTGGTCCAAACAAGATCTTGATCCATTAAAACATCTAGTATGCTTATTTATAACTGACAGAAAACCAAATTGAGACATCATATCCAAAAAATGGACCTGTATTTCAAAAGTTTGATTCATGATCGTGTTGTGAGGCACAATCTTTGAGCCGTCATTGTGAACGAACGGCTGGTCGTACAAAGCTGCGGATGGTCTTAAAAAATTCTACGGAACAAACTCTATCTAAATATGAAATAAAAAACATACCGTTCTATATGAATTTTTCGAGATATGAAATTTTCAAAATTTCAAAATTCGTTTTGAACCCCTTCCCCTTGACCTAGGGTTATGAAAAGTTTCGAGGACCATTGTGGGGTTGGTCGAAACCCATAAAAAAAAAAATTTCGTAATTTTAACTCAACGCTAACTGGGCAAAGTGGCGCGGACGGCGTACGGCGGACGGACGGATTTTGGTTTATTATCTTCGATAATGAACCATTGGAATCGCCCAAAGAAAAAAAAATTTTAACCCCCCCTCAAAATTTGTTGGTTTACGTTTCAAGACACGTAGATTCAGAAAATCGAATAAAAAAAAATCCGTCCGTACGCCGTCCCCCGTACGCCGTCCGCGCCACTTTGCCCAGTTAGCGTTGAGTTAAAATTACGAAATTCGGTTTCTGGGTTTGGACCAGCCCCACAATGGTCCTCGAAACTTTTCATAACCCTAGGTCAAGGGGAAGGGGTTCAAAACGAAATTTAAAATTTCGACAATGTCATATCTCAAAATATTTAACTGAAACGTGTAATTTTCAGTTCACGTTTGTATGACCTGAAAAATTACGAATCTTTTAAGACCAATTGGATTTTTGTGCGACCAGCCGTTCGTTCACAGTGAGCGCGCAAAGGTTTAGGAAAAACACTAATCTTTCGCGTCGAAAACGGCCGTTATGTGACCCAACCCTTTGACGCCCAGAATAAAACTACCTTTTGTCATCTTCCCGGTTAACTACAGTCTAGAAATTTTAACCGTGAGTCGGGGATAGACCACATTGCAATATTTACTCGGTTTCTCATCTGTAAAATTGTTTAAATAATACCTTTTTGTTTAAACAAATTAAATTTTGATGATGTGCTAGATACTTGAAATTTTAAATATAGGTCAGAAATGGATCACAATGCAATAATCACTCGGTTTCTTGTCTGTAAAATTGTTTAAATAATACCTATTTGTTTAAACAAATTAAATTTTAATGATGAGCTAGATACTTGAAATTTTAAATATAGGTCAGAAATGGATGACATTTCAATATTCACTCGGTTTGTATGAACTTGTATGAGTATGGTATGGTATATTATTGTATGTATGATTTGGTATAATACAGTATGGTATGATAGGAAAGAAATTCGTATGGTATGGTATGAGTACGGTGAGAATATGGTATGGTGCCGATTTGCAATACAGTCTGGTATAGACAGAAGGGTGATCTGCACAAGGAAGATAATAAACCGTTGTGTCAAGAATTTGCAGAGTTTTTGGTTTATTATCTTCGATAATGAACCATTGGAGTCGCCCAAAGAAAAAAATTTTTTAACCCCCCCTCAAAATTTGTTGGTTTACGTTTCAAGATACGTAGATTCAGAAAATCGAATTAAAAAAAATCCGTCCGTCCGCCGTACGCCGTCCGTGGCACTTTGCCCAGTTAGCGTTGAGCTAAAATTACGAAATTTGGTTTCTGGGTTTGGACCAGCCCCACAATGATCCTCGAAACTTTTCATAACCCTAGGTCAAGGGGAAGGGGTTCAAAACGAAATTTAAAATTTCGACGATGTCATATCTCGAAATATTCAACTGAACCGTGTAATTTTTAGTTCACTTTTGAATGACCTGAAAAATTACGATTCTTCTAAGACCAATTGGATTTTTGTGCGACCAGCCGTTCGTTCACAGTGAGCGCGCAAAGGTTTAGGAAAAACACTAAACTTTCGCGTCGAAAACGGGCGCTACGTGGGTCAACTCCAGACGCCCAGAATAAAACTACCTTTTTTCATCTTCCCGGTAAACTACAGTCTAGAAATTTTAACCGTGAGTGGGGGATAGACCACATCGCAATATTCACTCGGTTTCTCATCTGTAAAATTGTTTAAATAATACCTTTTTGTAATAATACAAATTAAATTTTGATGATGAGCTATTGACTTGAAATTTTAAAAATAGTTCAGAACTGGATCACAATGCAATATTCACTCGGTTTCTTGTCTGTAACATTATTTAAATAATACCTACCTATTTGTTTAAACAAATTAAATTTTGATGATGAGCTAGATACTTGAAATTTTAAATATAAGTCAGAAATGGATGACATTTCAATATTCACTCGGTTTGTATGACATGGTATGAGTATGGTATGGTATATTATTGTATGTATGATTTGGTATAATACAGTATGGTATGATAGGAAAGAAATTCGTATGGTATGGTATGAGTACGGTGAGAATATGGTATGGTGCCGATATGCAATACAGTCTGGTATAGACAGAAGGGTGATCTGCACAAGGAAGATAATAAACCGTTGTGTCAAGAATTTGCAGAGTTTTTTTTATTCGATTTTCTGAATCTACGTATCTTGAAACGTAAACCAACAAATTTTGAGGGGGGGTAAAAAAATTTTTTCTTTGGGCGATTCCAATGGTTCATTATCGAAGATAATAAACCAAAACGCATTACAAAGTACAGAATGGGACAATATATCAATGTTATAATCCCCAGCCACAACTTGAACAGAATTCAAACAATGAAGTCGCAAGTGGCGCTCCAGATCCGTAAGAAAAATCAAGGATTGCCGATCAAAAGACCTATATAAACCAGTTACACCTACCAAAACACCACCAAACATTACCTCTACAAAAACAGAATTGCAAGCCTCTAAGACATTAACAACACACGTTTTAACCTCTAGTTCTTTCTTAATAAACACTGATACACCTTCTGCCTTATTTATATGATTTGAACTAGCAAAGCAAATGTATCCAGGCAGCTCAAAATCAAGCTGATCATAATTCCAAGTTTCGGTCAGCACAAGAGCATGAACACTTACGCTGAGGGATTCTAAGAAGGCCATTATTGAATCAAAGCGTTTCTTCAAACTTCTAACGTTCTGAGACAGTAAATTAAAACCCTGATGTTGAGTAAATGTACAGTCCAAATCAGTAAAAGTTTCACAAAATAGGGTACTTAGTAACATTATCCCGTGAATCCAACATTTGCATCCAACGTGACCTGATACGGAGTCTTTCCAAGTTTGATAAGGGGACTGGATCGACATATTCTAGTAATTGTTTCATCAAGTCTTGTAAGGAAACATCAACGGGCTTCTCTGAGTAAACGAGTTTCTTTGAAGTAGAGTAAATAGGGCCAATACAACTTATGAATAGTGAAGCTTGCTTGGTCGGCGGAATCTCGAGAAGTGCAAAATGTGCTACGAACTGTTTGGAGCAGTCGGAACTGAATTCGCGGAGTGAAACAGTTGATCTCCTGTTTCGCACCGAGGATTTCGTATCTTCCGGCATCGTTGCCAATTTATTACGCCGTTGAACGGGCCGAAATAAATTAGGAAAGTTGAGTACTAGGAAAAACGTGGAAAACTGTATTTTTCAACAGCTGTTCTTCTGCAGGCTAGCCAACCCTAAGTGAATGACAGCAAATAATACAATTGAATGCACTAGGAAATTGTGAAATAAAGTAACACAATGTCATTATATGTCATATAAATTAAAAGGAAAATTAATTAACTACATTTACCGCTCGAACTGAAGCTTCTAGAAGGTGAAATTATCAAGCCTTGTGGGACTCTACAGGCCTTAGGGCAGCAATTCAGACTGATCTGGGTGAAAGGCCACTGGGGTATAGTCGAGAACGAGCTGGTGGGCTCCCCATCGGACCTCCATAGAAAATTCCAAATGCTAATTATAAAAGAATGGCAAAAAACATTTGAATACCCGACAGTTTCTCTGAAGCCATGATACACGAACTGTTCTGGACACACTATCGTAAGAATGCGAACAGGACAATGCAAAACCAAAGTCTATCTGCGCAGAACTGGAAGAAGCGACAGTGAGATGTGCAACGTTTGCCGCGTGCCAGATCTAATCACATCTAGTTTTTGAGAAACGCCATTCTCAATGGCTTACCAGACACCATCCTCCGACCATTCAACCTCCAAACCATCCTTTTATCACCTTTTTGTGCGATATAGACATTAATATTTAGGTTACCAACGAATGCTGCATGGTAATACCAACGCCATTAAATTAAAAAAATTTAAAAAAAACTACGTTTATGTAAACTTAATAACTACCTTCGGTTGTGAGTTGATCCATTTTCTCAGGAAGGTCTGCTGTGGTGATGTGCGCATGGTCGCTCATTATATCGGGAAGGGCGTTTCGTCGACCCACTCGTCCCGTAGTTAGAAAATCTTTCACCGGATCCGATCCACTTTCATCGGGTTGCGACATTACTGTCAGCATCTTTATCACTAAACACAAGCAAAATGACAGATATGTATTAAAATTTGGTGACAGTGGATGGCGGATTGGCTAAAGCCGATGTCACCACAGTCGCAGAAGCAGGAAGTTGGAATATAAGGATCATGCTGGGGAAGCAATCAAAATTCCTGCTGCTGAGGCTTCATCGTCCACATTTATCTTTTACCTTTTCAAGTGTATGCCTGCCGCGTTTCCACCAAAACAACAACAAACTGCATTGGCACTCCAACTTCCTTTGACTTCTTTGTACTTGTATTTACGAGGGAGTAAGGTTACAAGGCAGGGATTAGGACGAAGGGATTTTTGTTTTTCTGAGTTGTCACTACTGGTAGATAGAGAGGTTCCTAACGGTCAAAACAAATCATCAAAAATCATCGAAATCTCGCCACAGCATCTAAGCGCGTCGAACAGTTCAAACAGTATGAAAGTGAGGGTGCATCTTTTTTTTACTCATCAATTTATCACCTATAACTTCAATATTCATTTGGTTTTTTGTTTGATTAGGAAAACTCGCTCTTTCGGAAGGTCATGACCTGTCCAACGTCAAGTAACTTTGTAACAGGAGTCAGTTTGTACGTGTTTTCGATGAGAAATGCCTCTGTCACAATGTAACCCCGCCTGACGGGGTTACTTTGTGACAAGAAAACAAAATTCTCTCTCCTAATGGGTAAGGAATTAAAATTTGACAATAATTGTACAATAATTTGACAATAATTATTAAATAAATAACAAGCCTAGATATATGGCTATCAAGGAAAAATAGCAGAACTTGGAAAATAAGTTATCTTATCTACCAAAAGTCGAAAAAACCTCGAATGTTGTCACAAAGTAACCCTGCTTTCAGGTACTTCTGCATACAAAGAATTATAAGGCTCCACAATCGTAAATGTAGGCGTGAAAAAAAAATCATTCGATCCATTCTTCCCATACGATCATTATGGTAATGCACGACTGAAAATATTCACCACCACATCAAACTTCACGTTTGGTTTCGATACTCGACGGATAAAAATGTTGCCCTCTACTGGTTCCACACAACCTCCACAACGTGTTTACTTTCAACAAGATGGAGCCACAGCACATACCGCTCGAAACACAATGCAGGTTGTTCGAGAAATGTTCCCAGGGCATGTCATTTCTCGGTTCGGCGATGTCCCATGGCCCCCTAGGTCGCCAGATCTAACTTCGTGTGACTTTTTCCTTTGGGGCCATCTGAAGAGTAATGTCTATGCAAACAAGCCGAGAACACTTGAAGAGCTCAAGACGTCAATTCTCCGCGAAATTCAATCGATTGACGAAGACTTGTTGCAGAGAGTGCATCAGAACTTTCTTAGCTGTCTTGCATCTTGTTTTGAACAAGATGGTCGGCATATGAACGATGTGATTTGCCACACTTAAAATTGCATAATTGAAGCTACTTTTTGGTGTAAATAAAATGCTTGTAACACAAAAATGCGTACTGCTCATTTCAAAATAGTCCAGTTCCCGTGGCCCACCCTGTATCATCAATTCTGAGTCTAGCAACACAATATGCGGAGAGCACAGCGGCGATTACAGAATTGGATTTCCTGCCACTTTAGTCGACTATTCATGAACGCATTTCAATGTCAAATCAATGAATACCCGTTAAGGTTTGCATTCCCGAATTCTGTCGTAGTGCACGGAAGAAAGAACTTCTCAGAGCAGATTATATTCCGTATCAATTAATTTACAGCTTGATGATCATTTCGAATGGAGATTTTCAAGGGAGGGAGTGGAATACCGTCAATCGCCAGCTGGACATTGAAATAATTCGCTGATGTCTGGTGAACACTTCAAGCATTGGTTTAAGAATGGCGTATTTCTCGTATTTTGTAAAACAATGAAGTTGTAACTACTAGTGACTATAATAAGTAATGTTGTAACATTCCTCCCCCTTCAAGTTCCTTGCGCCTTTCGCATGTGGTCGGCGTGGTCACGGCGTTCAACCCCCTCAACCACAACTATGTAGGAGACAGCAACGAAAAACTGCCTCCCAGGCAAAGATGACAACCTGACCAAACATGATGCAGTTGTCCACTCAAACATTCTACTATTGTTATTTATTGATTTTTATTTTATCATTGTTATTTAATGGGTCCCCTAGAAGTGACTTAGTTTTTATAAATCGGAGAGCGGGAGGTGATACATAGCGAATACATGCTGGTTAGTATCGGGGTTGCGGGAAGTCACGACTCTAGTACACAAAGAAACTCCTCCACCAAACCATCACTTATGAACATGTTTGTATGTTACTACCTGATTGTCGTGTAAAACGCTTAGGCCTCAATTTTCGGCGCTTAGGAGTACTAGGTGTAGATTTTGTCATCTTATGGGCGACCTGAGTACGTTAAATAAGAGAAGAAACAATTTAAAACAAAAAAAAGAGGAACAAAATTAAAGCAAATGAAAGGTAATTCCTGTAGAACAGAACAAAGTCTCGAGAAATGCATGTTTTTAAGAGTGGGGACTAAAAAACCATAAAGAAGAACAAAGAAACTCAAGAGAACACCTGACGAACAAACGACTTTTAATTAGCAAAACTTGATATAAATACAGGAGGAACAAGAAACATAGACTAGGCAATGGTGAAATAAATCACGGAAAAATTAAGGTCAGAGAGTGAGATGGTGTTTTCCCTTCTCAGTTTCATTTTATGGTTTCAGATGGTGAGTGCATCAATGACGCGGTGTTCGTGTTTTCGTCCCATTAAATGCAAATTCAATTATTTCAATTAGCTACAACCAAATGCCTATACGACATTAAGCTGTTGAATACAAACTATTTACTTCAATCGTTAACACGTAACGTACGGCGTTGGATAATCGTAGCATGTGAACTGGGCGTGTGAGGGCGTGAAATCGCTTCGCCCCCTTCGTACATAATCAATTGGAAGAATCTGACTCGCAAATACGAGTCAGGTGTTCACTATTCGCCGTCATTGAACCACCGTACGTTTAAAAAAAAGAGAATTCATCAAAAACTCGGATCTGACTTTAACTAATCCAAAGCTCAGGGCAGCCACAGCGGGATGGGAGAGACATACAGATATTTGAAACTAAAGTTGAACATAAAGCAAAAACAGTTATCGAAACCGGATGGTAGCAGTTGGAAACAGAACAACCTTGAGACTAAGCGAAAAACAATTTTTGTACAAGGCTTCACATAACAGTCTGTAACTGTAAGAATATGGGTATTATCTACATACGAGAGAGCATCCCTGAATTGCTGAGAGCATCCCTGAATTGCTGAGAGCATCCCTGACATTTTGAGAAATCGCAGGCACCCATTTACGATTTTCAAATAATAATAAAGTAATATCTGGTTACGGCAGAGCGCCGCTTCCTGGGATCGCTGATCTAAAATCTGTCAAGCCTACAGGTAGTTATTCACCTACTGCTGCAGATGTTTGAACGAGAACAGTTCAATATCACTGGTCGCTTCGAGGGATAACGAACTAAGCAATTGGGTTGAAAACTCTGTCGTCAGTGAGGATCGGTCAGTAAGTTCGGCCAGGGAAACTGAACGGAAATTCTCATCTATTTCTGTGTGAGCTAGATTGATGGCAACAATGCTGATAGTGGAACGGGACAATCATCACCACGTTGTTTGGTAATTAAACGAGCAGCACTGAGCAACACAAACATGCAGCACAAAATGCGAGAAGTAAACAGTATTAAATACTGTTTTAAATTTTGATGAAGAGATGAGACGACACAGATACCTATTATAGTTACTTTTTTTCAAGACATGCAGCATGACGCAATGAGCGAATTTTCGAAGTAACCTACAAACTAGTGAGATGGTCGGCAAATAACCATCACTTTGAAACGTTAACGTTTCGCAGATAAGCCAAAAACTGATGTTGACGATACCAATCACTAATTTATTTTACTTGGCAAACTGCCGCCGACTTACATCATGATTGTTTTTTTTTTTTTTTAAATAAATAAAAATAATGATAATATAACACAAAGAGTCTAACAATTTTGATGACATTGCCATAGAGTATTTCCTTCGAGCAGACACGAAGTGTTACAAGGAGGTAAATGTTGATATACGTGGATGTGTATACAAATATACATCACTTTAGTGCTGGCAATGCATAAATATAAATCGAGGAACACAATTATAGTGCAAGGTAGTGACACTCGTGGTAGTGATTTATGAAATGAATCGTAAAACAGTTAGGAGCTTACCTATGACAAATTCACAACATCGGCTGGTACTGTTCGTGTTTCCAACAAAGCTAATTTTACGTTGAACTCATCGGACTCGCGGGAATCCTGTAAAACACAAAGAGCACTTGAGTGACATGAAGGGGCAGAAAAGAAACCCTTCCTACAGTCGACTCACGATTGAGCAGGATAACTTACCATTCCAAATGAGAACGCATTAGCTAGCGACAAATATGATAATTAAGGTATGTCGAAGGACAAGATTAGAATGAAGTAAAGGGAAGAAAACAAGAGATACTAAGGTGTGACCATAGAAAGAACCATCGTTTGACTAAAAATAAATTACGAGCGCCAGCCCAGTTTTTCGCTGAATGTGAATGTAAGCTACCCATTGTAGTTCCCAATAAAGTGAATGTAGTCTCTAAATTGAACAAAATGTAGTCAAATAATATACTTGAAATAATAGACCATACTACCGACATAGGTATCTACTTGATATAAGAAATTTGAGCACACATTTTAAATTCAAAACACTACGATTTCTTTCGAAAAATGGAACACAGAAGTGACAAATAAGGTGGTAACATAAATCTTACCGCTAGCAGATAAAACTACGAATCGAGCTCGATTGAAGCCCAGGAGCACTGCGAAATCCAGTATCTCTTGAAATTCAACCTACACCTACACGTAGTATAGCAGGGTTTTCTGTGACCTACACATAAACTATAGAGACAGTCAAAATTTATAATGTTCGGCGACGCGATTTTACTCTATGAGGTTAGCCACGGTAGGGATGTATAAAAAATATCGATATATCGAAATAGCCGATATTTTTCTTGCGATATATCGATGTTTATTGCCGATATGTTTTATCCCGATATATCGGAATATCGATATCAAACTGGCACTATCGGGTCCGATATATATATGTAATGAGTACCTACTGCGTCACTCATTAAATTGTGTATCGTCGATACGGACGCCGCTCTACTTGAGTAACCAAATATGACGACTGACAACCAGATGTGAAACTTCTATTGGATGATTTGGATGAGAGAAACTCATTTTACTTTACTTATTGACGTTCCGTGATTTTGTTGAAAGAACCTGGGAATAAGGACTTTAATTGTTGTTTCTTTCGTTTTACAGGTTCGTAAACCTTTTTCATAAAACAATTATTACTATGATGATGTTCAAATCACATTTCCGTACTATAAAAATAAATTCTTTCGTTTTACAGAGAAACGCTGTATCGTCTTTATTATAAAACAACAATTAAAGTCCTTATTCCCAGGTTCTTTCAACAAAATCACGGAACGTCCATAAGTAAAGTAAAATGAGTTTCTCTCATCCAAATCATCCAATAGAAGTTTCACATCTGGTTGTCAGTCGTCATATTTGGTTACTCAAGTAGAGCGGCGTCCGTATCGACGATACACAAAATCTTTAACTAAACGACACCAGACTAGGAGGATATGGATAACTTTGACGGACGAACTATCAAAAACATATTTAGATGAAGAAGAAAATTTGCAATTCAATGAAGTTTACCTAGAGGAAGTTACAGAAACACTTGAAACTGCGGGACCCATGCCTAGTGGCTCAAATCAAATGCTAGAGAAACTGATAGAAAAATTGCTTGAGGAAAAACAACGAAACCCAGAAACTCGGAATTTAGGAAAAATTGCAAATGATTTCATGATAGAGAAGTTTACAGGAAGAAACTCGAACGCTAACCAATGGATCGAGAACTTTAACAAGGAGTGTGAACGGTTTCAAATCGAAGAGGACTTGAATAAAATTAAAATTTTGAAGCATTTTTTGGAAAACTCTGCGGGAGAGTGGTACAGCTGCATGCTTATAAAACTAACAGTGGAATCGGAATGGAATGCATGGGAGCAATGTTTTCGAGAGACATTTGAAAATAAAGGATGGTCACCTATTAGATATGCTCTAGCATTTAAATATCAAGCAGGTTCATTGCTTGAATACGCTTTAAAAAAAGAAAAATTATTACTGGAAGTTAGGAAATCAATTGACACAGGTACCCTTATCGACCTTATAGCTTTTGGTTTACCGAATTTTGTGGCTGATAAAATAAACAGAGGAGATTTAGAAGAAACAGAAGATCTTTACAGTGAGTTGGGGAGATTAGAACATCTTGTTGGAAAGAATAAATATGAAAAAAAATACAATACACCTTCTGGCACCACATCAAAACGTATAGAAGAAAAAAAACCATGCAGCATCTGTTTCAACGAAAAGAAGGGGAAACGCTACCATCCTGAGGAAAATTGTTGGTTCAAAGGAAAAAACGGAAAAGCTATTTTGAAAACTGTTAACAACTCCGAATTGGAAATCGATTTGAACAGGGATAATCCAAAAAACTAATAGTGCCACCATTAATAAAAATCAAGTTACTGTTAAATGATACTTTATCAGTTTTCGGAATTTATGATTCAGGATCAAACGTGTCATTAATTAATGCAAAATTACTAAAAATAAAACCTCAAAATGATACAGGTGCTATAAAATTATTGAACTTGAAGACTATTAATGGTGAGAAGAAAACGAAAGGTGTAGTGACACTGAAAATAAAAATCTACAATATGGAGAAATGTATGGATATATTTGTAGTGGACAATGAAAATTTTAATCACGACTTTTTAATTGGTTTAGATTGCATAAGAGAATTTAGATTGATGCAAAATGAGGAATTACAAATCATACAAAACAATAAATTGATGATTCCGGATGCACTAGAACGACAAAATAAAGAAAATCCTTCCTCGACACCGCCTATCGACAAATGTGAAATTAATTTCAATGAACATATAAACACGGACGGATTTGAAACTACAGTAAACCATCTGAATTTACATCAAAAATCAGAAATTAATAAATTGATCGACAAATACAAATCTGTATTCGCCAAGGATAAATATGACGTCGGTACTGTAAACCAATATGAAGCCCACATTGACTTGATGGTGGACAGGTACTGTGCGAAACGTCCATACAGATGCACAGAGGACGACAGGAAAGAGATAGAAAAACAAATATCCAAACTATTGGAGAAGAATCTTATTGAAGAATCGTATAGCCCGTTCGCTGCCCCTGTCACTCTCGCATATAAAAAAGAGGATGATGGAAAGACGAGATTATGTATAGATTTCAGAGACTTGAATAAAATTGTCGTCCCTCAATCGCAACCTTTCCCTTTGATTGAAGATTTAATGGTTTTATGTATATGTAAAACGTATTTTAAAGATGTAAAAAGAAGGGAAAATGAGTAGAGCGGTAGCCGTTCACCTTGGTTTCGAACATAATATATTTTCACATCCATGCAAGTGGATCGTTTCACAGGCCTCCTTCTTCCTATTCTCTTTATCCATTGAATGGATGAAGTGTCGGACATAACAAATGGTGAAAACTGTAAACTGTAAATATTTTTCTACGTTAGATGTAAATTCAGCATTTTGGTCAATTCCTATGAGGATTCAAGATAGATACAAAACTGCATTCGTAACGCAACAGGGACATTATCAATGGACTTGCCTCCCTTTTGGACTGAAGACGTCTCCTGCCATTTTCCAGAGAATTTTGAGCAACATTATAAGAAAATACAAACTCTCAGATAATTCAGTAAATTTTATAGATGACATATTAATTTTCTCAACAACTTTTGAAGAACATATTCTACACCTATCACGGTTGTTGGAAGCACTTCAGGCAGAAGGCTTTAGAATAAAATTTTCGAAATGCAATTTTGCGAATAACTACGCCAAATATTTGGGCCACATAATAGAAAATAATTCAATCAGACCACTGAAAGACTATTTGGCCGCTGTCAAGAACTTTCCGGTTCCAGAAACAAAAAAACAAATACGCCAATTCCTTGGAAAAATAAATTTTCATCATAAATTTGTCCCACATAGTGCAATTATCTTGGAACCCCTACACAATTTATTAAGGAAGGATGTTAAATTCATATGGTCTGAAGAGTGCCAGCAATCATTTGACAAAATAAAGGAAATGTTATGTTCAGAACCACTTCTACAAATCTTTGATCCTGATCTACCTATATATATTTACACAGACGCTAGTATCAAGGGAGTAGGAGCGGTATTGAAACAGGAAAATAAAAATGGAGATAGAAAACCAGTTGCTTATTTTTCGAAGAAATTAACAGAATCTCAGAAGAAGAAGAAGGCAGTGTACCTAGAATGTCTGGCGATAAAAGAAGCTGTAAAATACTGGCAGCATTGGCTCATGGGAAAGAAATTCAAAGTTTATACAGATCATAAACCGTTGGAAAACATGAACATAAGGGCTAGAACTGATGAGGAATTAGGGGATTTGACGTATTATTTATCCCAATATGATTTCACAATTGAATATAATCCAGGAAAATCAAATCAAGAAGCTGACTGTCTAAGCAGAAATCCAGTATTGGAATCACACGAAAATACTGAAGATGTTTTGAGAGTAGTCAATTTAATAAATTTAACGGATATAAAAAATGACCAAAGAAAAAACCTTGACTTTAGAAATGAAAAACTTATTCTGGACAATGAAATTTACTATCAAAAGAAAGGAAAAAGAAATAAAATTTTAATATCGGAAGATCTCAGCAAGACCCTAATAAGAGATGTCCACGACAGTTACTGCCACATTGGGAGGACCCAAATGATAAATAAAATAACACCATTCTACACAGCTAGGAATATTATAAAAAACATAAAACAATATTGTGATTCATGCGAGATTTGCTTTAAAAACAAGTCGAGAAGAAAACCAAAATATGGGTTGCTGTCACATTTAGGCCCGGCTAAACGCCCATTTGAAATTACATCTATTGATACCATTGGAGGCTTCGGAGGGTCACGATCAACAAAAAAATACTTACATCTTTTAGTGGATCATTTCACCAGATATGCTTATATTCTCACGTCGAAGAATCAAAACGCAAATGATTTTATAAAATTAGTGCAAAAAGTAAAAAAGGATTATAAGATGGACATAATATTGACAGACCAATATCCAGGCATAAACTCAACAGAATTTAAACAGTTCCTGGAAGATGCTAACATAAGACTAGTTTTCACGGCTGTTGATACACCATTTTCAAACGGATTAAATGAAAGGCTAAATCAGACTATAGTGAACAAGATAAGATGTAAAATAAATGAGAGTGAAAAGAAATGTGCTTGGACTACTATTGCACAGAATTGCGTGGCGAAATATAATGAAACGGAACACACAGTCACGAAATTCGCTCCGAAATACCTTTTGGAAGGCGATCCAGTAAACATTCTACCACCAGAATTACAAACAACATGTAAAAAACGAGATTTAACAAGAGACAGAAAATATGCTCTTGAAAATACTATTAAATCACATAATTATAACAAAGACATATTTGATCTACATAGAAAAGAATGTAACTTGAAAGTTGGTGACAGAGTATATGTGGAAAATGGAAACCGATTAAATAGGAAGAAGTTAGACGAATTGAAAATTGGACCGTTTAAAATCGTGAAGAAGATTTCGAATTCTATCTATGAGGTGGACACTGGACGCAAGAAAGCAGAGTCAAACCTTTACCACATTACGAAAATTTTTCCAGTGATGGATGATGCACGAACAATTTCAAATACCTGCCAATGATCGTTTGAAATTGTTTCTCTCTGAGGGGGGAGATGTAATGAGTACCTACTGCGTCACTCATTAAATTGTGTATCGTCGATACGGACGCCGCTCTACTTGAGTAACCAAATATGACGACTGACAACCAGATGTGAAACTTCTATTGGATGATTTGGATGAGAGAAACTCATTTTACTTTACTTATTGACGTTCCGTGATTTTGTTGAAAGAACCTGGGAATAAGGACTTTAATTGTTGTTTCTTTCGTTTTACAGGTTCGTAAACCTTTTTCATAAAACAATTATTACTATGATGATGTTCAAATCACATTTCCGTACTATAAAAATAAATTCTTTCGTTTTACAGAGAAACGCTGTATCGTCTTTATTATATATATATATATATTATATATAATAATAAAAATATATTATATTTGCATAAATGTATAAATATTATTATATTAGGGGTATTCATGGTTTGAGTCGACTGTCGAGATCGTCGCAATCGAGCTGGTCGCAAACGGACTGAACCATGAACGCCCCCTTCGATGACCGTCGAGTTTCGAAGTGAAATCGTGGTTACAGCGCTCCAAGCGGATGAATGTAGTACTAGATCTGCTTTTTTTTAAACTACTGTTATCTCAAGTATGCGATATCACATGACAACGCCCGTGTAAGTTTTCTTATCACACCGCTAGGAAGCGCTGCTGCAATTCACGACCAACCTCGACCATCGCTACTCGATTTTTACCAGACCTCCGACTCCGGAAAATCGACTCGACGGATCGAGTCGAGAATCCCAAGCCGCGCATGCGCACTCATCCCGTTTCTCATGGCAACTGCGACGTTTGCGACATTCGCGACGTTCTCGATCTCGAACGACCAAACCATGAATACCCCTATTATATTGCGTTTAATGGCCAATGAGTAGCCAACAAGTTTCTTCGCCCTAAGGCTTCTATCCTTGACTTTCCATTTGACTGATAGTTTTGAAAATTTGTCTGCTGAACCTGAAGGTTCTGGTCCTCTGGCAACACTGTAGATCGTATCCTATCACTGACACCCTTGGCAAAAAAAAATCGAGCATCCGGAAGAAATCCCTAACCATTCCCATCCCTAACAAGCGGAAGAAGAAGAAGAGGTTCATCTGCCTTGTAAAATAGAGCACTTGAAAAATTACAATTTTGGGAACCACTCCAGCGTTAGCACAACATGGAGCTACACTGGGTTGGAAAAGGAAATGGAAGGGACTTCCATACAGAGCAAACTTTACGGGAGGATTTGAAACTCTCGAACGTGAAACCTTGCTCATTTCACAGTAATGTGCATTTTTGTATGGGTGGATTTTTTATGCACACCTACATCCACCTACAGAACATTGAGGTTATTGAGACATTGATTTATAAATTGAATCGGTAATCTGGAATTTTGAAATTTAGATTTCTTCTGTTGGGAAGAAAATTAGACAAGAAAATACATATTATATCGAAGACCAATATTTTTACCGATATATCAAATTACTATTTCGATATAGTTTTAAAGTATCGGTAGTCGATATATCGATAGTTTTTCTCCAATATTGCATCCCTATTGCAAGCCACGGACAGTGCTGACAACATCTTCAACCAACAGACTCAAATCCTTATCAAAACATTTTACCCAAACCACATTAAATGTGGTAATAATGTTTACCCAAACCGCATTAAAAAAAATTGTTATCGTTGACTGTCGATTTTGAAAATTTTGAAAAAGTAATAGGTTGGGTACATGGATGATGGTCATGGATACTATACATCATCCATGGTACCCATGCTTGATGGTGGCAGGTGGAAATAGGGATGGCAAAAAAAAATGAAAACATCGATGTATCGATGCATCGACAGGCCGGCATCGATGCTCCAAAAACATCGGACCCCAAAAACATCTATGGAAAAAAAAACATCGATGTTTTTAAAACTCGGCGCTTCGCGCCTCGCCTGGGGGGCAAGCCCCCCTGGACCCCCCGGATCTTTTCTCTTCTATACTTTGTATAGAACGAGGTATTTGCTATGCAAAACATGAATAATGTTTTTGCGTCCCGTTTCCCCTTTTCCTTATCCCTTTTCTTTGTCTGTATGGAAAATATTAAGAAATGTGCGGAAAATTTATTAGAATGTTGTTTACAGTTTTATTTACTCAGGACTGTATCTCAGCTTCTTCGATATTTACAGCGGTTTTGGCAGTATATAATTTATGCATAAATTAAAAGGCTTTCCAACGAATGGAGAACGATTTTTGTCCGTTGAAAACTAAAGGCGATTTCTCTGCTGCGTAAGAGTGGCACCAGCCTTGGAGAATAATCTTTAATCTTTCTGCCTGTACAGAGGTGGCTACCCTCCCCAAGTATTCTCTTGATAACGTGTACAGCTTGGGATAGACTGTCTTCATCTCTCCACAATTCAAGGGGATTTGAACGAATGTTTGATGCCACTGGAGTTGAGAGATACATTGATATTTCCGTGTCTAAGTTCACCGATAAGCTCTGAGAAGATGACATTTTCTTGTTGGTTTTGAACGCCAACGATTTATGATGGGCCCATATTATGTCAACGGGACTTCCACAGTCCGATTCTGAAGATGACTGAGATGATGGGGAATTAGAAGTATCAACAGGCGCCACCAGTTGTTTAATTTGAGTGAGGGCTTTTGACGATGCGATGGAATCGGAAAAAGTGAATTTTTGAAACATGGGTAGGGTCAGCAAGTTTCCCGCCCCTTAAATCTCGAGTCAAATCCTGACATTAGAGCCTGTTTTAGCTGCTTTCCCACAGGCGAAATATTGGAAGTATCGATACTTTTCAGCCAACACACCTCGATATTTTCATTTAAAGGAAATAAAAATTCAGAAATAATATTCCTAGGTATGTGAGAAAAACGTTAGAATAAAACATTCAGCAGCCTATGGCAAAAAAATTTGAAACATCGATTTATCGATGTGCCGATGCATCGAAACCCCGACATCGATGTTCCAAAAACATCGACACAGAAAACATCGATGGAAAAACATCGATGTGTCCCGCGAAAACATCGATGTTTCAAAAACATCGATGTATGATTGCCATCCCTAGGTGGAAAATCGTTAAACAAGGCAACTAAATTGGAGATCATCATCTTCATCATCAGGTCACCTGATGATGAAGATGATGATCTCCAATTCCACCTGATTCAGGTGGAAGTCAGCCCTAGGACACCGGTGCTAGTTCACGGTTCTGGCATTCATCTTCACTTATCGCTGCGATCGCACGTCTTCTCCCACCCTACCACCCACCAACTCATGTAGACGCTCCGACAGTCCGACTCCGTTCCGCCATTTGTATTTTCTTGTACGTAGTATAGTAGGGTTTTCTGTGGACAATAGGGGTATTCATTATTATTCCTCGTAGGTTTAAATTAAATATTAAAACCTTCTCGCGCGTTAAAATGTAAAAATTGTAGTGATGAATACCTACGTAGTGTAGTAGGGTTTTCTGTGTTATACCTACGATTTCATCCACAGACGTGCGACGAGGTTAGTAATAAAACTTACGTACGTAATAGGCTCGTGAAATTTGAAAATACTGCTGTCGTGTACGGAATTCGTATTTTTTCATTAACTGAAGTCGTTCGTTTTCTAGATGAGTTGGGTTGTAAATTTAAAGTGCGCCGCTATCGGATGTGACGTTCGATTTAAGACTCATCCAACTGCTTCCTTTGTTTGCTTTCCCGACCCGAATGTGACCAAGCCCGACCATCAGAAGAGGTGAGTCTGTTAAATTATTCTAATGGTTTCGTTTTAATCTACTTTAAATTACGTTCGTAGTAGGTACACGTTCATTGTGCAGTGAATTTTTTTGCTTGTTTACTTTCCGACCCCGTACCTCGTTGGTTACCGTACTCACCCGCACCGCATTATTTACCTACATTATTCTCTATTATAGTAACCTTAATGGGATTATTAAGTAAAGTTAGGGTAATTCTGAGCCTAATCCAGTCAACTTAAATACTCTCCACACTGCGATGTTGTTGGCATAAATAGACGACAATAAAATGCAGACGTCGCAAACGTGAACTGATAAGGAGGGAAGCGATCTTACATTTTACACTTTTTCCTTATCATACTACCTACCTTTTCTAAATTGATTATTATTTTGTTCTGAGCAGAATAAGTGATGTGGATTTCCCTTTTCCGACACTTATGTTACTCTAAATATTTATTTTTAGTGACATAAGTATAGTAATGCATAGAAAGAATTGAGGTTAACCGGACAATTGCTCAGAATTACCAAAGTCAAGAATAATTATAGTAAAGTTAGGGTGATTGTAAGGCGACCAACCGTCTACTTTTTCAGACTTCATGGAATAATAAATTGTTCATCCATCATTTTCAGGTTGCAAATATGGCGAGAGGTATCGGGGCAAACTGACTCGTTACGTTCACACAAGCTGTGCCAAAGACACTTTGATGCAAAGCAATTTTACGACAGCGATAGACTTCGGTTGGTCCGAGGAAGTGTGCCCAGCTATCGTACCGGACCGCTTAATCCCAATAGTGGAACTCAACCTGTTCTGTACTCTCTATGGGACAAAGCTGAAGAATTTGTGAGTACCTACTCTTACTATCAAGTCGAGTGGACATCAGACTTGAAGTACAATATGACATAATGTTGATCTACTGGTGGAATTTTCCTGTTTCAGCTCAAGAAACTTCAGTTTGTCAGGAAAAACGCCTCAGGGACCGAGACGTTGACCCCTCCATGCGTCAACGCCTGGCTCCGGACGCTGAAAGCTATTCGTTCCCTTTGGGAGTACTTGAGCATTGAGCTTCCTGATGTGAAGTACCTACAGGTGATTACACACAATAACAATAGCACGCCCAATTACGATTGTATGACGAGCATTACACATTTATTCGCAACTTTTGATGAAATGAAAAGTTCCTGTCATGTAGCATGGCTATAAGAGCGAATCTTCAAAGAAGTATTCCTGCTACTGATTTTTGACTCTAAAGTCAAGTTTGACCCGCTTCTTTATCAGAAAAATAGGGTCCCTCTGTCGTGATTAATCACCCCACACGTCAGGTGAATTAATAATAATTTTTAGCCATAAATACCTATTTTTACCCCCAAAAACCAATATCTCTAACCCCTAGTCTGTGCGAAAAACAAGTGAAATGGCATTTTTCTGTCTTTACTCACCCTTCCATACACTTCCAGTCATTTTATATTGCAATTTTAGCCGTTTTTACCGATTTTTGACCCCTAGAAAGTCCAATTTGACCCCCTTGAAATGTTTTAAAATTGCTAATTTTGAACTCAACCTTTTGTTTGGCAATAGGTACAAACGTTTTGGAGAAATTTGGAATTTTTATCATGTACCCAAGGACAGATATTATCTGGAGTGGCACATAGATATACATCATTTTTTTAAATTTAGGGATGAAATGGTGATGCTCTGAAACGGATTTGCCTATAAAAATATTTCAAACATTCATGTTCTGAAAATGATATATAAAATCACTGAAAGTGGCATGGAAGGTTGAGTGGAGACAAAAATATCATTTCATTTGCTTTTCACACAGAATAGGGATCTAATTAGAATTTTCGGGGATGAACAATTGGTATTAAGGGCTAAAATCAGTATTATTCACCTGAAGTGTGGGATGGCGACGGTGGCGGACTTTGAGGGGACGGTGCAGGTATTTCGATGGGAATTTTTGTCAAAAAAATTGGGTCAAATGTTGGGACAGATCGTTTGTGATCAAACAAACGTGATATTATTTAACTGTTTATTCATGTTTGATTTACCGTTTATGCTCATCTTTGACTTGCAGGTGCGTCGCCTCAATCAAGACCTCCTGGAGTGTACCTTCGGCATCATCCGATCATTGTGACGACAATAGATAATTAGAATGCAATTACATTAGTGATATCAACTATCCACCTGCTGTGATGTCAATATATGTTCGAATTGTAATAACTAGTCAATCAATATTGACGATGGTCGAACAATTTCATTGTGACGACAATAGATAATTAAAATGCAATTAAATTAATGATATCAACTATCCACGAGTTGCGATGTCAATATGTTATGTTCGAATTGTAATAACTAGTCAATCAATATTGACGATGGTCTAATAATTTCATTGTGACGACAATAGATAATTAGAATGCAATTACATTAGTGATATCAACTATCCACCTGCTGTGATGTCAATATATGTTCGAATTGTAATAACTAGTCAATCAATATTGACGATGGTCGAACAATTTCATTGTGACGACAATAGATAATTAGAATGCAATTAAATTAATGATATCAACTATCCACGAGTTGCGATGTCAATATGTTATGTTCGAATTGTAATAACTAGTCAATCAATATTGACGATGGTCTAATAATTTCATTGTGACAATAGATAATTATTATGCAATTAAATTAATGATATCAACTATCCACGAACTGTGATGTCATATGTTCGAATCGTAATAACTGTTCAATCCATATTGTTGAATAAATATTGTTTTACCGTACATTTGCTTTAATTGTATTAATTTCATCCTTTCTCGTACATTTACCAAGGGTGTGGAAGAGAGGCGGATGGAAATGGAGTAGGGAGGGGGGGTGGCGGTTGAGGAACGGTGGCGGGGGTTTGTTGTAGCAACGAAGTAGGAGTGGGGAGGTAACCAAGGTGTCAGGCGCATGCGCGAGGATTCGGGGGGTCTTAGTTCAGGTTTCGGCCATCTCATTTTCGCGTCGCGCCACCTGTATGCTGGCAACCACCCCCCACCCTGAGTGTCCCTTCTGTACGTAGTATAGTAGGGTTTTCTGTGGTGGAAGATTCCCTCTCTTCCTAAGGCCACCTCATACATTTGTTTGACTGTTCATCTTGTTATTTTTCATTGTTTTCATCAGTTTTCACCACTCTAGTGCCGACAAAATTCTCACCTACACTTTCACTTTAGGCATATTTTTGACTCTTACAAGGTAGGCATGTTATTTAACACATCCATGTTTCTTTACAATTAGCTATATTGTTTATGCTGCGTATCGCTCATTGTTATGTACTTACCGCCGGGTTGCAATGTGTCCTTTCAGGATAAAAACATTCCCAACTTCCTGTATTCCATGACGGCGGTCCGAGATGAGGAGAGATCAAAGAAGACAAAGAGGCCTGGAATTGGGGGTATTGCTTTTGCTGGGAGAAGTACTTAACGTCGGATATGATGCAATACCACCAGTGACGTTGGTGACTATTGTTGGTCAGGTATGACGTGTTGCCACTTTGCATTACGTATCTGCTTACGTATCTTAAGTGTCTGCTTACGAGGGTTTAATCCTTTTCCTGGCAAAAACAGAAATAAGTGAAATCTCAAAAATAATTTCAGATAATTGTCAAGTTCAACTTACACTGACACTGAAATGTCATCCACGAACATGACCTGAGTGAATTTAATTACCTTTAAGACCCTTTGTTATAAAAGTGTACTGAGGTGCACCTTGCCGGGTTCCCATTAAGTTGCTCTCTCTGGGAATAGTGTACTGTAGCACCAGGTTCCCAGTAAGTTATTTCACTTACAGAAGTGTACTGTTACATTTAACTAAGGCAAGGTGTCCTACTGTAGGACACCTTTTATTTTTTATTTATTTTCTATTTATTTTATTTTTTTCGTAGGCCGGTGAGGAAATCTTTAAGAACCATAGGTGGACTTGGATCTCGTAAGGTACCTGGAGAGGACCGCACCTCCAGGTTATGTGGGACTCAAACCTCACTAAAACCTCACCTACCTTTCCCGTGTTGGAGCTCAGCCTGGGACTGTTTAACACATTACTTCGGGCTGAGTACTCGGGAGTCATCTTCACTCTGCTTCCCTTTGTCGGTCCGCGTCTTCCGTCCGTTGCCGCTCCCGTTCAAGGAGCATCTTTGTCCTCAACACCTTCTCCACATATTCTGATGTGAGGGTCCAATGCTGCTCGCTCTGCAACATCTTGGCAACTAATATTTCTTGGGTCATATTGGGAGACGTGAGGCCCAGTGCTTCTTTGAGCCAGCTCCTTTCCCCTGCCCATCTCGCGCATCCAAAGAACGTGTGAAGCGCATCATCCTCCACATCCTGACAGCAGCGGCACAATGGAGTATCCACCTTTCCCATTCTGTGCAAGTAGGCATAGAAAAGTCCATGTCCTGAGAAGAACTGAGTGAGGAAATAGTTTATTTGAGAGTGTTAATGAGTGGAAGTTTTGTGAACCAATGAACACTTATATTTGTCTATAATATTTTTTGACTTTTCTGTATGAAAATTAGAACGCAACTGAGGAATGTGTAAATAAAGTGGGTAACTATGTTGGACAACATATTGGACTGTGAATCCTCAGGTGTTGTCCACTGGAATCTCCAATACTCCCCCTCACGGAACTGCTAAGGCCAAGTTGGTTTCGCAAAGCGATGAACTTTGGTCCGCCCAGCGGTTTCGTGAATATGTCTGCGAGCATTTCTCCAGTGGGGCAGTAGTCCAGCTTGATTACACGTCGCTCAATCATTTCTCGCACGAAATGTTCTTTGAGTGCGATATGTTTGGTCCTGGTGTTCACCACCGGGTTTTTGGCCCATTCAATCGCAGCTTGGTTGTCTGAGTACATTTGAATGGTTTCCTGTGGGACTTGTACGTTGTTTGCGTACTCGCTCTCTGTTGTAGACTTGGCGACCGTTCTCTACTTTCTGGACTCCCAGCTCAAGGCAGTTTCGCCAAATCGGAAGCAGTACCCAGTGTAGGATCGTCCGTCTGCGCAGCTCCCCCAGGTAGCATCAGAGAATCCGGTCAACTCTGCAGTGCCTGTCTTCTGAAACGACAGGACGAGTGATTTGGTGCCTTTCAAGTATCGCAAAATTCGTTTTGCCGCTGCCCAGTGTTCTTGTCGATAGCAAGTATTAAACTGGGACAAGTAGCTAACGGCGTACATAATGTCTGGCCTTGTTGATGTTGCTAGGTACATTAGTGATCCAATCAAGCTTTGGTAAGGAACGTTGGGTAGCTTCCCCTTTTCTGGCTTTTGCAGATTGATGTTCACTTCCATGGGAGTGGCCGCTGCTCTAGCCTGTTCCAATCCAAAATTGTTTAGTAGTTTGTCTACGTATTTTTCTTGACTCATCATAATTTTACCGTCAGCGTCTGTTGAGAACTCTATCTCTAGACAATAAGACAGATCACCGATATCGCGCATTTCAAAAAATTTTGTCAAGTCTTGCTTTAGTCTGTTTACACTTTGTGTGTTTGATGATGCAATTATCAAGTCATCTACGTACACAGCGAGGATTATCTTCTCTCCCCCTTCTCCGCGTATGTAGAGACATGGATCTGCAACTGAGGGTTTGAATTTTAATTCTTTCAGCCTTGAATCCAATTTCTTGAACCATTGTCGGCCGGCTTGTTTTAGTCCATAAAGAGCTTTCTTTAGGCTGCATACTTTGTCAGTCGTCCCTCCTTTCTGAAGGTCTTCTAGCATTTGCTTTGCTTTCATGTAGACGGTTTTATCTTCATTATTACTTTCTTCTATCAGAATTTTTCTCAGGTATTTCTCCAGTCCCTTTGGTTGCCTCATGAATATCTTTTCGTCAAGAGTACCATTTAAATATGCTGTACAGGTACCACGTGGTCACGTCCAATTGGCTCAATTTCAGATTTTCTTCAGCTGCTATACCTATCAACAATCTAAGAGATTTCATTTTAACAACTGGGGAATATGTCTCAAAGAAATCAACCCCTGGACGTTGAGAGAACCCCTGAGCGACCAGGCGCGCTTTCCGACGTTCAAGTGTGCCATCAGTGTTTGGTACAACTAGTAAATAACTAGTAAATACCGTTGAAAAATGATCGCTATGATTGGAAGGAGCCAGGGAGAAATTTGAACAGATGTAGAGCGTAAGAAAAACTTGTAATGAAAAAATAAAAGGAAGATTCTTTTGTTCAAATAATAGATAATGAACCTTCAGGAGCTCCTGTATCTTATACAAATTAATAACCGAGAGGTTCGAAACCCCTATAATATAAATTATATTGAGTTCTTCTAATAAAATAAAATATAATGTATAAAATAAAATAGGAAATATAATGTATAAAATAAAATAGGACTTCTGACCTTGTTGTCAGAAAATAAATGCCCAAACCGATCACAAATGTGGTGAATATCCAATTGGCGAAGGCGGATGTGGCGTCAGGATGGTCTCCAAAATGCTGGGGGTAGTTCCATCCACTAGGAGTAGCTCCATCCACGAGGAAAATTTGAGATTGAGGGGATGCAGGGACCCGTTCAATCACAGTAAGGAAACGTGGAGGATTCTGAGACCTCTCACAGGGAAAAAATGAGCTCTTGGGGTAAATAGGTGCTTGGCCAAGCGGATAAGAGAGACTGCCCTCCGAGGAGATGTATAAGCTTGCTGTATATGGGGGGAGGGGGTATGTAGTGGTAGTAGAGGTCATCTTCAGGAGCCGCGGTGTGATGATCGCTGATTCTCTCGGACTTTGTCGCGAAACAAAAGTCCGATTTTCCACGAGTATAGGTACGCGTATTTGCACAACAAAGAGGAGTAAGGTTGCCCAAACAATCAGCATTGAGTTTTTCTTTCAGGATCTTCCTGTAACCCACCAAATTTTGGTCTACGGGTTTTCTTATAATTTCCCATGTACCATTTTTCACATGAGCCCTTATTTCAGATTTGATGGCTTCTTCCCAAATTTCTGGATTTTCCTCAGTCTCATAGTTTGAATCACCACAGGCATAATTCAGAAGTTCAAAACCCTGTAGCCAGGCTGGTGGATGTCTTTCATCAGCAGTTCTAAGCCGCATATGTTGTGTCTCATCCTCATGCTCATGCGGTTCAACAATTAACGTTTCTTGGGTATTTTCTTGATTTTGATCATTTAAAGTTGGTACAGGAACATCATAGAATTCTGCCTTATTTTATATACCTTCACCTTCTCCTTTTGTGTAGTAAGGTTCGTTGATAACTTTAACATCTCTAGCTATTATTATCTGTCTTTTATTTGGTACCCATATTCTGTAGGCTTTTGATGTTTCAGAATACCCTGCAAATACGCCATTTGTGGCTCTGGGTTGAAATTTTCCCTTGTTGCTTTTATCTAATATAAATGCCTTTGCTCCAAAAATCTGCAAATGTCTAACCGATGGTTTCTTTCCTACCCATCTTTCGAACGGTGTTTCTCCATCAATCGACCTTGATGGAGAGCGATTTGTCAGATAGTTTGCACAATAAAAGGCTTCTGCCCATAAGTAGTTAGGCATGTTTCCCTCTAACATTAGACATCTGGCTTTGTCCAGGATTGTTCTATTTTTTCTCTCTGCCAAGCCATTTTGTTGAGGCGTTTGAGGTGCAGATAGTCGTCTTTGTATTCCGTACATAGCTAGGTATGCGTTGAACTCTTTGTTTACGTATTCCGTTCCATTATCACTTTGTAAAAATTTAATATTATTTCCTGTGAATTTTTCTACTTCATTTTTATAATCATTGAAATTTTTTAGTACCTCATTTTTATGTTTCATAAAGTATATTTTCGCATATCTTGTATGTTCATCAATGAATGTTACAAAAAATCTACAACCCCCTGGTGTCTTTGATCTCATAGGTCCTACAACGTCTGAATGCACGATCTGCATTTTTCTTTTGGCCCTTCTCTTTCGACTTTAGGGTACGGCTGTCTTGTTAATTTCCCTCTGATACAAGTTTCACAATCTCCAAGTTCAGCTTTGGGATTGAAATATAAGCCAATCAACTTATTTTTCTTTTTTGCTGCTTTGATGTCTGCGACATTCAAATGTGCCGCATTTTGTTATATCGGTTTTCTTCTCTTCAATGTAGTATAGACCGTCTTTTCTAATTGCTTTGGCGACTATGTTTTTGTATTTATCCATTACTTCAGCTTCATGCTTTTTAAATGTGATGGTGAAATCTTTATCAGCAATCTTTCCTACTGAAAGTAAGTTTGTTGTCAATTTTGGTACTAGTAATGTGTCTGGAAGGCTCACTAGCTCGTTCTTCTTCAGTTCTAGCCTTATAAAACCTCGACCTGTAATTGGCGCGCTTTGTCCATTTGCTAACTTTACTCCTCCTACATCTTGTTTAATCGTTTCGAATTTCGAATGTTCCATGCACATATGTGAAATCGAATCTGATGTTGGCATATTTGTGCATATTTCTTCAACATTAAACGTGTTTTGTTTATTCGTTCTTGTCTTATTTACTTTCTTTACTCGACAATCTTCTGTCCTTTGGTTAGTTCTACCACAAAATTCGCATTTTATTCTAGGATTGCTCTTGTTAGGATTCGAATAGCGGTTATTGTATGGCTTACTACTTCTTTTGCTGTAAAAAGCGTCTTCATGTGGTACTCGAGATTCATCACTGTTCCTAGCATCAGCCTCTTCCAGAATTTTTACTTTGAGATCTGACGGTTTCGGAAGAGAGTCCCGACTCTCGATTGCGACCCTGAAATTTTCATACGACTGTGATAGGCTATAGAGCACCATGATACTTAGTAAGTCATCATGTATATTTACGTCCATATCTTTTAGCTTTTCAACTGCGTCTGTGAATGTATGTTGAGAATATTGTAAATTTAAATTTTAAAGTTTGCCGCGCTCACCTCTCTCTGCGGACTTTCGTGCCGGGTGGTTGGTGGCACTGCTTTTCTTTTTCTAACCTGTGTTTAGTTCTGCTGTAAGACTCGACATTAAAACGTGCTTTCTATCGGAGTTCTTCATTTCCTTAAAAGTAAAACCTCAACAGGTTAATGCGCCCAGTTCTTCCAGAAGTGAACAGTGCAGTAAAACAAGTCGTACCCCTCTTTAAAAAGTGCGAAGTAAAAAGTAAAACGCGGACCCTCGGTCGGATCATCAGTCAAGGTAAAATCGTTCCGTTTATTCTTCACATTGTTTATAATGGGTTCTAATAACGATGAATATGGTTGTGTAGAACGTCTAACGGGTCATCAAAACTACAGTGTGTGGAAATTCCAGATCGACATTGCTATGAAAGCTGCTAATACCTACGAGTTCGTAACTAGTATAAAAACGGAACTTTCAGGTGCAGAAGATCTCCGGAAAGACGCCAAAGCACAGAAAGCGATTGTTAGTACGATTGACCGTAAAAATCTCTCTTACATTTTGTCTTGGAGGTCAGCACGAGAAATGTATGCAAAACTCGTGTCGATTTACGAAGGGGATAAAAGTCATCTGAAAGGGACGTTGCTACGTACCTACTTCAACTTTAAGGGGAAAGTGGACGACAAGTGTG
This sequence comes from Stenodema calcarata, assembly GCA_963920205.1. NCBI lineage: Eukaryota > Metazoa > Arthropoda > Insecta > Hemiptera > Miridae > Stenodema > Stenodema calcarata. Next base: position 31,979,898 of record OY986056.1, on the reverse strand, counting down.
CGAGAGAGAGAGATGACACCAAAAGTTTATGCAAAATATTTCAACAGCCGGTTGAGCGATTTTCAATCTGAAAAAAGTTATGTTCATAGTTTTCCTAAACAAAATGCTGCATCAAAAAAAATTTTGAAAAAAAATTCAAATTCAAATTTTAGAAAAATAATTTTGGACAATTTTAAATTTAAAAAAAAAAACTTGGTTCTAGCCCCATTTTTGAGAATTTCCTGGTTTCAAATTTCCAAGAACCAAAATTCTGCGATGAATAGCACGATCGTAAAACGAAAAATAAGAGTCAGTGATAGCAGCTGCCGTCTCCTCTTTTAGACAGTGGATCTGCTGCGTCAATCACTCATAGGAAAGGTGATGAGTCCGAGAAGCGTCCAACATTGTTGACATTTCCAATGGAACCTTTGAGGTAGAGGAGACTATTATTAGACCAGTCAAATGAAGGTCACAAAAAAAGGCCTAAAATCGCAAATGAACGGCTAGGTCTGATTTGTTGGTATGTTGTTTGGGACTGTTAGGGAAGTCTAAATCCAATTTCGCAGGAATGGAAACCTGGCACTTCTTTCGTAGCACCCGAAAAACCTCGACACTTATGCCCTTACTCTGGGGTTTTCGCTATAACTTTGAAACGATGCGTTTTTCGCGAATTGCTACCACGGACTTATTTACAGGAGATAAGATTTGCTACACAATGAGACCAAGTGCAGTTCTGTGGGGTCAATAGTTACTGAGATACAGCCTTTCAAAAATTGCTAATTTTTCAAAAAGTGAAATTTTAAGTTTTGGTCAACTTTGGACCTACAAATCATGGAAAAGACGTATTCTATGAAGGACGTTATACCGATAGATGTTGTAGCAAATTTAATTAGTTTTGAGTAAAAATAGTTGAGAAGTACAACGCCTTCCCATGACCCTCTTGGATTCGCCTGCGTCAGTGCTTTTTCCCGTCCTATTCGTTATAGCTCATCAGCCACTGACCCTACGCTGTCGAGGTGGTCATTTTCGGATTCCCCATAAAATTTGGGTTCAGAATAACCTGGCATGTCCAGTTTGCACCCCACATGAGGCCCTAGCAGGGAGGGGAATGACAAGTCAGTGGAAACGTCACTTTAGGCAAATGAGAAAAATTAGTCCTGACAAGTCCTGAAATTAGTGACTTTGACGGCGTGTAGCTCCGAAACGAAACGTCGCACGGAGTTGCAGTTTGTTTTGCTGGTTTGAGCGCTTTCTTCTCGACGACTATGAACCAACAAAATACCCCTAAAAAAATTGTTTCCCAGTTTCCCCAAGATTTGAATATTTTGTGACAACGTTCGGTTATTTTTGGATGTTTTCCAGAAACCTTCCGTTTTAGCTCAAATTGGAGGCCATATTCGTGTTCCTTGATACATTTTACCCCCGAAACCAATTTTCAGCCAAAAGATGGAAAAAGGAATTTTGAATCGGACAAACTTTTAGAGTTATAGCGAAAAATAGGTAAAACGGGGTGAAGAACAGGAAGAAATTTATTACAAGAAGAAGGTATCACAGTATAATTATGCCCTCGCACCTAGCATTCACTCAAAGGCATAGACCTGCACCTCCTCTGGTCCACAATTTCGGGCAGAATTGCCGTTTGGAAAAAATTGAGGAGTTTTGGGAACATGCGCTCTTCCGAAAAATTCCCATACGAATAGGCGCGAATACGAGTGATGCAAGTTGAAATGAATGAATGAGCAAACTACGGATGATCGGAGATGGGAGGTTCGAGACCGCGAAGGGTGGGGGGCGACTTTGTGTACATATGCGAAGACTTTGCCCATTTGATGCTATTGTAGGGTTATCGTTTCCACGGAGAGAGACGGATGGAGAGGGGAGTGGTTCAAGAGAACGGATTGACAGAATGGCTACCGAGGAAAGCGAGCGTGGTGACCTTGAGAGCCGAACTGGGGTCTGCAGTCGGGTCGTTCTCCCATTTCGTTGGAAATTCGAGTTCCCAATTCCATAAAAATTAAGTCACTCGAAAAAAATTTTTTATCCCCCATTTCGTTTTGAAACAGGTTATTGATCATGCACATGAAAATTTGGTTCATAGGAATGCGTATTTAAAGAGATGCACGATCATGATAAGAATCATGCAGGTGAGGGAATTAGGAAACGAGTGAGGGGGTTAGTGAACACATCAATTCAACTCGTTTTATTACTACAATACCATTCCTTTCTTTATAAATCACTTCGTATTCTTATATTGAGCCATAATACTCACTCAGGATACTAATTTTGGTGTCGCTTGGTCCTACATAATTATTTCGAAATTGCAAAAAACGAAAATTCTCATCTCTCACAATTCGAAATTCACATAAGGAACTAACATTTCCAATCAGTCGGTACTTTTTTTTCCAAAAGAAATTCAATATAATACCTATATTATGAATGTATTTTATTATAATATATTATAATAATAATATATTACAACATTTTTAGTACAACATTTTTTATAACATCAGGGAGATCATAATGTCTCAATTAGACGAATGAAAGAAACAAAAATATTTCAAATTATTCTGAGATCAATCTCAAAGTTCTTTGAAAATCTGCCTTTTATTTTTTTCAAAGACTTCTATGTCGAAAGGAAAAATGTGAATCACTTTCCTCTCGCGAATTAGAATTTTTAACTCTGGTGTTATCATGAAAATATCATTTGGTTGAAGGGTGAAGAGATCAGTCACATTCAAGTAGAATTCACACTTGGACTGTTTGAAAAAGCGAAGCCCCATAGCAGAAATACCATCGGCGCTAACGGTTACGAGACGTAGCAAAAGTAACAAAATTCTTTTTTGTGCCTTTTCTTGGCTCCTAACTCACTGAATCGAGGTACAACATAACTAGCAATGTCGCAATTCAGACAGCCAAAACAGCTGAGCCGTTTCAGCCGTAGAACCTTTTCGGAACCAGGAATATCACATCGGTTGTACACTGTCCTTCATTGCTCGTTTGAATCCAGGGATCACGAAACATCTCTTGATTTTTCCCGGAGTAATCTGACAAACGAATTTAAGTCAGTGATGTCCTATCAACAAGAGGCTTCATCCAAAAGCGGCTTCATTGCCCCTCCTATGCCGTCTACTGTACCCTTGCCGTGGCCAGGGACTGAATAGTTCCATGTAGCAATTCGAACTTTCAGGATGAACACTTGGAGACCGTGCCAGAGAAGGTAAAAAATTGCTCTGTTGCGGTATTGCGTGGCTGGTGAGTCCGACGGGAAATGGACTGTGTTGACTTTGAGGAGATTGACAGATATACTCGTATACTCGAACAATGGCTTCAGGTGTGCCCATATCGCAGCAGGTCCATATTTGTTACTCGATGAGTTTGTTGTGTCCTGGGTTTCGTCATTTCCAGCGTGTATAGCTTCAGTTTGTTTTTGCGCAGCTTCACCTTTTTCCTTCCAATACCATTTTTTAAACGCAGCCCTCCTTTTCTTGAGACATTCCATCTTTTTCTGAAGTTGCTTCTTCCGAAGTTTCTTCCTATACTTCAGCTGTTCTTTCAGTTGCTGCTTAATTTTTTCTCGCCACTTCTTATTATACTCCCTCCCTTTTCTTGCGCTTCTTTTCTTCCATGTCCTTTTTAGTAGGTGCCATTACTTCTGCAAACCAAGGATTGATGAGGAATGGTGAGATTGTAATCATTTTAGGATTAAAACTATTAGGATCATATATCTCCAGGTTATGTCTTTTAGCATTCTGCCTAATTCCATCACATTCTGCATAATTCCCTCACTGCAGGTGAAGTGAGGAAATTAGGTGTGAGGGAATTAGGTTTTGGAGGATTATCAGAGGTGTACCTCTCTGCACGAGTTGCTACAAAAAATCAATAATGGATCACGTACCTCCCTCTGAAAATACTTCAATTAACGCAAAGAGAACATTAATCAAACTCACCTGAATCAAAATACCATCGAGTGAGGTAATTAGGTCTTTGACTGGACGAGCGGTGTTTTCTTTCAGTCACATTTTTACACAAGCTGAGATTGGAATTTTCTGAGCAACAGATTATACCCAAAGTTGGGCGGGAACTTCCTTAATGCTGCCGACACTTCAACGAGACAAAAAGGGGCTCTGGGAAGAGCTGGCGCCTTGTTAAAAAAAAGGTGAGGGAATTAGGCGAAACCTTATGGACACTGGTGAATTGGGCTGCTGACTTTTTGGTCGGCATTTTGGGGAACTCCCTTCGGTACTGATCGATAGTTTATTACCTAAGAAAGCTACCAGAAAAAGGAGGAAATAGATACCAGCTGTAGTAGAGGTTTCATTCACCGCCAAAGTTTGAAATCCTACCCAATGGACAGGTGAGGGAATTAGGTTTTTACATTTTGAACTTGATTTTGGATATGATTGCGTATGGCAATCTACCACAAATTTGACTGGAAACCTAGGTAAAGATGACTAGTAGTTACTCATCGCCAAAAAATTACACGAAAACTATCACCAAAGCCACAGTTGTTCAAAAACATAAAATCCGATGAAATGGGAGAATGACTTCATTCTATTTTCCTTCAAAACCAACATTACCATTTTTCGTTTTACGTCTTGTTTATTTGCTCAATCATTGCAATGATGCTCTCAAAACCCATCCAGTCACATTGGGAAGGGGGCTTTGTTGGATCCCGCGTTGGTTTGATTTTCCCCGCGTGATCCATTTCATCATACCAAAGTTGTGCGTCCGATAGAAAAAAACTAGGTATGCTACGCATGATTTCTTTTTGTTCCCATCCATGGTACTTGGCCAATTTTTCCCAACTGTTTATGAACTGGTTTATGTCTTCATGGGGTTGCGCAGAGAAATATCTAGGGGTTATTTTTACTAGGTTTGCCATATTTACTACTTGTTTACTATTTGTCTGGTTTACTGTATTCTCGTACTGTCTATCTGTCATTAATACGTCATTAATGCGTCAGAAAAAGGGGTCCCTAGCCTAAGGCAGTACACGTAATAATGGATATAACCTATTCTAACATGCACACATAATAATACCATTGAATTGCACACAAAAAAGAGCAGATAGAATAATGGAGAGACAAAAATCAATATATTTTCAAATATACATAAAAAAAAAACTAGCTTGGCTTCTTTATTTTTGTTTTATTTATGTATTCATTTACTTCTTTATTTTATTTTTACATTATTTAGCTTCTTCATTTTATTTTATTTATTCAATATATTTTCAAATATATATAAGAAAAAACTAGCTTGGCTTCTTTATTTTTGTTTTATTTATTCATAGGGGAAGGGGGGGGGTTAATTTTATGGAATTAATTTGGCGCCTCCACCATTTATGTCGTGCCACCTCGAGTAAGGGAGTAAGGAAGAAACTAGTAGAATAAAAGACAACGTTATTTAAACCCCGTTTTATTCTAGTCCCTTAATCTATCCTTAAACTATCCCTAACAACCCTAAAGTCTCTCCACAGATACCTTGTGTAGCTTCTGGCGGGCGCTTCTGGACGATCCTGAAGACCTCGGCGTCCGCGTCCGCGACCGTACTAGAACGAAAGGTCTGTCGGAAGGAAGTTCAGGGGGGCACCGAATACCGATCCGAGCTATTGAATCGGGAAACGCACGTTGGCTCCAGACGAGTGCTAATCGTTGGGAATCAAAGAAGCGAATGCCGCGACCGTGGAATTCGCCCAACTTGTCGTCTCGCGTGCGATATTCCGCGAGGTTGGGGGAAACCGCTGACAACGGTCGCCGCGGGATCCAACAGCTTGCACCGGCTTTTTCCAAATTTCAACCTCTACACCTCAAAATTTTCAAATTTTCCAATTTTAAATTTGAATAAAAATTATTTGAATTGTTGCAGCAACTTGTAGGGCCGTATGAAGGCAAACTGCGTTTCCCAAACTGTTATAAATTGGATGGTTCCAAAATGAGACTGCAAATACTTTTGATGCGTCAGTAACGCCATCTCTTATCCCAGAATCACACTAAGGGCCCGTCCACTTCCCCCTTAATATTGGTTCGGATGTCGCCAAAGGTGTTTCGGATTTAGAAAACTTGGCTGCTCAACTCAAAACAGCCGGACACTCGGTGTCGAATGAAGAGCTGGCGGAACGAATAATTTCGGCCCTACCTGATTCATACAATCAATTTATATCGTCTTGGGAATCGACGTCATTAGTCGATCGCACTCTTCCGAACCTAACAGCAAGACTCCTTGCAGAAGAAAACCGTAAATCCAAGACAACTCAAGTAGAGGTCGCGTTTAAAACTCAGTACAATAAAAAAAAGCAACTTACGTGTTTTAGTTGTAAAAAAGAAGGTCATATCGCGAAAAACTGTATTAAAAAAAACCCCCAGCCATGTCAGTATTGTAAAAAAACCAACCATGCATCAAAAGACTGTTTTTTCAGGCATAAACATGAATCTTTCAAAAATCGCGATGATGCCAAAGTTGCATTTTTAACACGCGAAGATGAAATTTTGGCGGATGGTTGGGTGATTGACTCTGGTTGTTCGGTTCACATGACGAACAATGTAAAATTGCTGGCGGACCGTTCTGAAACCCACTCTGAGGTTGCTGTTGCTAAGGATGGTTTAAAAATGACAGCCACTTTGAAAGGTAACGTCGTCTTTGGGAATTGCATTTTGAAAGATGTTTTGTACCTGCCCGACTTAACCACAAACCTGATAAGCGTGAGCAAAGTAACAAGTGCTGGTGGCTCAGTCGAATTTCACCAAAATAGTGTAATCATCCGTAAAAATGACATCTGTTTTGTTGGAGAGAAAAACGACCATGGATTATACGTCGTAAAATTTATTGAAGATAACAGGGATACAAAATCTCTGTTGGCTCAAAATAATGTGAACGAAAATGAAATTTGGCATAGGAGGCTTGGCCATTTGAGCAACAAAAACATTAAAACCCTAAGTATATGTCCTCTGGTCTTGAAAAGTTGAAGCTTGAACATTTCTCCGATGAAAGTTGTGGTGTGTGCGCCTCTGCCAAATCAAAACGCCTTCCTTTTGAGAACCAAAGAAGACAAACCAGTAGACCTCTCGAGATGATACATTTTGACGTCTGTGGACCGATCGAGACAACTTGGGATGGATACCAGTATTTTATGGTCGTGATGGATGACTACACTCACCATACTGAAGTTCGTCTCTTGAAACAAAAATCCGAAGTAACAAGTAATATCAAGACAATTACTGCCCAGTTTGAAGCTAAATGGAACCTAAAACTACATAAAATAAGGTGCGACAACGCAGGTGAAAATACATCTACTGAAATAAAAACATGGGCTAATGAGAAAGGTGTGCAGTTTGACTACTCACCTCCTCATGTCCCCCAGCTGAATGGAAAAGCCGAAAGGCTCTACCGTACGCTTATGGAGAAAACTCGTGCATTGCTCCATGATTCTAATATGTCAAGCGAAATGTGGGGAGAAGCCCTCTATGTCTCAACATACCTAACAAACAGAAGTCCTACAACAGCTCTTAAAGACAAAACTCCTCACGAAATGTGGACAGGTCACAAACCAAACCTCAAAAACCGGCAGCTTTTTGGCTCTGAAGCGTTTGTACACAAGAAGGGCCACCTAAAAAAGCTGGAAAGTAGAAGCATCAAATTAATATTCATCGGATATACAAATACAGGATATAGGTTCTGGGACATGAAAGAAAGAAAAGTAATAACCTCGAGAGATGCTGAATTTACAAATAAAATGTCAAACTCTAAAAATATACAAAGGATACTTACTATGGAAGAAGATGAGCTCGATAGTTTGGACGATGTTGGTACGTTGGATTTCGCTAGTACTCCAGTGGGTACTCCTGATGTATCTCGAAGCAGTCCTGCAGATTCCACGTTTGAGACAACTCCGTTGCATTCTCCTAGTACGACACCTAAAACTAACAAAAGAGGACGAATACTCAAAACTCCAAAAATATTCCAAGATTATGTACTACTAACCTATGAAGAAGCTGTGTCTGGACCAGAAAAGGAGGAATGGAAGAAGGCTGTGGATGATGAAAAATCTTCTCTAATGAAGAATGAAGTTTTCAAATTTGTTCCAGCAGAAAACATAAAAAATAAGAAGCTTCTTTCTAGCAGATGGGTTTTTCGTAAAAAAGACACTGGAAAATACAAAGCACGGCTCGTAGCTAGAGGCTGTGAACAAAGAAAAGGTTTTGACTATAGTGACACTTTCAGTCCAGTTGTATCTGTGGATACACTGAGAATGATATTAGCCTATGCTAAAGTTTCACATAAAACCATTATGCAGTTTGATGTAAAAACTGCATTTCTCTACGGAAATATAGATGAGACAATCTTTATGCACTTACCAGAAGGTTTTGAAGAACACAGTGGAAAAGTGTGTCTGCTTAACAAATCACTTTATGGACTCAAGCAGGCTCCACTGAACTGGAACATTCGACTGGTGAATTTTCTCAAAAGCCAAGGTCTTATTCAGCTAACAACTGATAAGTCGGTTTTTAAAAATCAAGAAAGCTCTCTAATTCTAGCAATGTACGTGGATGATGGGATCCTCGTTAGGGATGATGATGAAGAAATGAAAACCCTCTTAAAACGTCTTAATCAAGAATTTGAGATAACAACCGAAGTAAATCTCACTAAGTTTGTTGGTCTTGAAATACACGATACTTCCGATGCATTGTTTTTACATCAGCGTTCGTACATAGCTGAAATGTTAAAAGAGTTCGACATGGAAGACTGCAAAACCGTAAAAACTCCATCCACACCTGGTGCAATGGATGATAACGAACTAAATGCTGACTATCCTTATAGAGAGGCAGTTGGTAGTCTTTTGTATCTTTCCAACAGATCAAGACCTGAAATTGGATTTGCTGTTAATAAAGTAACCCTAGCTACGACTCTGCCAATGAGAGGAAATTGAAGTCTATGCTTTCAGCACTTGCTTTATATACTATCCCCCTTGGACCAACTCATTTTTCTGGTAACTCTTGCAGTACTACCTATTGACTTAATTATTGTAAAGAATCCTAACAAGATTGCTGGCTCCTCAGTTTTTTCTGTGCCGGGGGTGTCCCACCATAGTTTCATTGCAGTATCGCTCCGTACACCACCTATTGCTCTACCAAAAGTATTTATCAACACGCGTAACATGAAAATCATAAAGAAAGAAATTTTGCTTGAGGCCGCAACTCGGTTGGCGTGGAATGAGATTTACAGGATGAATGGTGTTGATGATATGGTTGCCCATGTTCACTCTCTTCTCTTGACATTGTTGGATAGATTTGCACCATTCAAAAAGGTTAGAGTGAAACACCCTTCGACACCGTGGTTTACTCCTGCTATTAAAAGAGCAATCAAATTAAGGGATAGGTTGCATGGACGATGGAAACAGTCTGGTCTCGTTTCAGATCATGAAGCCTTCAGAGTTCAAAGGAATCAAACCAAGGTCATGGTTAGGAATGCCAAGAAAACCCACATTTCTAAAATTTTGGACCCTAAGCTGCCTCCTAAACAGTTATGGAAAAACGTTAGTAGTCTGGGAATGAGGGTGAAGTCATGCTCTGAAGCTTTAAACTTTCTGCCGGATGACATTAATAATCATTTTTGCTGCACTCAACCAACGGTATCCGGATTTAGTCTCGGCTCGACTTGGGAAGGGTTTTCATTTCGAAATGTGAGTGAGGCCGAGGTATTGAGTGCGTTTTCATTTATAAAATCTGATGCGGTGGGATCTGATGGGATACCTCTGAGCTTTGTTAAACTGTTATTACCTCACATCCTCCCGTTTGTTACGCATCTTTTTAATTTCTGTTTCACTTCGTCATCATTCCCCAATAGTTGGAAAAATGCCACTGTAATTCCTTTAAACAAAACTGCTAATCCTAAATCTTTAAATGAATTGAGACCAATCTCAATTCTACCAGCTATTTCTAAACCTCTTGAAGTACTATTCAACAATCAAATTCTATCTCATATTGACACAAATAACCTACTCAATCCTTTGCAATCTGGGTTCAGGGAGGGTCACAGTTGTGTGTCTGCACTTGTGAAGGTTACTGAGGACATCCGGGAGGGTTTTGAACGGGGTGAAGTGACCATCCTTGTTTTGATCGATTTTAGTAATGCATTTGGCTCTTTGAATTTCAGTATAGGTACTCTTGGAAAAGTGTCGATCTGAATTTGCCTTCAGCTCTAGTGCTTGTAAGTTCATTTATTCATTTCTATCAGGCCGTTCACAGTGCGTCAAGGTTGGATCCCAAATGTCTTCTTCTCTTCCCCTTTACAGTGGTGTGCCTCAGGGTTCTGTGTCTGGTTCGCGTTTGTTCTCAATGTACGTCAATGACTTTGCCAAATGCCTCGAGTTCTCTTCCTACCATCAGTTCGCTGATGACGTACAAATTTATTTAAATTGTAAACCCCATGATATCGAGCTCGGTATTTCTCGAATAAACAAGGACTTGACTAGCATTGAGAGCTGGGCTCGCCAACATGCGCTAACCCTGAACCCTGCTAAAACTCAAGTAATGCTGTGCACCACAAAACCGGTTACTACGTCCTCTCTTCCAGCAGTCGAAATTTATTCAGTTCCCATCCCATTTTCCGAATCCGTAAAAAACCTCGGCATAATTTTAAGTCCAGATTTATCTTGGTCAGCCCAAACTTCCGCCATTTGCCAAAAAGTCTATGGATCGCTTTATGCTCTGAAAAGACTTGCATATAGCACCCCTCAGGATCTCCGTTTGCTGCTGGTGAAGACTCTCATAATTCCCTTGTTTACCTATGGTGATCTCCTTTATGTAAATTCTTGTGATGCTGAATCGAGGAGAAAACTTGAGGTTGCATTCAATGGATGCATCAGATATGTCTACAAGCTTAAACCACGGGGGCATGTCTCCTCCCACATTAATTCTGTATTAGGCTGTGGCCTTTTTGATTACTTGTCCATCCGTTTCTTCAGATTCATCTTTCAAGTCGCCCATAAAACGAACAATGTCCCTTCTTATCTTCATGGAATTTTTTCTGTTAGTTTGTCCCCTCGACTGTTCACTCTAGTGCAAACATTTGCAAAAACTAAAGCATTTAGTAACTCCTTACGTGTGGCAGGAGCAAGAGCTTGGAACCGTCTGCCTCTCGCTGTCAGGTCTCTCCCCACTCTCGGAGCAATTACCAAATCACTAAAAGAACATTTTACCCACCAATAGTCTCTTCATCACGTTTCAGTAATCCTCTTTCCTCCTTCATTTCTACTGCATTTTCTTTCTACTCTTCTTCTTTATATTCTTTTCTTTTCAGTCTCCCTCTTCCTCTTTCTTCTTTCATAATACGCAATTCTAGTTTTCTTTTTTTTTTTTCTCGTTATCTCTTTTTTTTCTAACCCCCAATTGGGTTCTTATAAAAATAGTATAGTTTAGTTGTTTTATATTATTGTCCAGGCTCGGCGGGAACTTTGTTCCTATTTGGATAATAAAAGAGTTTATTATTATTATTATAAGGTGGGGAAAACTTCCAAGAGACACCTTTCTGTCCCAAGTGTTCGATGATAATCTCTTGCGAATCAAGTAAGTTCCGACTCAGCTGTTTCAGTTCGTTCGAACATCCAACAAAGTTGCGACCATGATCAGAATAGATCGTCGATGGTAGACCACGTCTGGCAATGAAACGATCAAGTGCTGCTAAACAAGATTTAGTATCAAGCGATGAAACAAGTTCTAGATGTATTGCTTTCGTGGCTAGACATACCAAAAGTGCAATGTATGCTTTTGTCACCCGACTGTTGCGCCGCTCGGATTCTTTCACCATTACTGGACCAGCAAAGTCGATTGACGTATTAATAAAACACCGATCCTGACCGTAACGAATAGAAGGAACATCGGACATCATCGGTTGCGTGGGATGCGCCTTGAATTTGAAGCACACAATACACCTGACTTGGCGAGATCTGATTAATTGGCGTAGAGATGGGATCCAAAAGGAACGTCGAATTAATGCTGCAACGATAGAAGGACCACCATGAAGAGAAAAGACATGATAATGGTCGCAGATGAGAGCAGCTAACGGAGAACTTTTGGGAATCAAGTATGGATGTTTGGAGTGCAAAGGGAGCGGAGCGTGGCGGAGACGACCCCCCACCATGACGAGACCCTCAGGCGAAAGGAAGGGTGTTAATGATCGAAATTGTTGTGAACATTCCTTTCCGTGAAGAAGAGCAGTGATTTCTTGAGCAAGAAAGTGTTGTTGAGTCACGCGTACAATACATAGTAGAGCTCGATGAAATTCAGCAGCTGTTATGGAACCCTTTGCATGTTGGTCTTTTGGAAGAAAACGGTTTTTAATAAAACGATGGATGTACACAACTACTCGTTGAACCTTCAGCAATGAGCTACATCTTTCAATCAGATCCAAGACGGGTGAATTGGGAGATGTCATGACAGCATGACAAGAGCGGAATTCAGGTAGAATGTCTGGCTCCGGGAACTCCCGCGAAGGCCACTGAGAGATGTCATCCAGCAGAAATTCTGGACCATGCCACCATAAGGAATTATTAATAATTTCATCCGCTAGTAAGCCTCTGCTTGCGGCGTCAGCAGGGTTCAACGAGGTGTGAATATATCGCCAAGAAGAAAGTTGCGAGTTTTCACCGATTTCTACAACACGGTTGGCTACAAATGTTGTTAATTTATATGGAAGTGTTTTAATCCAACATAAAGTAGTAGTGGAATCCGTGAAAAGGTAAACTTCATGGATGTGGTAGTCATCCATCAGGAATTGAAGCGATTTCAATAAACGAGAAAGAAGTAGCGCAGCGCACAGTTCAAGCCTTGGAATGCTCAGCGTTTTTACGGGTGCAACTTTGGTCTTGGATCTAAGTAGGTTACAGGTTACAGTGCCATCGGCATGAACGATTCGGAGATATATAACAGCGCTCATACCGAACTGTGAGGCATCGCCGAAACCGACAATTTGTGCTGAGTGCTGTTGAGACGTGCTTGTGATGTGACGGGGAATTCGCAAATTCAAGAGACAAGGAAGTCTCGACTGTAGCTCTGTCCATCGTTTCAAGAGGTCAGGCGGCAAAAGATCGTCCCACTGGAGTCCAGCCAACCAAATGTCTTGCAAAATACGTTTCATGGCAAACACAACGGGGGATATGTAACCATTCACGTCGTCGATGCGAGCAATTTGTGATAAAATGTGACGTTTCGAAGGTGTGCAATCAGGGATATCAACAGCATAACAGAAGCAATCGGATTTGGGATCCCATTCCAAACCGAGGATGCGAATGGTTTCAGTATTCCCTAACGGATGGGTTCTCTCTTTCAATTCATCGTCAACGTGATTGGTGACGTGAGAATGGGAAGAGGCCCATTTACGCAGGATGAACCCACCAGCTGACATCGATTGATGAAGTTCTTCGTACAGCTGCAAAGCTTGATCGACTGATGGTACAGCACAAACGATGTTGTCAACAACACGAGCGAGAGAGAGCAGCAGCACCTAATGGATATTTACCACCTTCATCATGTACTAATTGTAATAATACACGTTGAGCGATGAACGGACTTGATGTCATACCAAAAGTTACAGTGGTCAACTCCCACTCACTTACTGGATCATCGGGTGAAAATCGGAATAAAAAATGTTGGTACTTCCGAATCGGAATCGAAAGTGATCGGAAGTTCCGATCACTTTCTGACAATTTAATTGCTCGATACATAGCCTGGACGTCACAAGTAAGAGCCACAGGTTGCATGCGGAATGATAAGGCAATGTTCGCTATGTCGGATTGCAATTTTGGGCCCGTACATAGGAAATCATTTAGACTGTGCGAAGTCATAGAATTTTCAGAAGGGTTGAAAACTACCCGTAGAGGAGAAGTTGTAGAGTCCTTCAAAACACCGTGATGAGTCATGAGATATGAGGAAGGCGTTGACGCTGGTACCATATGACCTTTGTTGAGGTAGTCAAGAAGATTATCGCGGTACTTCATAAAATAAGAGGGATCTCGGTCGAAACGTTTTTCCAATCGGGAAAGGCGATTTTCAGCAATTGCCCGATTAGATTCCAAAATCGGAGGTTTCCCGTCCTTAAAGGGTAAAGAAGCGACATAACGCCCATCTACATCTCGTTGAATAGTCTTCGAAAAATGTTCCTCACACCAACTGTCCTCGGGAGAACACGGGACACGAACCGATACCTCCTCCATTTCCCAAAACCTTTTTAACGAGGCATCAATATTACTTGGGGAAGTTTGAGCCAAGAATGATTTTCTAGGAGGAGAGGGGGCGACGTTGACATTCCCGCTGAGAACGTAACCAAATAGGGTACTCGTAGCTGTAGGATTTCCTCTAATAATGGACAGAGGTTCAGACAATATATCCAACGAGGCTTGTACACCAAGGAGAAGGTCCACATGGGCTGGTGAATAGAAATGAGGATCAGCAAGCGTTAAATGCGAAAATTGTTCAGCAGCACGACGAGGAAGTTTCACTGATGGCACATCCAAGGAAATTCGAGGAGTGATTATAGCTTCAATAGAAATGGACGCATGAGGCCAATGTAAGGAAGAAAGGGAGCAGGTAACAGTGCCTAAAACGTCAAGAGGACCATTTTGTCCAACGCCAGTGACTTGATAGGGACAAGATTTTCGTGAAAGCCCCAATACCTGAGTGAGAGAATCAGTGATGAAATTCACTTCAGACCACTATCAAGAAGAATGCGACAGGGACCGTACCAATGGCCTAATGAGTGTTGAACACGTACACGAACACTACTTTCTGAAAGGTTGGAATTAATTCTACACGACATGGATTGCGATATAGAATTGTTTTCAAGACATGCAGAATGCGCGGGCTGAACCGCAGGATTGTTTTGAATACTCACAGGAGTGAGGAGGGAGGAGTTTAATGTCATTAATTGTACATTGGCGTTGTAGAAAATCAATCAGGCATTTGGATATGCCACTGTCATTACTTTGTCGGTCACACAAGAAACTGTTATGTTTCGGACTTCCACACCATTTGCAAACACCTTTAGAATTACATGGATTACTCGGGTGAAAATACAAACAGATTTCACACCGCTTCAACGATTTAATTATCGACCAGCGTTGTGCAGGGTTCATATTAATAAATTTGAAACAACGACCTGTTTTATGTGTACCTTTTGCACAAATTGCACACGTGGGTGTAACATGATGCGTGTCGGTAAACTTCCTGTTTGGATCTTCGGTTTGTGTTGCTAACAAGGATTTTTTATAGTTGAACTTAATGTTTTGTCCGGCTTGTGTGTTGGCAGATGATTTTTTATAATCATTTTTTGACAGAGGCACTTTGATAATGTCATTAATTGTACATTGGCGTTGTAGAAAATCAATCAGGTCATCGAAGATTGGATAGCTATCACTATTGAAGTGTTCTTCAAAGGCCCTTTTAGTTTTGATGTCCAAAAGTCGAAATGTGACTTGAAAAAACATGTGTCCAGGCAAATCTGCTATGTTCAACCTTTTAATAGCTTCGACATTTATGTGTATAGTGCTGACGAGTTCTTTCAATTTCAAAGGATTATCGGAAGTTAGTTGTTGTAACTCCAAGATTTTATCGAAGTGATGACTAACTACGATTCTGGGGTTATTGTATCGCTCTGTCAATTTCGTATATGCTATTGTGTAATTGGATGCACTGAACGATACCGCTTCCACTAGAGCGAGTGCTTCCTCTCTCAAGAATGTTTTTAACAGGCTAAATTTTTCAATGTCGGAATTATATTTGTTATTATGTACAAGTGTGTCGAATAGAGAAATAAAAGTTGAAAAGGCACTTAACTCACCGTTAAACAAAGGAATTTGAAGTTTAGGAAGAGTAACTCATGGACCTTCCGATGAACGAAGGGTTTCCCCTGTAGTGGACTTATATTGTTCATAATATTCACTACACTTGTAGTATAAGTGATCGAAACTGTCTTTGAATTTGACAGTATCATCACTTAGAGTTGGGTTTGCGATCGTTATCTGATCAATTTGAATGAGAAGGAGATCAATTTTATTATATAAATCTTCAAGGCGGGAACATCTGACAACAAATTCGTCTTTTTTTTTCGGGTAAATCTTTGATGAGCTCGTGAGCACACTGAAGTTGTCGCCACATACGTTCACGTTGTTTTTGCAACACTTGCAACTGTTCTTCAGATGTCTTGGGCATTATCGCGGATCGAAAACAATATGCACGAAAGGAACGATAATAAAAGAGAGTGACGCGCGCGAGGCAAAGATTCAATATCAACTGATACCGGATGGACGTAGTGTTCAACAGGTACCAACTTGTCGATCCTTCTCCACTTGGAAGTGAAATAAGAAGAAAGAGGGGAACTGTGTAAGACCGTTGAGCCGTATGACCTTGACAAAAATGGCCGTCTAGGAAACGTAAAAAATTCCCAATCGCAAATGAATTAAACTTGATAATTGTTATAGTGGACTGTAAAAGGGGGGAATCGGGCTCGAAAAAGGACCAATTTGTTGGGGAAGGAACCCGTGAATTAAAAAATGGATTTTGAATGAGATGGAAAAGGGAAAGGAATCGAACTCACCGAGGTACCTCGTGATGGTGGTTGACCAGGGCCCTGGCAGCGTCGAATCCAGTGTTGAGATCGTAGCTGGAGTCACGGATGGCGAATTCGCGCTAAATCTCCGAGAAATAATCAAAGGAGCGCCGATTGGAGGCAAAAGGAAAATTTCTTTGATTAAGGGGGGTGAGCGTCGGGATTGACTGGGAAACAATTAGTGCTGAAGGGAAGCTGGCACGAGACGGACTGACTAGGAGTGGGAGAAGGGAAAAGTTACAGGGGAAACCAGTGTTGCCACAAGATTTACCAATGTGGCTTCGGCATGTATCTTCCACGTGTCGTAGTTTTTGCTGTTAAGTTTTTCTATATTGTTTGCCATTCTGGGCCCATAACCTATTTGAGAGTGTTAATGAGTGGAAGTTTTGTGAACCAATGAACACTTATATTTATCTATAATATTTTATGACTTTTCTGTATGAAAATTAGAACGCAACTGAGGAATGTGTAAATAAAGTGGTTAACTATGTTGGACTGTGAATCCTCAGGTGTTGTCCACTGGAGTCAATCACCAATATAGTTCACTTCTCCATGCCCCCTTTGCATCCACACCTTGATGTCAGGGACCAACCGAGCAGTCCATCGCCCTCTCAGCTCGCCTGTCCACATTTCCTGCCAACTTGCCATTGTGCGGTCTCTTTCCTCCCTGGAGACGCGGGTCTCTGTCCTTCGTCTTTCCGCTCATAGACTCGCTTCTTTTCTGCAGCCAGCAGCTGTATGGGTATCACAGCCGCCAGGACGAGTATTGCTGGTTCTGATACTGTCCTGTAAGCACATGCAATCCGCAGTGTTCCCCTCCGCTGCACAGCTATCATACGCTTCCTGTAGTATGCAACGTTCAGCGCATCTGCCCAAACCTCTGCCCCATACAGCAAGATTGAATGTACCACTGACATCATCAGGCGCCGCTTACAAGGCCTAGGCCCGTTTGTATTTCTCATTAGGCGACTCAGAGCAGAGGTCCTCTGTGCAGCCCTATCCGCGGCTTGTCTGATGTGGCTCCAGAAGGTAATCTTTGTGTCCAGCATGACCCCCAAATATCTCCCGGCCGGCTTGCTCCAGACTTCTGCACCTTCAATTCTTATTGGTAGGATGGTGGGTATGCGCTTTCTGGTAAAGACAACTACCTCTGTATTGGCTGCCGCTAGTGTCAGGCCATGATCGTTCATCCAACTGGTGATCAGTGCCATGATCTGGGTAAGTTTTATCTGGGCCATATCAGTTGTCCTTGCCAGGATCACTGCTGCTATATCATCAGCGTAACCTACAAGGTAACAGTCCTCAGGCATTTCCAAACCTAAGGACCTCGTCATACGCTACGTTCCAGAGATGGGGTCCCAGAACCGATCCCTGGCCTGCCCCAGCTGTTATTTGCTTCAACCTTCCCCCCTGAGCAGTCCCAAAGACTAAGGTCCGGTCACTGAGGTAACTATCAATGACGTTTAGCAGGTATGGAGGCACCTGGAATGTATTTTGCAGTGAGTGCAGCATGTGTAACCAGCTCGCTGAGTTGAAAGCATTTTTGACGTCAAGGGTCACCAGCATTGCCACGTTCCGGGTGTATCTACTACCCTCTTGCGTTTTTCTTAAAGTTGCAACCACATCCCTGAGGGCATCAGCTGTAGATCGCCCCTTTCGAAATCCATACTGCCTAGGGGACAGATCGCCTGCTTCCTGCATTACTGGCAGCAGGCGTAGGAGGAGAAGTTTTTCATAGCCCTTTCCCGCTGTGTCCAGCATGCATAACGGCCTCCAGGATGAGGGTGAACTTGGGTCTCCCTTTCCTTTGTCCAAGAGCACTAAGCGGGCTTTTTTCCATTGCTTGCTGAAAATCCCTGCTGAAAGGCACGAATGATACATCCTTAATAGCGAATGCGGGCATACTTCTGTGGCTATTTTGAGTACTTCTGAAGGTATACCATCTGGTCCTGGCCACTGAGAATAGAATATACTAGAGCGGCCTTGTGGGACCCGAGGATGTATCAAGCTTCCCCCACTCTCTGGTTCCCCAACTCATCGCCTAGTTGCCTACAGTCCACGCTCCACGCCCCGTGTTTGCACCATTTTCCATATAGTTTTCGTGTCGTTTCTTTTTTTCTTTTCCTGTGCTGGTGGTTACATCCGAAGTAGAGGAGGAAAAAATGATAATCCAAGTGCCTTCGAGTTCTGCCACTTGTTTAGAAAAATAATCGTGCATAAACAGTTGCATGAAAGTGACTCAAGTAGCGGGAACGCTATTCCTTTGGACAACATTGACTTTCTTGGAATCAGCTTCGGAAGAAATATTCCCTGTGAAGAACTCATCAATTCATCTACACGAAAATCAAGTATGTTGGATTTCGAAGATCCTGGAGAATACGAGGAATGCCCCGAGATACGAGACGCCGTTTTTTCAGACTTGATTCTGGATATCGTTGAGTATATTGCGGGATACGTTGTGCGAGGGATGGGAAGGAAAATAAAGTGCGAAGAATGTTTACTTGCAATAACCGACGAAGAGAACAGCCCCTTGAATTTAACTTCAAATTTAATCTCAATGAAAAACCGTGGAGGTTTAATTCAACCATCATCGGATGTTGCCCGCATATGCAAGATAAGCGAGAAAATTTTCAAGATGGCAGTTTTAAAAAACAAATTCAACAGCAACCTTAGTCATTACACCAGAATGCTAATTTCCCACTGTTCAGACATGAATATTTTTGTTGACTCTGCTCACTTGTCGATTGAAGGAGAATACAACCATAAAAATTGGTTGATTGAGAGCATTGGCAAGGCCTACTTCAGCATCAGGATTAAAAAGCACCTCCGGGACCAGAATTAGAAAATCGAGGAACAACGCATACGGCAGAAGCTCAAGAAAATTATTCATTTCAAAGGACAGTGAAAAATCTCATTGTTACATGTGCCGTGCTTTGCATTTTCCCAGGGGTTTTATTCAACTTTCTTGAGGACTCTCTTCAGTTTTGATTCTATTTTCTTCTGTTGCAAAGATTCGTCAAAAGTATTTTTCTAAATAAACGTATTTTATCATAAAATAAAACAAAACAGAATACCTTGGGTTATTATTAACTCAGTGATTGAGTAAATTCTTCCTAGTAGGTACCATCATTTCCGAATATATGAAGTTTCGGTCACCTAACTTTGTTTCAATTGATTCTGTTCATTGTTTGAAACAGAAATAAAATAATCATACCTAGAGTTGTTGTCGTACACAGTCGTGTCTATGATCTAAGTCAAAAAATACTCCCAAGATTGATACTTCCTTTCCCATATTCTTCAGCCTTCCCCCTGCCAGTTAACAAGGTACTAATACTCGTACGCAGTATAACAAAATTATCTGAACTAAAAATGTACAAAAATCTAGATGCAAATTGAGGCTATCGGCGAGATTGTGCGGGCGCAACAGTACAGGGGTAATGCTCCGCAGGGCGGGGTTGGGGGGCAGAGCACACTTTCCGCTAGGCGGCTCGCACGTGAAGGGCCGCTCTAGTATATTCTATTCTCAGTGGTCCTGGCGCCTTACGGTTTTTCAGGGATCCAATGGCTTTTTTCAGCTCTTCTTCAGTGAATAAGGGTTCTGGTATACATTCTTGTCTGAGATCATAGTTCCTGGGAGGGTGGTACGGGAACAGCCCATTGACAATGGGCTCCAGTTCTTCTTCATTCAGCAGGCTGGCTCGGCCAGGAGCTTGCAGTTTCCCAGTCACTATCTTGTATCCCCGGGGATACTGTAGGACACCTTGCCTTACTTAGGGCGAAATAGCAAGAAAAAAATGTGATGAAATAGCGAGAAAAAAATATTTATTTAAAATTTCGAATTATATATAATATATGTTGTATATTATATATACATATATGTTGTATTATAATAAATAGGGATGGGTCGGTTGCACTTTTTACCGGTTCGGTTTCGGTTCGGTTTTTTTTAAAATCGGTTCCCGGTTCTCGGTTTTTTCGGGTTTTTTTACAGTTGCGCTTAGAACCGGTTTTTGGGCCAAAGCAACTCTAATTGGAACTTCAATTAGTATACAATTAATAAAATAAAATACTAAAAATTACTAAGTCAAGTAGGTAATAAAAAATTTTGAGGGGGGGTTGAAAAATTGTTTTCTTTGGGCGATTCCAATGGTTCATTATCGAAGATAAACCAAAAATCACAAAATGTATTGAATATTGTTTACCATAAAATACGTCCAACAGCATACATTTAATAAGATAAATCATGATCCTTTTCTTTCATTGTGTTGTAATCGTAATGCAACACTCGATGCTGATGCCGAGTATTTGTAAAAAAAACAAAAATTATTACTAAAACCTGTGAATCTCATAAATTGAACTGTAAATGTTAAAAGCAGAAAGGAATAACATCTGAAACCGTTAGTTATAACTAATTGTGTGCTTTGATTTACAACGTAGACGATCAATAAAGATAAATTTATTAATGTCGATCGGACAAAAAACCGAAAACCGACTTTGGACGATCGGTTCTCGGTTTCGGTTTTTTCCCAAAAACCGGTAAAACCGACAACCGAAACCGACCCATCCCTAATAATAAATCATATTATGATTCTTATAGCAAAAAAGGTCCAAGTCAATCCCAGGTTTTGGGATGAGTGCTAACATATTTTCCCTTCGGGACTTCCACTATGTACACTTACACACCTTCTATTGGTCATTTCCTACAGAAAAACACTCGCTCTGTTCGGTTCTATGATCCTTGGATCTTTGAAAACTGTAAAAAAGAGAACAACTCAAAGCTGTTTGTCGGTCGCCCATGCTTCTTGCTGCTCAGCTGAGCAACTGCTGTTTCTTCTTCAACTCCCGGTCTACCGGTTTGAGCTTCAAATCTACTGGGCTCTGAAATTTCCGAAAAAAATTAACCTCGAGGACAATAGGGCTGCTGGAGATCAATAATTTTCCATTCTATTCGCCAAAGTTGTTGGTTCGCCTTGCAAACATACAAATGACAACCACGCATTTCCACTCATACTTCAGCTCGTGGACAATTTGAATATTAAATACTAATTTTTACCCCATACCTACCAGTGCGGCCGTGGAACGGATTATTCCTGCGTTCAATCTCAATAAAACCAAGATCCGCAATAAATTATCATGCGAAAGTCTCGCTGGAATTCTCCCTACAAAAAAATTCTTTCAACACCAAAAGCGGTGTTATGATTCCAAAATTTACGAATCACTCGCAAGAATAGTGGCTAAGTATATTTATATCGGAATACGCGTTGGAAAAAAGTCCCAAGTTAAGTTCCATTAAAATGATACCTTTCGGAAACTAGCCAACTGATTTAAATGTTAGAAAACACTTCGATTATGTATGCTTACTTCTAGACCTATGAAGCTAATCGTGTCACAAAGAAAGGGCGTGAGTCACAAAATTGGGAAAACGAGTTTTTGATCTTTTCAAGGTCTGAGACGTACGTCGCATCGATTTATAATGAAAGGGCATCAGTTCGACGCTTTGTTTGCGTAGTTCTCGGGCCCGAGAACTACGCAAACAAAGCGTCCTGTGAGGTATCGCCAAAGCGTCCTGAGAGGTATCGCCAATTTTTCAAACACCTTTGTCCATGGCCTACTGTGGAAGAAGATCCTAACAACGATGAAGACGACTGATGTAGAACAACTTTTTGTAATGCAAAGATTGGAAAAATTAGTTATAATGAATTTTTTTTTCGATTTTTCCAAACTTTTAGCGAATTTTCGAAGAAAAGGAAGCTATTGTTCTCGGTCCAAAATTTTTAAAACTCGAAATTCCGCAAAATTTTTATACCAAAATCCGTTTCAGACCATCCTGAATTCACTGCCAAAAGACACAAAAAATCATATGTATATATTTATGTATTTATGAACTTGAATGCACGAACAGGAGGATGAAAATTATAGAAAATTATAGAAAACACTTACTACATTTGGAAAAAGTGGAAATTTTCGCTGTACAGCGTCGTCAGCCCGAGAAGAAATGGTGGGGTGTGCTCCTCTCAATTTCCAGATCCAAGGTTTGGTGGTATGCGCGGATGGCAGCGGCATGGAGGAAGCGAGCAGGATAATGTGGGCTGGTAGAAGGTGGTGGGGAAGGGAAGTTTTGTGAAGTGTTGTTTTGTGAAGGGTGGTTGGTTTTTTGACATAACCAACACATTCACACAATACACGCAATACTTCCCTCACACAATACACGCAAACACTTAACACTAATACATTACACAAGCACAACCCTTCACAAAACTTCCCTTCCCCACCACCTTCTACCAGCCCACATTATCCTGCTCGCTTCCTCCATGCCGCTGCCATCCGCGCATACCACCAAACCCCTTGGATCTGGAAATTGAGAGGAGCACACCCCACCATTTCTTCTCGGGCTGACGACGCTGTACAGCGAAATTTTCCACTTTTTCCAAATGTAGTAAGTGTTTTCTATAATTTTCTATAATTTTCATCCTCCTGTTCGTGCATTCAAGTTCATATTTCACGCGAGTGTCTTTAGTTTCACCAATCCACCGTATATTTATGTATTTATATATTTATGTATTTATAGTTGTAGTGGATTTTCGTCCGGTTTTCGACCGTAGTATCTATATGGTGTGAGATATTTTATTTTGAGGTTCGGTCAATGAAAACAATTTTTGGTTCCGACGTTTCGGCCGTTTATTCAGCCATCTTCAGGGAATTCTGTCGTACGGAATCAGGACATGGAGGTGATGCCCGGTTCATGAACAGCGCACGATTCCGTACGACAGAATTCCCTGAAGATGGCTGAATAAACGGCCGAAACGTCGGAACCAAAAATTGTTTTCATTGACCGAACCTCAAAGTAAAATATCTCACACCATATGTATTTATATATTTATGTATGTGTCATTCCAGACGATAACTCTCGATAGAATTGAGATAAAAAGTTCAAATTTGCACACAAAATCTGTCTTGGCAATCGACAGGCTAAGTTCGAAGATGGGCATAATCGGGCCACTCTAAGGGGGGTGTAGGGGAGTTTTAAGGGGGGAAAATTACCCATGAAGTCCAAATTTGAAACAGTCTGACATGTGACACCTCATTTTAAAGGTTTTTTCATGCTGAACACGATGGTGAAATCAGAATTGCGATATCTCATTTCATTTCCAAACTGGAGCATTTTGAAGATGAAGAAACGTGGTTTTACTTGAAATGATCTTCGTGGTTATTCTGCTCTAATCTGATGACGGAATGCGATATCTCAATTCTGACTTCATCATCGTGTTCAGCGTTGAAATGTACAAAAGCTGAGGGGGGTTTTGGGGATGTTGGGGGGGGGGGGGGAGGTTCACCGATGAATTTCAAAAATGAAACGGTCTGTCAAGTGACACCTCATTTTTAAGGTTTTTACACGCTGAATAAGATGGGGGAGTCAGAATTGCGATCCCTAATTTCGTTCGCAATCTTGAGTACTTTGAAGGTGAAGAATACGTTCTTCATGGTTAATCTGCTCTAATCTGATGACGTAATGCGATATCGCAATTCTCACTTCTCCGTCGTGTTCAGCGTTGTAATGTCCAAAAGCTGAGGGGGGTTTTGGGGATGTTGGGGGGGGGGGGAGGTTCACCGATAAATTTCAAAAATGAAACGGTCTGTCAAGTGACACCTCATTTTTAAGGTTTTTACACGCTGAATAAGATGGGGGAGTCAGAATTTCTATATCTTATTCCGCTCTCAAATTGGAGCACTTTGAAGATGAAGAAACGTGGTTGTTACTTGAGATGTTCTTCATGGCAATCATGTTCTTTAATGAAGATGTTTTACATAAAACTAATTACTCCTTCGAAAATTCGCTCTTATAGTCATGCTGCATGACTGGGGATTTTTAATTTTGTAATTACCATCCGAATTTGTAATTTTCATTAAAAATGAGGTATTGTATGAACATATCAGTTTAAGTACCAAAAAACTCTGCAAATTCTTGACACAACGGTTCATTATCTTCTTTGTACAGATCACCCTTCTGTCTAGATCACTAGGTCTAAATGTCTAGATCCTAAATGTTAGATTAATTATTATTATCAATTATCACTGATTATTAACAATTTTATCAAGTACCTAGTGAAAATTATTATAATTTATTGTTAGGTATTAATAATTCGTATTTATTATTAATAATAATAATTATTAATTATGATTAATTATTACGATATAATTCTGGGGTTCTTAATACTACGTCGGTAATAATTTTTCTTTAAAAGAAGTACCTACCAACAAACATTCGAAATTACCTTCATTTCCGTAGCACGAAACGCACCTCAGAACAACAAACTCGACATCACTTAAGCCATATGATGTTCCAAAGAGCTTGTTAGTATGAAAATGGACCTGTATTTCAACAGTTTGAGTCACGATCGTGTGGTGAGGCACAATCTTTGAGCCGACATTGTGGTCGAACGGCTGGTCGTACAAAGCTGCGGATGGTCTTAAAAAATTCTACGGAACAAACTCTATCTAAATATGAAATAAAAAACATACCGTTCCATATGAATTTTTCGAGATATGAAATTTTCAAAATCTCAAAATTCGTTTTGAACCCCTTCCCCTTGACCTAGGGTTATGAAAAGTTTCGAGGACCATTGTGGGGTTGGTCGAAACCCACAAAAAAAATTTCGTAATTTTAACTCAACGCTAACTGGGCAAAGTGGCGCGGACGGCGTACGGCGGACGGACGGATTTTTTTTTTATTCGATTTTCTGAATCTACGTATCTTGAAACGTAAACCAACAAATTTTGAGGGGGGGTTAAAAAAATTTTTTCTTTGGGCGATTCCAATGGTTCATTATCGAAGATAATAAACCAAAAGACCCAAATATCGCCAGAAAAAAAGGTTTCACAAAAAAAACCAGTCATGCAGCATGGCTATAAGAGCGAATTTTCGAAGAAATAACCGCTTTTATGTAAAATGTGATGTTTTATGGGTGATCCCCCCCCCCCCTCATACCTAAAATTCCAAAAAACCCACCATCGTGTTCAGCATTAAAAAAAACCTTTAAATTGAGATGTCACTTGTCATACTGTTTCATTTTGGGAATTGATGGGTAGGTAATGCCCCTTTTTCTTTTTGCTAGCTTTTTCAAAACTGAACACGATGATGAAGTCAGAATTGTGATATCTCTTTCCGGTATCAGATTAGAGCAGATGAACCGCGAAAAGCATCTCAAGTAAAACCACGTTTCTTCATCTTCAAAATGCTCCAGTTTGGAAATGAAATGAGATATCGCAATTCTGACTTCACCATCGTGTTCAGCATGAAAAAAAACCTTTAAAACGAGGTGTCACATGTCAGACTGTTTCAAATTTGCACTTCATGGGTAATTTTCCCCCCCTTAAAACTCCCCTACACCCCCCTTAGAGTGGCCCGATTCTGCCCATCTTCGAACTTAGCCTGTCGATTGCCAAGACAGATTTTGTGTGCAAATTTGAACTTTTTATCTCAATTCTATCGAGAGTTATCGTCTGGAATGACACATACATAAATATATAAATACATAAATATATACATATTTTAAATTTTAGATAGAAATAAAATAACAAAAAGGGGTTACAAGACTCACTTGAGACGCGTTTCGTGTTTACGTTATCAATCAAATTTATGTAAATGTATACATATAGGTTGTATTCAAATGACCAAGCTAGTCTTTTTTCCGTGTTTATTTTTTCACGACGTTTCGGCAATGGAACAAAGCCCTATTCATGTGAGATTACATGTAGAAGTGAAAATGTCTTACATCAAACTAACGAAAGTTCGTTATTTTGATGTAAGACATTTTCACTTCTACATGTAATCTCACATGAATAGGGCTTTGTTCCATTGCCGAAACGTCGTGAAAAAATAAACACGGAAAAAAGACTAGCTTGGTCATTTGAATACAACCTGCTTCTTCACACTAGTCAACCCCATCAACACTATATACATATATATAAATACATAAATATATACATATGATTTTTTGTGTCTTTTGGCAGTGAATTCAGGATGGTCTGAAACGGATTTTGGTATACAAATTTTGCGGAATTTCGAGTTTTAAAAATTTTGGACCGAGAACAATAGCTTCCTTTTCTTCGAAAATTCGCTAAAAAGGGCATAAGTCCACGAGTTTTGAAATTGAAAAAAAAAATATACCTCATTGTTTAAACTCGCTAAAAACTTGATGGAAACTTCATACTCACACGTTGTAGCAACTTATGTCCATTCCAACCACATGCTTCAAAAACCATAGACTGTATGTAGTTATTTTCGATTTCCCAAAAACTTACTCCCAGGACTGATGCCCATTCTTTGCGAAGCGATTCAAGTGATCTGCTGCAAAATTTAATGCGTTAACTCTTAGTGAAATGCATGATGAAAGTCTGTAATTTGTATATGTACTGATCGAAACCGGTTCTTGTGATTTGTTCCTATGAAAATGCTCATTCTCAATGTTTAGAACGAACGTAGTGCATTATCCATAGTTTTAAAGCACAGACCCATGTGCACAACTTATCGCAACCGTGTTACCGACTGAAATTCATGATGAAAGGAATTTACGCTGTAATTCCTAGGTTCTTGTGGTTTGCTTGGAAAGATAATAAGGCTTGGCGTTAGACTTGTGATGGAAGATAGGTACCTACGTAAATCGTGATTTGATTTTTAATATTTTGCTCTGTTGGTTACTGGTGTGTATAATTTACCCTTTACCCAATGATTGTACCCTTATTATCTTTATATTTATTATTAAGTATCTTTTTCTCTGTTCTTTTTTAAAACCTAAGTATAGCAATCACGAAATCGTTTAAAACTAAGTTTTTGTGCAGCTCAGGTCCTTAGGTTTTAATTGAATTCAAGTGATTCATCGAGAAAATTAATGGGCGTGGTCAAGAATACCTTTTAAAAAACATCTACCGGGTTTCTAGCTCAATCTACCGGTTTTTTCAACGAAACCTACCGGACAAGACGGCCAATGTTATAAATCCAGCTAGGACTTTTTAATCCCACCTGAAGTAAAGGTGTACAGTACTTTTACTTCGATGTCCCATCCCTAACTGTACTACAGTTACAGTAACTTTAGTGCACCTTGTCAGGAAAAGGGTCAAAATGTGCATGGTTATCTAACAACTCCTACTCGTATTGCATCACGCTAGAGCTCAAGTGCAGTCTGCCCAAATCCAAAACTTCCTGATAATGTTAAGTGAAAAACAACGAAAAAACGTACAAATGTCTTAAGCCAATTTTACCAGGATGCAATAGTATTGGTTTTAAAGTTCGTATGTGCAGCAGTTTTAAAAGACCTGTAAGCTCATCTCAACCTTTTATTTCAGGCTTTACTCTATGTAGGAGTTGTCAATGTTCCTTGGCAGAAATGGGACGTCTGCATAAGCGGCACAAAGGTCCTATACCATCAGGATTACATGGCGTTCTTCCTGTCAACTGTGGAGCACGCTGATGACATGCACCTCTACTACAACATGATAAGTTACTTGGTCAAAGGCCGAACGCTCGAGTACAAATATGGAAGCGCCAACTTTGCCCTACTCCTCGCTTTTTTATCAACATTGACATCATTTTTCTACGTGGCCCTCGCTTATGTTTCTGCCGAGGTTTTTGAAAACAAGCACGCCATGTCCTCTTGTGCCATCGGTTTTTCTGGTAAGCTCA
Source organism: Stenodema calcarata (assembly GCA_963920205.1). Classification (NCBI taxonomy): domain Eukaryota; kingdom Metazoa; phylum Arthropoda; class Insecta; order Hemiptera; family Miridae; genus Stenodema; species Stenodema calcarata. The sequence continues at coordinate 31,951,643 of OY986056.1, read as the reverse complement.
TGTATTAGCTGTAATGGTGCCTTGGTGGATAATTACTGATACGGGTATTTTTGTAGTTTAATTATAACACCACGAATTTAACGTATTAGGTTAGAAGGTACTTGGTTATAGACGGTTTACTGGCAGGGTTAGCACCCCAAGGCTTTCCCCAGATTAAAGATCAGATTGAATTAAAGTGCAAATTCATCTACTTCAACAACGAAATAAGCTCTTTCGGTTTTAATTATAATAAACCGAAAGAGCTGATTTCAAATAATGATTTAGAGATAGAGATAATTCAAATAAAGATTTCTTATAATCAGTATATTATATGATTCTATTATGGATTATTCCTCATTTTATAGAATTATTCCACGCTTATCACATAGGTAAAGATTTCTTTTACCAAACTGTTCATGAGAAAGACTTCATTTAAAAACAGCATGGCTATAAGAGCGAATTTTCGAAGAAATAACTGGCTTTATGTAAAATTTCTCCATTTTACTGTTTTTATAACAAATTTTGTATACCTAATTTTTGCAGAGTAACGCCTCAGTTTTGTCGATTTTTCAACGCTAATCACGATGGTGAAGCCAGAATTGCGATATCTCAGTAACAACTAACCACGATTAGAAGATGAAGATCCAGTAAGTGCTCCAGTTTGACAACAAAATAAGATATGGAAATTCTGACTTCACCATCGTGTTCAGTGTAACAAAAAAAAAAAAAAACCTTTAAAATGATGGTTCACTTGTCACACTCTTTACTTTTTAATAATTTATGAATTTTCCCCCTTAAAATTCCCCTAAACCCCACCTTAGAGTGACCCGATTCTGCCATCTACGAACTTAACCTTTCGATTGCCAGGACGGATTTTTTGTGCAAATTTGAACTTTTTATCTCAATTCTGTCGAGAGTTATCGTCCGGAGTGACTCATACATAAATATATAATACTTGCCTGCATTCCTATTCTTGATGCTGGAATAATGTTTTGCAAATTTGCGAGTTGCAGGGAAAATCATTGGAAATTAGTATAAAAATCCAAGATAGTAATGTAACCACTCAAAACTTTGTTCAATTTATCCAACAAAATTATACCGAATTTTTTCAAGTAGCTAGTTGATGGAGAAGGTGGCTACTCTCCTAGCATCAGTAGTCATAAGCCACTTCTCTAAAAAAAATTATTTTAACGACAGTTTCTGCAATATTTGGGACCTAAATCTTCAAATGCGTTTTCCCAGCATTTAGGAATTTTTGACTTGTCACAGTCCTATTCTTGAGGTGCGATATCATTAATCAATGGTTCATAACTGTGATACCAGGTGTGATATTTGCTTTGAAACTTCTCACGACCCTTGAGAATCCTGTGGGACACACTTACATTCAAGGGTTTCGGGTTCCTGTCAAGTACGCTGTTTGGGCTGAACTCGTTGCCATCCACGTTCTCGTTCCGAACGCCTCATTCATGGGACATCTCGCTGGTATATTGGCCGGCTTAATGTACTACAAGACGCCACTCCGTTACTTCGTGGATTTTCTCCTGTCCAATTTCACTGGTTAGTGAATTACTTTTAAAGATTTTGAAGATTTAATATACTCTAAAGTAAAAGAACCAACCAACCAATCGCTCGTAGGAATACTTAATATTGTCACCACAAATGCCAGCCGACAGGACGTAAAAGCTCTCACTCGCCAAGTGAGTTTTTGCATGAATATCAATGGATTCATGTCCCAATCTAAAATAACAGTTGAATTTAGTGATCTCATCAGATATGAAGTTGAAACTTACTTATCCTTACGATTTTCAATGTGACTATCCACTTACCTCGCATCCCTATTTGCTGGGGAAGGAAACTTGAATAAACTTCACGATGAGCATCGCAGCATATTGACACATGTACCTGTCCTGGTTATATCCGGGCTGTAATGCCAGCTTGGTGGGCACAAAGTAGTTTTCTTTTTGTAGGGGTTTGTTCTCTAGCAATATTACAAGAATATTACGTCCATTGCTTACTGTAAGGTGGATCTAGGAACGCGGTAGCGTTCCGCCCCGCCAAGCAAAGAAGTTGAGAAAACGAACGATGCCGAGTCCATGTTTACCGGACGTCACAAAACGCGTTTTCGAGGTAGGTCCATATCTCGGCTCCTATTTGACCGATCAACTTGAAATTTGGTGTGGGTCTTCTTTGAGTGTATATTAGAAAGCCCTGAAAGTTTCAAATCGATAGGTCTAAAGGGAGCCGAGCTACATAACTTCAAAAACCCGGTTTTTCGGCCTTAGATTGTTCTTCTCCTTGTTCAGACAGGCAAGGCTGGAGCCTCTCCACGTTGACCGATTGACTTGAAATTTTGCACAGAGCTTCATTTAACCTTGAGACAGAGCCTTATATAAGATTTGACCCATTATCTCTACCCAAAAAAGTTTTAGAAACAAAAGAACAGAAACCTTAGGCAAATTCTGTCCACTTTGACGAGTCTACAGCCTGGGTAAAAGGACCAATCGACTTGAATTTTTTTTACATACCTTCTTTATAGCATGGCTCAGTGCCATTTGAACGAAATAAGCAATTATCTCAACCCAAAAAAAAAAAAATTAGGAACAAAAAAACTGAAATTTAGGCTAATTATGGCCATATCTTGGCTCCTAGTAGACCGATCAACTTGAAATTTGGTATGGATCTTTTTGGTGTGGATAATAGAAAGCCCTGAAAGTTTCAAGTCGCTAGGTCTAAAGGGAGCCGAGTTATATAACTTCAAAAACCAATTACCATGTTTTTCTACTTTTTTCAGTCGGTCAAGGCTACAGCCTCTCCACCTTCGCCGATTGACTTGAAATTTTGCACGGAGCTTCGTTTCAAGTGTAGCAAGTGCCTTTTGAAAGATTCAAGTCGATATCTTTAAAGGGAGCCGAGTTATATAACTTCAAAAACTCGGTTTTTCACCCTTACCTGTTCTTCTTCTCCTTAATCAGTTAGGCATTTCCACCTTCACGGATTGACTTGAAATTTTGCACAGAGCTTCGTTTCAACATCAGACAGTGCCTTTTGAAAGGTTTAACCCATTATCTCAACCCAAAAACTTTTAGAAACAAAAAACTGAAATTTAGGCTAATTTTGGCAACTTTGACGAGTCTACAGCCTGGGTAACCGGACCAATCGACTTGAAATTTTGCATAGACCTTCTTTACAAAATGACCCACTTCAACAACAAAAAGATGTGATATCCCCCCAAAAAACACTCCGTGTAAAAATCACAAATATCATTCTTCAGAGGCCGGAAAAAGTTATGATATCCACTTTCCCCGCCCGCCCTTTTCCTCATTAAGGAGCTAAGTATAATGAAAAGCTTAACCACTTCACAAGCACCGTACGCCTTTCGAAATCTCCCCTTGGCGCTATTGCGAGACGTTTTTATTACTTCCACAAGCAACTAATACTTGATGGTGGTTAACGTTTTATACAAGTATTAGTTGCTTGTGGAAGTAATAAAAACGTCTCGCAATAGCGCCAAGGGGAGATTTCGAAAGGCGTACGGTGCTTGTGAAGTGGTTAAGCTTTTCATTATACTTAGCTCCTTAATGAGGAAAAGGGCGGGCGGGGAAAGTGGATATCATAACTTTTTCCGGCCTCTGAAGAATGATATTTGCGAGGCGGGGTGATTTTTACACGGAGTGTTTTTTGGGGGGATCCTATTTTCCGCCTGGTAAAGACTGGGTTAAGATGATGGATTGACTTGGAATTAAGCTGCACTTTACTCTAAATTCAAGAGTTGTAGCAAATTTTTCTATTTGCAGGGCATCCCATGCGACATGGAACTTACAGCAGTAGCTACTCAAGTAACTACTCAAGGAATTACGACCAGTACCATGGGCTCGACTATTCCTACCGACAACCATCCTATGGCTATGGATATCAGCAGCCCTATCGGCGCTCCAACAACTTTGGGTGGCGTTTCTGACGAGGGTACTCAGTACGGTCGATACATTCTTCTAGTCTGACAATATAATAAATTGAACTCCCGGTGATCATGTCCCGGTGATCATGTACACTTTTGTATTATTTTGTATTGTAAATATTTTCTAAATAAAATAACACAAACTTAACATGCAAAAACGATGATATTCGACTGATCTGCCTATTTTTGTGTAGCTACCATAAAACATTCCTACGTGGGGGCCGCAAAGATTACACTGTACTTTCCAACGAAGCAGAGCTTAGGTATGATCCTGCGACATTACCAGCGTGGATACATAACCGACGATTAATACACGTACCAAAGTTCAGATCAACGAGCCTGCACTCTATATTCACGGGTCCTCGACGTACTTGGATGAGTCTTTCAACATTGATCAGCACTCAGTTAAACCCTTTGGGCGAATGTGAGTACATTGGACTTTTTCAGTGTTCCCTACTCGTACATCAGCAGGACGAACATAGTATTACAAAAGGTCCCATTACAATACAATTCAAGGGATCGAAATTCAGTTTTCACAAATTTTAATTCATATTATATGCTTGCTTACACATTGATCATAACCACTTGTCAGTCGCTCAGCAGAAATATTAGTGGCAAGGGGTCAGGTACCAATTCGATAAAGGAAGATTTCAACATGAATAATAGAACATGATTTTGCCACGGGAAGTACCGGGGTCATAAATAAAATACACACGCCTTTCGACTGACAGAAATGTTAGATTTCTTTAGTAACGATCACAGATTTATTCCCCCCCCCCCACACAGGAACAATAATAATTAGTGTTCCTGTCTGTTTACAATTATTGTATACCGATGAAAGTAAAACTAATGGTAACTACTAAGGCGAAATAGAAGTTAGACAAAAGCAATAGGTAAATAATGAACCTTTTTAGTTCTATAATAATGTTTTTAACTCAACTAGTACTTTTCAACTCTCAACTAGAGAGTTGTCCAAATTATTAAACCTTCAACCAAATTAATTAAATGCTTCGCTAATATTCTTTGAAAAAAATAAAATAACTATCAGGTATGCCTTCAATCTCCTGTTCTCAGAAATTTCAAATCCTAAATTCGCCACGACTTCAATTCAACGTTGCAAGTCTAGGTTAAGTAGCAAACGATGCTAAATATTCGCTTTTTTCTGTTTTCTATAGAATACAAAACCCCTACTAATTTAGATAAAATATAATGAAATCTGAGAAATCAATACAATTTGTGAGGAGGAAGAAGAATCGGGTGATTGCACAATTTGTCGACCAGAAAATTTCGATATCATTTACTTGTCAAGGTGGCACAAGTTAGATTTTCTCGGTTTTAATTATCGTTCGAATTTCAAATAGAGGCCCACTATCGATAAGTGGTAAGAAAAGCATTAGTACTGAATTTGGTTCGTCACCCGCCTCGAGACCAGCATTCTCTATATGCAACAAATGTCGCACTAGGCGTAAAAAGGCCGAAATAGAAGGACGTTTTTCAGTTCAGACACTCGTTACGGATGGAATACGGGAACCCAAATATTGATACTAACATCAATATTGGAGACTCCCTTTATAGGCTTGTTCGGTGTAGTGAAAGGAGAGTGCCCTTCTCCTAAAGTGGTCTTATTGCCGACATTTATAAAGCATGGAGAACCCCAGTAAAAACTGTGGTATGATAGATTACCAGATATTGATACTGTTAATATCGAATACCCTTCTCCCAGTTGAATGATATTGAAGAAATAAAATGTTTAATCAGCTCATTTTTTAAACAAGGAAATGATATTTACAGCAGTTGAAAACTATAAACTCATGATAAAAAACTCAATCATAAAATCCTGTTCCAGAGATTCGAAAAGAACATACTTTGAATCATCCAACTTATGTACAACTTCAACACTCGTAATAATAATAACCTACTAGGTTTTAAAAATGTTTTGTTTTTTTTTTAAATAAACGCCCACATTATATTAGATTATAGATTCATTTTACATAAGGTCTGGATACGGCCCAACTATCCGCATATGCTTACCAACCCATACTGTTCTCAATTCAAATTTTCAAATCATAAGAACAGGAATCTAAGTGTAACCTTCTAAAAGTAAGTGAAATTTATTTATTGATTATTACCCAAGTATTTAGTAGCTAACGTTGAGTATACATACACATATACACAACCCGGAGGTAATTTCATAATGAGCAAGGAACCATGTGTGCCGCCATTTCTACTCACCGCGCATGGTGCCTTCTCACTGCTTGAGAGTCCGCTCCTGATCAATTCTCTGAGTACGAACTGAATCACTCGCGACGAAATCGTGGAAACCCATATGAAGGAAAACAAGAGTATTTGAAAAAATCGTCTACTTCCACTGAAATATGAGCAGACCGGTTTCGGTTATTAAACTATCGTCAGTATTGTTTTGTTACTGACGATGGTTTAATCACCGAAACCGGTCCAACAGTGTACTCACATTTCAGTGGAAATCGACGATTTTTTCAAATACTCTTGTTTTCTCAGAGTATACCTGAATGGGTGAGTTTAAACAGGTTAAGATTCCAAAAATTGAAAAAACGAGGTAAAGGCGCCATTGCCAAGCTCGATGCATGAGAGGAAGAAGGGTAACAATCAAACTACCCCCCCCCCCCCCCCACAAGTTTGACAGCAGTTGGATTGTTAACCTTCTGTCGCTCATGCATCGAGCTTGGCAATATCTAAACAATGGCGCCTTTACCTCGTTTTTTCAATTTTTGGAATCTTAACCTGTTTAAACTCACCCATTCAACTGATAACAGACTCGAATGATTCACCTTGTTCAGTTATTTGAGCAGGGGGTCTCCCAATGTGATGTAAATTATACACAAAATACTTTTGGAATCCAAGTAAATGTTGGCTGTTTCATCCAACCGATTAGATTTTTCCCAACAGATATATCCAACTTACAACTTATGAGTATCCTCCATTCAAAACTAATACGAAGCGGAAATCGCATTCAATCAATGGTAATGAGAATTACACACAAGTAACAGTGACGGCAGGTATGGTAACGATGTTGAAAGCTTGGGCACTAGCACTCCATAATATATCATATTATGGAGTGCTAGTGCATATGCTTTCAACATCGTATTATATATATTATATATAATCGAAAGTTAGCAGCATTTTACCCATCTACAGGTCTCCATTCTATGCTCTCTGATTGGCTGCCTAATCAAGCTACCTACCCTTTTTACTAAATAACTCAATTATCCAGTTCATATGAAACTATGGTGTCAACCCTGCTCACAGCATTATGCATTGGTTCATTGCATATGAAAGAAATCATTTTTCAAAATCCAACTTACATTTTTCTCCAGATTTTGATCTATAAGCTCAATAAATCTAAATTTATCATTTTAAAGGTAGGATTTGTATTATCAATTTAGAGACGCAAGTGCAGGTGAGCATAGAACCCTACTACACATATCGTGATCCGTAGTACGCGTCTGTAAAAAAAGGTAGAGAACAAATTCAGCCAAATTATCTGAGCTAAAAGGCACTCATGAAATCTACAGGTTGGAAAAAATGCGTGCTATCTTCAAATATAAAAATAATTACTAATAAGTGTTCTATATTAAAATGTTATCTCAATCAAACAATTAAGTGGAAATCAAAAGGATAAAAACAACAATCAATGTAACTGTATAACCGCTACACTTGACAACGCATTAACCTCAAGCCTTTATCATGACGGTTGAGCCGAACTTTGCTCTGATTCGTAAATTATACCCACGAACGAATAGAACGAGTGTGAGTGAACGATACATTTTGGCTGTATGCATTGCCACGAATTCTACATGTCACGGTTCTACACCTGGATGAGCACAACTTATACATGAGAGCAACGCTAACCATCTTGATGAGAGTTGATGGAAAACTAGTGAAATAATAGACTAGGAAGATGACTGGACCAATAAAAGAATTCTTTTGATAATCCTAGGTTTTCTATCCTTTGTTTTACGTGATGTCTAAATAAAGGAAGTGGATGGTTCATCGGGGACGTGTGGCGGAATGTTCGAACGTCTATAATGATTCGTACCCGTTAAGAGTAAGCATACTAGTAGGCGGTACAGCTTCGAATTGTTCTACCGCTTGTAGACATAATACATAGTCACAATGGGAACGTGAGTCGCTTAGTGTTTCTCCAGTTCACTTCGCAAGTTCAGTACTGCAACAAATAACGGAAAACATGGATATTAGAAAAATATGAACAGGCGGTATGAATTTACGTGGACAGAGGATATGGCGGTAAATCTAACACCCTTCCAGATCGGATGGCATTAAATTTTGTAGTGTTGTAATTATTTTTGGAAAGGTCACAAAGCGCATCTACTGTCAGTTAAATCCGGAATCCCGCACATACTTAATTTTTTTTTTTTTTTTTTTTTTTTGTTGTTGAGCAAAAGCAGAACATTTTCCATTCAATAAACACCCTTTGAAGAAAAAAAAATCGACTGTTAAAGTTCATAGTAAACTTGGTCTGCAGAAGCAAGAGAAACTGGACGGTGCAAGTAAGTTTTATCCCCCCAAAAAACACTCCGTGTAAAAATCACCCCGCCTCGCAAATATCATTCTTCAGAGGCCGGAAAAAGTTATGACATCCACTTTCCCCGCCCGCCCTTTTCCTCATTAAGGAGCTAAGTATAATGAAAAGCTTAACCACTTCACAAGCACCGTACCCCTTTCGAAATCTCCCCTTGGCGCTATTGCGAGACGTTTTTATTACTTCCACAAGCAACTAATACTGAGTATTAGTATAAGTATCAAGTCTTGATGGTGGTGGTTAGGGGAAGGAGAATCAGGTTTGTAGAGAAAGTATTAGTTGCTTGTGGAAGTAATAAAAACGTCTCGCAATAGCGCCAAGGGGAGATTTCGAAAGGGGTACGTTGCTTGTGAAGTGGTTAAGTTGCCAAAATTAGCCTAAATTTCAGTTTTTTGTTCCTAAAAGTTTTTTGGGTTGAGATAATGGGTTAAACCTTTCAAAAGGCACTGGCTGATGTTGAAACAAAGCTCTGTGCAAAATTTTAAGTCAATCCGTGAAGGTGGAAAGTCCTAACTGATTAAGGAGAAGAAGAACAGGTAAGGGTGAAAAACCGGGTTTTTGAAGTTATATAACTCGGCTCCCGTTGGAGATATCGGCTTGAATCTTTCAAAAGGCACTTGCTACACTTGAAACGAAGCTCCGTGCAAAATTTCAAGTCAATCGGCGAAGGTGGAGAGGCAGTAGCCTTGACCGACTGAAAAAAGTAGAAAAACATGGTAATTGGTTTTTGAAGTTATATAACTCGGCTCCCTTTAGACCTAGCGACTTGAAACTTTCAGGACTTTCTATTATCCACACCAAAAAGATCCATCCCAAATTTCAAGTTGATCGGTCAACTAGGAGCCGAGATGTGGCCAAAATTAGCCTAAATTACCCTAAATTTTAGTTTTTTGTCCCTAATTTTTTTTTTTGGGTTGGGATAATGGGTTATTTCGTTCAAATGGCACTGAAACATGCTGTACAGAAGGTATGTAAAAAAATTCAAGTCGATTGGTCCTTTTACCCAGGCTGTAGACTCGTCAAAGTAGACAGAATTTGCCTAAAGTTTCTGTTTTTTTGTTTCTAAAACTTTTTGTGGGTTGAGATAATGGGTTAAATCTTATATAAGGCTCTGTCTCAAGGTTAAATGAAGCTCTGTGCAAAATTTCAAGTCAATCGGTGAACGTGGAGAGGCTCCAGCCTTGCCTGTCTGAACAAGGAGAACAACCTAAGGCTGAAAAACTGGGTTTTTGAAGTTATGTAACTCGGCTCCCTTTAGACCTAGCGACTTGAAATTTTCAGGGCTTTCTAATATCTACTCCAAGAAGAACCATACTAATTTTCAAGTTGCTCGGTCAAATAGGAGCCGAGATATGGATACCTCGAAAACGCATTTCGTGACGACCGGTAAACATACACTCGGCACCGTTCGTTTTCTCAACTTCTTTGCTACCGCGTTCCTAGATCTTTGTGAATTTTGATCGGATTACCCGAAAACGACGATACCAACATCGGTCGTGTCTATGTTTATAAAATGTTCATGTCCTTATGAGCCACTTAAAGATGAAAAACCTTCAATTTCCGTGTTACAGGTGCGTGGGAGATCAGTTAAAGGATTAAAGGGTCACTTAAAAAGCATTCATAACATCGAGTTAGACAATACAAAGGAGGTCTCGTCCCCCTTGCAGGCCAATCGTCGAATTGAGTCGAAGTCTGACATCGAAATTGCTGCAGCATGGATCCATGGAACCTCCGGCAGGTCCATCCAAAAAACTCTGCAAATTCTTGACACAACGGTTTATTATCTTCCTTGTGCAGATCACCCTTCTGTCTATACTGACAGACCTTCTGTCTGACTGTGTTGCAAATCGGCACCATACCATATTCTCACCGTACTCATACCATACCATACGAATTTCTTTCCTATCATACCATACTGTACTATACCAAATCATACATACAATAATATACCATACCATACTCATACCATGTCATACAAACCGAGTGAATATTGAAATGTCATCCATTTCTGACCTATATTTAAAATTTCAAGTATCTAGCTCATCATCAAAATTTAATTTGTTTAAACAAATAGGTATTACGAGTATTTAAACAATTTTACAGACAAGAAACCGAGTGAATATTGCATTGTGATCCGGTTCTGAACTATTTTTAAAATTTCAAGTCAATAGCTCATCATCGAAATGTAATTTGTATTATTACAAAAAGGTATTATTTAAACAATTTTACAGATGAGAAACCGAGTGAATATTGCAATGTGGTCAATCCCCGACTCACGGTTAAAATTTCTAGACTGTAGTTTACCGGGAAGATGAAAAAAGGTAGTTTTATTCTGGGCGTTGACCCACGTAACGGCCGTTTTCGACGCGAAGTTTAGTGTTTTTCCTAAACCTTTGCGCGCTCACTGTGAACGAACGGCTGGTCGCACAAAAATCCAATTGGTCTTAAAAGATTTGTAATTTTGCAGGTCATTCGAAAGTGAACTAAAACTTACACGGTTCAGTCAAATATTTTGAGATATGACATCGTCGAAATTTTAAATTTCGTTTTGAACCCCTTCCCCTTGACCTAGGGTTATGAAGAGTTTCGAGGATCATTGTGGGGCTGGTCCAAACCCAGAAACCAAATTTCGTACCGCGTACCCCAGGTTGGGAACCTATGCTTTATGCCAATAAAATCTTATCAATCAATCAATCAATCAATTCTGGTCTCGAGGTTAAGTACTCGACTCATAATCGAAAGAAACAGGACCGAGTCCGCTGATAAAGTTGTTATAAAATCCATTGAGAATATCGATCTGTCTGCTCTCATTGCCAGACTCCGGGAGGAAGAGGGGGCGGTTGGTGGTGAGGGGCGGCGTCAACCATTAAGCCAAGCCTGAAATGAAGAAGCCTGTCGGGAGGAAACTACTAGTATACCTGCAAGGAATGGACAGCTACTCTCATCTAATTCGAATTTAAATTTTTTAGTTTATAATATTGCCGGATTAAATAATAAGAAAAATAATTTTGAGTTTTTCAATTTCGTCAAATCATTCCAGGTTATTATACTTATTGAAACACATGTTATAGAGGAAGTGGAATCGACATTTTGTAATTATTTTTTGGAATTCAATTTGAAATGGATCAGCGCGAAGAAAACAGGTATTTTCGGTAGAGCAAGTGGAGGTGTTCTTTTGGGAATCAAAAAAGGTCTCAAAAATGTATCTGTGGTTCAAATTGATGACGTATTTACCGTGAAGTTCTCATGCTGTAGTGCCACGACACATCTGGTGCCAACCTATATAAACTGCAATAACTGGGAGGCTGAATTTTCTCACCTCAGCCGTTTTCTGAATGAACATGCGGAGTTCCTACATTTTTTTTTTTTTTTTTTTTTAATTTTAATGGCCTCGGCCTTTATTGACCATTAACCAACTATAACAAATATTAGTTCATTCTGATAATATAGTCTTATAATTTAGTATAGTTCATAATATACATCATTGACCTATATTATGGGTTGAATTCTATTCTGGACAGATATGCAAACACTGCACGATACACTGCTGCGTTTTCAGTTTGGACGATTGTAGTCAGGGAAAAAGGTTGCTCCAATTCTTGAATTATTACTTCGATGAGTGGTTGTCGTGGATGGTTGAGGGCACTGCATGATAATAGGACGTGATTGATTGTCTCTTCTTCTTCCCGGCAGAAACGGCAGCTTTCCTCCACTTCAACTCCAATTTTCTTCAGGTATGATCTTGTATTCGCTGTTCCACAGCGAATTCTTGACAAGCATTTGTAAAATTGTTTGGACTTCCCCTCAAGTTTATAAAACCAGGGTTGTCGATGCGGTCTCGGAAACATGTAAATATATTGCTTACCAGAGTGATAATTGGCATATTTATCATCCCATTCTGATTGAGCCTTGGCTTTGTGATATCGATTCAAGTCTGAGGGTGGAAATAGAGGCTCGATAGTCACATGTGTATCTTCTATTGTTCTCTTGGCAATCCGGTCTGCAATTTCATTTCCTCGGACACCAATATGAGCCTTAACCCATACGAAGTATATGAATTGGTTACTTTCTCTTAACTTGAACATTTCACTTAGTAGTTTTTTCTCTAATGGACCAATTGATATTCCTGGCCCAATGTTTCGTAATTTTGTCAGTGAGCTGAGAGAGTCTGAAATGATTACGTTATGAGTAAAACTACGGGTACTATTTGCAATATACTCCACTGCGCACAAAAGAGCATACATCTCCGCGGAGTATATAGAAACAAGGTCCCATATTCTTTTTCCCGCGGATATTTGACACGTCTCGTCATAGTATGAGCACGCTGTACGGTAATTCATTTTGGAGCCATCCGTATACACATACCGTCCTCCTGGCCATTTGTCATGTAGCATGAGGGAAAATTCCGCTTTGATCTCTTGAATGGGTTTATCCTTATTGCATTGTTTCAAGAATACTTTCGGTGGGCTCAACGTTGTTTCGTACTGTATAATGTACTTGTGTGGGGTACGTGAAATCTCAATTCCTTCTAGGTGTCCTTGAAGGTCTAAAAAGCTGTCACAAAGTAGAGGCGTTTTCCTCTTTTGCCAGTATCGCTCAGTCAGTACTTCAACAGTTAACCGTGCTGTCTTTGCATATAGTTCCGGATGCCTGCTGTAATTAGAAGTGAGAAAACGGTCAGAGAGCATCTTCCTCCGTATTTTCAGTGGACTTTCACCAGTTTCTGCCAAGAGTGCATTTAGGGGTGTGGATTTGGTGGAACTTAGAATGGAGCGCAGACAAGTGTACTGTTGACGGTCTAATTTTTCAGATGTAGTTTCGGACACTGTGCCATAGAACATGCACGCATAATCCATGATGCTGCGTATTGTTGCTCGGTAAAATAGAAGCACCGTTTTTGGGTCTGCCCCCCAGGTTGTACCTGAGATGGATCGGAGTATATTCTTGTACGGTTCTAGTTTGTCGACGAGTGTTTCTACGTGTTGGTTCCACAGAAGTGTTCGAGTGATCTGAATTCCAAGAAATTTGGTTTTATTTGTAGTTGGGAACAACATATTACCCAGGTTAATTTCATTAAGCAAAGGCAACGATCTTCTCCTCGTAAAAGGGCAAACTATTGATTTTGTGGCGGATATTTGAAGTCCCAAGGTGTCAAAGTAGTGTGTTATGTTTACTACGGCGAGATCAAGTATTTCTCGTAGTCCTTCAAAGTTGTATCCCGACGCATAAATACAAACATCGTCAGCATATTGTATGATGGAAACACCCTCCGGAAGTACCTGCTCCAATTCCGACACATAAATTACGTAGAGCAGAGTGGACAGAATTCCCCCTTGGGGCAATCCCTTGGAAGTTTTCCTAGGTCCCACAAGTCTTCCGTTTAGCCGCAGATAAATATTACGCTTTCCAATCATTGTTATAATATTCACGACATATTGAAAAGGTAGTCCTATTCCCTCTAATTTTGTGCGCAAAACATCAAGGACCACATCGTCGTACGCTGATTTTACATCCAAGAACAGTCCCAAGGTAGTCATGTTCTTTGACAATCCAAGACTTACATCCAAAATCAGTTTGTTTATCGCATGATAAGTAGATCTCTGATTACGGAAACCATATTGGCTTTCTGGTAAAATATGTCGAGATTCCACCCACCACTGTAGACGGAGTTTTACCATTCTTTCCATGGTTTTCATCAGGCATGATGCCAAAGCGATGGGCCTTAGGGCGTCTGAGTTTAGTTGTCCCGTTTTCTTGGGTATTGGTATGATAACATAATTCGACCAATCTTCAGGGAACTCGGCGCTATTCCAAATTTCGTTATAGATTTTTAGAAGCATAGTTTTATACTCTATTGAAAGATTGTCAAGAGTGGTATAAGGTATTTGATCGAGTCCTGGTGACGAACCTGTTGATGTAATCGCAAGTGCCTTTTGAAGTTCCGTAAGCTGGAAAGGTGCAGTCATGAAACTGTTTTCGCCATAAGTGGTTCTGCTAGGAGACGGAGGGGGTACCTCAGTTAAGGGCATTGTAGATACCCATCCTGGAGCCAGCTTATCAAGAAATTCCTCCACCCATTCACCTTCTTGTAAATGTTTATTTGTATGCTTTCCGCAACCCTTTATTGTTTTGATCTGTCTCCAGATTTTGCGAATTGGCGTGTGTCTATTCAGCTCGGAACAGTAACTTTTCCACGCGTCCCGTTTAGCTTGTCGAATTGTTCTTTTCGCTAACGCAGTTGCTCTTTGCACTCTAATGAAATTAGTGTACGTGAAACCATTGTTTTTGCAATTTACTATTGTTTCTTTTCGAGTTCTCTCTGCGTTACTACAGTTTTCATTCCACCAATATGATGTTGGTTTTGTAGGTTTTAGAGGGCTCGTTTGGGGAATTGCATACTCACTTGCTTCGTTTATGATTTTTATCAGGTTTGTATAGGTTAGATTAGTCCCTTCGAGCCTGGGTTTTTCTTGGTCTAAGTATGATCTAAATTTAACCCAGTCAGCTTTATGGATCTTCCATTTCCTTGCTGGAAGAGCATTTTGTTGTGCTTCGGTGTTGTCGAATGTAATTAAGCATGGGTAATGATTAGATCCTAAAGTGTCATCAAGTACTGACCAAGTGAGCTCTAATGCTAATGGTGGAGTAACAAAAGTAATATCTACTGCAGATGTTATTCGATGGTTTGCTGATGGAAATAGTGTAGGTGCTCCATTATTTATGTAGCATAAGGTAGAATTTGCTGCAGCCTCAAACAAGTCTTTTCCTTTCCTGTCCGAGAAGCTACTCCCTACAGTTTCATGGTGACAATTCCAATCACCTGTAATTATAAGGGGACCCGAGAAATTTCCAAAGAACACCTCCCACTGCTGTTGGCTAACAGTATTTCGGGGGTTGTTATAAACTGACACCACTGTTATTATGGCATTCGGGGAGAAACTAATTTTAGCAGCTATATATGAAAAATCGGTGATGTGATTTGGTATACTTATTTCTGTATATGGCATACCTTGTTTGATCAGAAGAGCCACGCCAGCCCTTCCATCTGCTCTATCTGATCTGAGTATGTCATAATTCTTGAAGGAATAATTCTTCCCTGGTCGATACCATGTTTCGGAAATTGCTATTACTGTAACCGGGTTTGAATCAGTGTAATGTTCAAGACTTCCTTTATTTTTTACTAAAGATCTTGCATTCCACTGCAAGATTTGGATTTTCTGAGGTTGTGTATTTCGTCTGTTGTTAATGTTAATCTGGTTCATTTAATTACTTTAATATGGTGTTTTGGAGTTTATCAATTGGTTTACAGCATTTTCTATATGTTTGTATATATTTGTTGTTTGTTGTGGGTCTTGTATATTGGTAGAATTACAGAAGATATTATAAAGCTCATTGATGGTTTCTTCTCGTGTGCACATTTCGGTTTCCATATCATCTTGTTCACCCTTAGATGGTGCATGTTTAGGTAAATAGTGAAGGGCTTGTCCAGAATGGCACTGTTGCACTGTACGTTCACTAGTAGTTTCTCCCGAATCTGTCTTATTCCTTGCCTCATTCCCATCATTCATACGGTTTTGGGAATATTTCATCTGTTGGTTCATGTTCCTTAACCTTGTTTCAGCTATATTTGCACGTGTACCTGATGAATTATCTGGCCGAGTGTATGGTTGAGATCTACGGTTACTTCTAATGGTTTTCTTTTTTGTCATTATAATACTTTCCGGAATTGTTGGGAATTCATCCTCTTCATTAGTTTCATCAGGTTTCAATAGGTTAAATCGGTTGCTTGTCACGGTAGCATAAGAGTCTACCATAGCTTGATCTCGCTTGCGACGTTGTTGTTCTAAATAGGCAGGGCAGTTTTTACTGTCTGCTTTATGATCCATATTCTTGCAATTGATACATCCGTATTGTTGTTGTTTATTTGGACAGTTTTCGGGTTCATGTTGTTCTGCACAATGCAAACATCTGGCATTGCTCCTACATTGTCCAGCTACATGTCCTATTCTATAACATGAAGTACATTGCCTCACCCGTGGGACATATGGATCTACTCTGCAACGCATACCGTATATATTTATATATTCAGGTAATTTTTGGGAATCGAATGTCACAAAAATGGTTTCAGTTCGGTGAATTAAGTGTTTTCCATCAGCTTCAGTTACAAATTTTGTAATTCTGCGCATTCGTATTGGTTTTACTGTAGATATCATCTCCGTCAATATTTCGTCATCTTCAATATTTGACAGAACATGTCTTACAACGCCTGTTCTGTATACCTATTAAAAAGTCAGGAATGTAAGCAAGGAGTTTTTTCTGTTCAAAGGTCTCTAGTGCCACTAGGTCGTTAGCAGCTTTGGCTGTGGAGACTTGAATTTTAATACGGTTATTTCCAATAGCGCGTATGTCTTGTATGGTTGACTTGTCGATTTGTTGGGAGTATAACCATTTTCCAAATGTCATTGGATGAATTTTACCAATTGCCGACTTCTTTCCTTCAATAAAGATAAAAAACGGTCCTTTATCATTGGTGCGAAATCGATTTGCCTTTAAACGTTTTTTATATTCTTCAGTTTCCTCCGGAGAAGGTTGTTTTCTTGAGTTCGTAATTACTACTACTTTGCCAGTTTGCGTTAATTGATTTTCATTGCTTCTCTTCAAGGGGTTATTGTCAGATAGGTCCAACTGGTTCAATGTTTTATCAGGTGGTTTAGGTTCTTTCCCACCATCTCCTTCCATTTTACTCACTAATTAGTTATGAAACCAGTAGATGTGTGAAGAAAAATTTCAGGCAAAAATGTAAAATAACGTGGTAACTATTGCTAAATAATTACCAATTCCTGTGAAGGTGTTAGGCGTTTAGTAGTTTGTCTCCTGTTGTAATAGGTAATCTAGATCCGTGTGCGATAAGATTACGAGAGATTACATGTCAACAAACTCACTTGATAGTGGTCACTATCGCAAACTAGAGAGAAAGCGAAAATGAAAGATAATGAGATAGAAGACGGAGCGATTTGAACAAGGTCCGAACGGTACGAGATCACAACTCAAACTGGAGTTCCTACATAGTTGCAGGTGATTTCAACGTTCGAATTGCCTCCGAACAAAGTTTCATCTCGTCACATGGAATAAATTTTGGAAATTTTGAGCTGGATCGTGTTTCAAGGGATGAAAAACTGAATTCTCGTGGTGGAAAACTGCTGAACTTATGTGAGGATTTGGGATTGGTGATCCTTAACGGACGTTCTCGTGGTGATTCGGAGGGTCATTATACATTCGTATCTGGTCAAGGGGCCTCGGTGTGTGACTTGATTTGTGCTTCGCTTGGTGCGTTACCGGGCTTAGTCGACTTTGCGGTTTTGGAGAAGAATTACTCAGACCATATGCCTCTTGCGTTCTCGGTTTTGGGCAGTGTTGAGGAGCATCTGACGCCACTGTTGCCTCGTCTGAGGTGGAATCCGAGGCGCAGGGAGACATACAACCAGCACTTGAGGAATGAAGTCCCTCGACTCTTGCAGCTCACTGAAGACGCAGACTGGCTGGTGCACGAAATCGTGAGGTCCATCCGTGACTGGGCCGGGGCCGAGAGTGGTGACGCTTCACCTGGAAGGAATCCTTGGTACGATTGGGAGTGTATCAGTGCAAGGAAAAAATCTATGAACTTGTTAAGGCTGCACAGAAAGACAAGCTCAGATGAGGTTAGGGATAGATACGC
The DNA here is from genome assembly GCA_963920205.1 of Stenodema calcarata. NCBI lineage: Eukaryota > Metazoa > Arthropoda > Insecta > Hemiptera > Miridae > Stenodema > Stenodema calcarata. The sequence continues at coordinate 31,933,415 of OY986056.1, read as the reverse complement.
AGAGGCCAATAGGACATACAAGAAACTATTGGCGCGCAAAGAAAAAGAGTTCTTTATGGGTATATCGATGAAGTTCAAGATGGTCGCCAACAGCAAGGCGTTTTGGCAGCTGGTAAACGTTTTTAAGAAAAGAGCTCAGCGTCCAAGACCGGCTGTGTTGGCCTCCGATTGGATGACATACTTCAATGCTCTTTTGAATGCTCAAGAATCAAATGAACTGATGCTGTTTGTGGAGCCCAATTCTTACTGTCCCATGCTTGATGATGCCTTTACAATTGCCGAACTGGACCGAGCCCTAGGTGCTGTTAAAGACAACAAGGCCCCAGGGTCTGACGGGGTATCTTTTGAATTTTATAAGTACGTGAGTTTTGAGTTTCAAGGGGTGCTGTTGCGGCTTTTTAATGGCATTCTCAATTCCGGGTGTGTTCCTGACTCATTCAAGGAGGCCATTATTTTTCCTCTTCTCAAAAAGGGTGACCCTTCGATTGTATCCAACTATAGAGGGCTATCATTCATCAATTGTTTGGCAAAAATATTAGCATGCGAGCTATCAAACCGCTTAATGGCTTATGTAGACCAAAACTCCATTTTGTCAGAGTGCCAATTGGTTTCAGAAGAGGATACTCCACGGTCGTCTCAATCTTTACTCTCACATGCCTGGTTGAGCTGACTCTATGCCGTCCACGTGGCAAAGTCTACGCGTTTTTTGTAGACCTTAGTGCGGCTTTTGATCGTGTGAATAGAAACTTTTTGTTCTGTAAGCTGTTCAGTCTGGGATTATCGCCAAAATTTATAGCCCTGATTCGCAGTTATTACTCCGATTCCAGGTCTTCAGTTTGGACTGTCGATGGGAAATCAGAGTCATTCCCAGTGGCGAGTGGTGTAAAGCAGGGATGTCCACTAAGCCCGCTTTTGATCACACTCTTTATTAATGATCTAGCGGTTGAGCTAACTAATGGAGTAGCGGTCGGCGAAACAGTTGTCAAGATCCTCCTCTACGCCGACGACTTGGTGATTTTGTCAGAAGACCCCATGGAGCTACAAGAGAACATTGATGTCCTGAAGTCCTATTGTGACCAATGGGGACTAAAAGTCAATATGGAAAAATCCAAGGCAATGATTTTCCAGAAAGGAAGAAGACGCAGGGCAACTGAAAAATGGACGTATGGCAATGAGGTTGTGACCATAGTAAATGAATACTGCTACCTGGGTGTCACGCTGACTCCACGTATTTCTTTTTCAAAGCACTTGAAGCTGAAAGTTGGATCAGCGAAAAATGCAATGAATTATGTGTGGAGAGATGCATTTGGGAATCCTAGGATCCCTTTAACTGCTAAGATGCAGGTTTTTGAAGCTATAGTCCGAGCCATTTTGTGTTATTCAGCCCAGGTTTGGGGTTTTCGAGAGTATGGCTGTGTTGATGGCGTTCAGTTGCTGCTCATTAAGAAACTTTTCCGCCTCCCGATGCATGCCCCAAATTATATTGCATACCTTGAGACAGAATTGAACCCACTCTCGGTGTTCACCCTGCAACTGCACTTGAACTACATAGCGAAGGTAGCAAAGATGCCAAGTTCTCGCTTACCAAGGATCGTTGCTAAAGAGGTCGCGAGTGCAGGGGTGTTTTGGGCTCAGCAGTGGGGAGACCTTGTTACAAAATATGGCATTGCCAACAACTTAAGCTCATTCGATGGCTCGCTTCTTAAAGCTGACGCGGACAGAATTTTAGCCAACTTAATTAATGACAAGAGAGCAAGTTACAGGGAAAGAGCAGAGACTTCCAATTCTTATACGCTATACCGAGAACTGGACCCTAATGTGAAACCTGCCAGCCTACTCAGACCTTCAAATCACCCAATGAGCACACTCAGATGGCTATTCAAACTGCGCTCTGAGGTATTAAATCTGAATTTCAAACCATACCTCGACACCCATTCTTCAGCAGAACAGTGTTCAATGTGCAATCGGAGAGAGTTTGAGAGCACCTTCCACTTTTTGTGCACGTGCCCGGTGCTGGCAGAGTTCAGGAGGACTGCATTTCAGAGGGGTGTATTGGAGTGTGAAGAAGCGGTGCGCTACCTTAACAGTCCACAAGATTGGGGAAGAGTCATCCGTTTCTGTACCTCAGCGTGGCCATACAGAAGGATGCTCGTCACGGAATACAACTTCTGATAACAATGAACCTGATCCACATGTGCAAATCCACTCGTACTACGGCTACATCCATTTCATTCTATTTTTGCCATTTTTGCTTCACCATCACTCTGTTAATTTGTTTATTTTGCTGGAAAAAAAAAAAAAAAAAAAAAAAAAAAAAAAAAAAGCTGTAGAGATCCTTTATATTCAATAAATATGAACAATATATCGGCCAAAACCCGGAGCTTCCGACAGGCGGTTCACAGAACCATGTCGTAATGTTTATTAGGCATTATTTACTATGTAAAAGTAACCTTTCTTTTCAATAAACGTTTTTCTTCTTCTTCTTCATACAATAATATACCATACCATACTCATACCATGTCATACAAACCGAGTGAATATTGAAATGTCATCCATTTCTGACCTATATTTAAAATTTCAAGTATCTAGCTCATCATCAAAATTTAATTTGTTTAAACAAATAGGTATTACGAGTATTTAAACAATTTTACAGACAAGAAACCGAGTGAATATTGCATTGTGATCCGGTTCTGAACTATTTTTAAAATTTCAAGTCAATAGCTCATCATCGAAATGTAATTTGTATTATTACAAAAAGGTATTATTTAAACAATTTTACAGATGAGAAACCGAGTGAATATTGCAATGTGGTCAATCCCCGACTCACGGTTAAAATTTCTAGACTGTAGTTTACCGGGAAGATGAAAAAAGGTAGTTTTATTCTGGGCGTTGACCCACGTAACGGCCGTTTTCGACGCGAAGTTTAGTGTTTTTCCTAAACCTTTGCGCGCTCACTGTGAACGAACGGCTGGTCGCACAAAAATCCAATTGGTCTTAAAAGATTTGTAATTTTGCAGGTCATTCGAAAGTGAACTAAAACTTACACGGTTCAGTCAAATATTTTGAGATATGACATCGTCGAAATTTTAAATTTCGTTTTGAACCCCTTCCCCTTGACCTAGGGTTATGAAGAGTTTCGAGGATCATTGTGGGGCTGGTCCAAACCCAGAAACCAAATTTCGTACCGCGTACCCCAGGTTGGGAACCTATGCTTTATGCCAATAAAATCTTATCAATCAATCAATCAATCAATTCTGGTCTCGAGGTTAAGTACTCGACTCATAATCGAAAGAAACAGGACCGAGTCCAGACACCAACGGGAATAATTTGTTCCCTTGATTCACCCTTTCCCTCAGATCACGTCAGAACACAAGCGACCGGCGGGCTACTACATCAGAGCCTATGACGCACGAGCCTATGTCGTCAGACGGCTGGCAGGAGGCCAACTAATACGTCAGAGCCTATGACGCACGAGCCTATGACGTCAGACGACTGGCCGAAGGTCAACTAGTACGTCAGAGCCTATGACGCACGAGCCTATGACGTCAGACGGCTCGCAGGAGGTCACCTAGTACGTCGGAGCCTGTGACGCACGAGCCTATGAGGTCAGACGGCTGGCAGGAGGCTAACTAGTACGTCAGAGCCTATGACGCACGAGCCTTTGACGTTAGACGGCTGGCAGGAGGCCAAATAGTACGTCAGAGCCTATGACGCACGAGCCTATGACGTCAGACGGCTGGCAGGAGGCCAACTAGTACGTCAGAGCCTATGACGCACGAGCCTATGACGTCAGACGGCTGGCAGGAGGCCAACTTCTACGTCAAAGCCTATGACATGTACAGCTTTTGTACAAGTACGCAACCACGAGGGACTTTTATGTCTTTGCGCCCCCTCCCACACCCACACCACGTACCTACTTCATTTTTATTTTTTTAAATTGTTATATAAATTATTGAGAATTATTGAGAATGATTATTGATGAATAATGAGCTATCCAACGAGTGGTGAACGATTTTTGTACGATGATAACTGGCGAAGTTAAAGTTCCGTAGCGACGAATCGGTTGTACGTGAAAATCATTAGAAAATTTCTGAAAACATTTAATGTTTCATAACACTTTCTTCGTCACACCGTAATGTCACACTTTTTGAGTTATGTGCCAAAAGTCCGTAAGGGAGTGATTATAGACACACCGCGTCTCTATAAGGAAACAAAATATTATTTACACACCGGAAAAGCTTTACACAATATTTACACAACAAAATATTATTTACACACGCGGTGTGTCTATAATCACTCCCCCAACTAATATATATGGTACTAATCAGTTGATGAAGGGGGGGGGGATGTTTTTATTCCGCAACCACGTCCACTTGATCTACATGTCCTACTAATCTATATGGTACTAATCAGTTGATTGTGGGGAATGTTTTTATTCCGCAACCACGTCCACTTGATCTACATGTTAACGCTTTTCCGGCGTGTTTTAATATATTAGATGTTACAGCCACACCGCGTGTCCCGTTGCTCGGAAATATTATTTAAACGCGGCGTGCCTATAGCAATTTTCTACATTGGGGACTCGCGGCGTGTATATAATATCAGTCAAGTACGTAATGATGTAGGTGACACGTATCACACAACACAACTATGATCAAGGTATCAAGACTGATCCCATTAATCTTCTGTAACGTAAAAAGCCAGTTGAAGCTCCATGTATTTCAGATTTGAAACAACGGTTCATTATCTTCTTTGTACAGATCACCCTTCTGTCTAGATCACTAGGTCTAAATGTCTAGATCCTAAATGTTAGATTAATTATTATTATGAATTATCACTAATTATTAACAATTTTATCAAGTACCTAGTGAAAATTATTATAATTTATTGTTAGGTATTAATAATTTGTATTTATTATTATTAATAATTATTATTAATTATGATTAATTAATACTATATAATTCTGAGGTTTTTAATACTACGTCGGTAATAACTTTTCTATAAAAGAAGTAGGTACCTACCAACAAACATTCGAAATTACCTTCATTTCCGTAGCACGAAACTCACCTCAGAACAACAAACTCGACATCACTTAAGCCATATGATGTTTCAAAGAGCTTGTTAGAATGAAAATGGATCTGTATTTCAACAGTTTGATTCACGATCGTGTTGTGAGGCACTATCTTTGAGCCGTCATTGTGAACGAACAGCTGGTCGTACAAAGCTGCGGATGGTCTTAAAAAATTCTACGGAACAAACTCTATCTAAATATGCAATAAAAAACATACCGTTCTGTGGTGATATTATTATCAACTCCTGTTGCTAAGGACGCGTCCTGAAATCGTTTATCCGTAATTCATAGAAACTAGGGTTTTCACTCATTCATTTCATGCGTTTCATGTAGTACAAGTTTTATTCGATTAAAGCCTTAAGTTTTCAAAGGTTTATGTCATTACAATTTAATCGAATAAAACAGTAATGGATAAACTGTATCGTCCCGATAAATTCAACACTGAACCAGACAGTCCCACAGCTCAGAGAGAATGGCTTCATTGGCGTCGCACATTTGAGAATTTCATTGAAAAGGTCGAGGTTAAGGGAGAAGATCGTCTGAAGGTACTATCCAACTTTTTATCTTCCAACGTATACGAGTACATAAATGAATGTCCTAATTATGACAATGCCGTCGCCGTCCTTGCAAGACTCTATGTGAAGCCCAAAAATTTAATTTACGCGAGACATTTGTTAGCCACTAGGAAACAACTACAATCAGAATCAATAGATCAGTACATCACTTCTCTCAAATCATTAGCGAAAGACTGTGGCTTCCAAGCTGTCTCTGCAGATCAGAACAGAAATGATCACATACGTGATGCATTCATTGCTGGGTTGCTATCCCTTAACATTCGCCAACGTCTCTTGGAAAATGTCGTGCTTGAACTAGCCCAGGCAGAGGAACAAGCTCGATCAATTGAAATTGCTATTAGAAATGCGGAAACATACACTTCTCTCAGACAAACTCAAAGCGATTTGTCTAATAATCAATGCAACGCATCAAAGTTTGACACCTCACGCAGTTCTAAGAAATGCTATTTCTGTGGGGATTCTTTTCACTTTCGTTCAGCGTGCCCAGCGCGTGATTCGGTCTGTTCCTACTGTCATAAAATAGGGCACTACCAAAAGGTTTGTCGATCTAAGAACTCTAAACATACTACGAAAACCACAGCAACGTTACTCGAATCAGAAGCTTCTGGACCGTCTGATTCTGTCGCTAGCATAGTGGCTAGCTCATTCCCATCTCTGTCGAAAGCCATAGTCCATGCAAAAATCGATGGGAAGGCTGCCCAGTGTTTGATTGATACTGGCAGTTCTGGGAGTTATGTTAGCGAAGGGTTCGTATCCGCCCACGGGTTCAAACTACTCCCCAAACTAGGAAGGGTATCGATGGCTACAACATCCCTGTGTTCAAGTCTTAAGGGCTGCGTCAGAGTCCACCTCCAGCTTCATCACCATTCGTATCCTAACACTAAACTCTCAGTACTCCCAAATCTATGTGCAGACGTTATCATTGGTCACGATATTTTGAAATCGCATTCTAGGCTTGATGTTAGTTTTGGTGGAATTAATCCTCCACTATCGATATCAAGCTCCACTATGCTCCCTCATGCCAACATTGAACCAATCAAGATTTTCTCCAATATAGCTCAACATAGCAAGCCTATTGCCACAAAATCACGCCGCCATTCAACCGAAGACTCACAATTCATTAATGACGAAATAAGCAAACTCCTAGAAGCAGGTATAATTGAGCCAAGCTGCTCACCTTGGAGGGCCCAGGTCCTTGTAACGAAGAATTCCACCCACAAGAAACGAATGGTAATTGATTATTCGAACACAATTAATAAATTCACTCATTTGGACGCATATCCTATCCCAAATGTCGAAGAGGTTGTCGGTGAAGTTGCGAAATATAGCCATTTCAGCACAATTGATCTTGAGAGCGCATACCACCAGGTTCCCATTTGTACAGAGGAACGCCCATTCACGGCATTCGAGGCTGGAGGTAGGCTGTACCAATTTACCCAACTTCCATTTGGGGTAACTAATGGTGTTCCTGCTTTCCAAAAGTTTCTTGATAGAATTGTTGACAGAGAGAAACTCCAAGGTGTCCGCTGTTATATCGACGATATCACCATTGGAGGACGCACAAAAGCTGAACATGATGAGAACCTCAACAGATTTTTAGAAGTTGCAAAAAAATATAATCTGCGTTTGAACGAAAAGAAATGCAAATTTTCTTTGTCATCTATTAAATTATTGGGGTATCTCATCAGTAATGGGTCTATTAGACCAGATCCTGATCGTCTGCAACCCTTGTTGGCCATCCCTCCACCCGCTGACAAGGCTACTCTACAGAGAATCGTAGGAATGTTTGCCTATTACGCAAAGTGGGTCCCTAGATTCTCTGACAAAATCCGTGCTCTGATTGATAATCAGAAATTTCCTCTTACACCTCAAGCGCTTGCTGCGTTTGAATGCCTTAAGAACGATATTGCCAACTCTCTTCTCATCAGCATTGACCCAGCATCTCCACTTGTTGTTGAGACTGATGCTTCAGATATTGCTGTTGCGGCCTCACTAACTCAAAATGGTCGACCAGTGGCGTTCTTCTCAAGAGCATTGAGTGGAAGTGAGAAGGGATATCCTGCGATTGAGAAAGAAGCCACTGCGATTATTGAATGCTTGAGGAAATGGAGGCATTTTCTAACTAATCGCCATTTCAAACTTGTAACAGACCAAGAAGTTTTATCATTCATCTTCAACCTCAAACAGTCGAGTAAAATTAAAAACGACAAAATTCAGCGGTGGAGACTCGAAATGTCTTGTTTCAGTTTCGATGTTGAATATCGTCCTGGCAAGTTGAACAAAGTAGCTGATGCTCTATCCAGGGTTTGCGGGGCTATGGGCAGTGATGACTTGTTCAATATGCATAAATCTCTGTGCCATCCTGGCATTGCAAGGATGCATCACTGGATTCGAGCCAAGAACTTGCCTTTTTCTCTGGAAGAAATCAAGCGAATGACTGCCGCCTGTACTGTGTGCGCTGAACTTAAGCCTCGTTTTTATAAACCTCAAGACAATCATCTCATCAAAGCCACAAAACCGTTTGAGAGGCTGAATGTGGATTTTAAAGGTCCCATCCCTTCTAGTACTGGTAATCAATATATTTTAACAATTGTCGACGAATTTTCACGATTCCCTTTTGCCTACCCTTGCCGAGACATGAGAACTTCCACAGTCAAGAAACAACTCTATAACCTATTTACAATATTCGGAACACCCGCTTACATCCATTCAGATCGAGGCACGTCTTTCCTATCCAAAGAACTTACTGACTTCTTACATACTCAGGGGATTGCCACGAGTTCTACGACCCCATACAACCCCGAAGGAAATGGGTTAGTTGAAAGATATAATGGCATATTATGGAAGACCATTTCTTTAGCCATGAAGAACAAGGGGCTGAATACCTCCCACTGGGAAGAAGTGCTACCCGAATCGCTCCATGCAATAAGATCACTTCTTTCCACATCCACGAACTCCACACCACATGAAAGGATGTTTTCCCATCCTCGACGTTCTACTAATGGAATTGCAATTCCATCTTGGCTGGCCAAACCCGGAAAAGTCCTCATGAAGAGCCACGCCAGGACATCAAAGTATAGCCCTATAGTCGAAGAAGTCGAGCTGATTGAAGCAAATCCTGATTACGCACTGATCCGTAAACCAGATGGAAAGGAAACCACAGTTTCACTCAAACACTTGGCTCCAAGAGGCGATGAATCAATTTTTGGGCATCAGGAATCCGCGATGGACAGCCCTCCTGCTCAAGAGCAAGATCCATCACGCGAGAGTCCTTTAAGCATTCCCGAACCTTCATCATCGTCTGTGGAAGAAAAATTACAAGTAAATAATGATGCGCTGCTCCATCTGCCGCATCCTTCACCCGCCAAGACCAAGCGGCAGATTGTTCATCCCGGAGAGCTCAGAAGATCCCAGCGGTCGCCGAAGCCCCCTGCCTATCTTCAAGACTACGTCACAAACTAACAAGGGGAGAATGTGGTGATATTATTATCAACTCCTGTTGCTAAGGACGCGTCCTGAAATCGTTTATCCGTAATTCATAGAAACTAGGGTTTTCACTCATTCATTTCATGCATTTCATGTAGTACAAGTTTTATTCGATTAAAGCCTTAAGTTTTCAAAGGTTTATGTCATTACACGTTCTATATGAATTTTTCGAGATATGAGATTTTCAAATTTTCAAAATTCGTTTTGAACCCCTTCCCCTTGACCTAGGGTTATGAAAAGTTTCGAGGACCATTGTGGGCCTGGTCCAAACCCAGAAACCAAATTTCGTAATTTTAACTCAACGCTAACTGGGCAAAGTGGCGCGGACGGCGAACGGCGTACGGCGGACGGACGGATTTTGGTTCATTATCTTCGATAATGAACCATTGGAATCGCCCAAAGAAAAAAATTTTTTAACCCCCCCTCAAAATTTGTTGGTTTACGTTTCAAGATACGTAGATTCAGAAAATCGAATAAAAAAAAACTCTGCAAATTCTTGACACAACGGTTCATTATCTTCTTTGTACAGATCACCCTTCTGTCTAGATCACTAGGTCTAAATGTCTAGATCCTAAATGTTAGATTAATTATTATTATCAATTATCACTAATTATTAACAATTGTATCAAGTACCTACTGAAAATTATTATAATTTATTGTTAGGTATTAATAATTCGTATTTATTAATAATAATAATTATTATTAATTATGATTAATTAATACGATATAATTCTGGGGTTTTTAATACTACGTCGGTAATAATTTTTCTATAAAAGAAGTACCTACCAACAAACATTCGAAATTACCTTCATTTCCGTAGCACGAAACGCACCTCAGAACAACAAACTCGACATCACTTAAGCCATATGATGTTCCAAAGAGCTTGTTAGTATGAAAATGGACCTGTATTTCAACAGTTTGATACACGATCGTGTTGTGAGGCACAATCTTTGAGCCCTCATTGTGAACGAACGGCTGGTCGTACACAGCTGCGGATGGTCTTAAAAAATTCTACGGAACAAACTCTATCTAAATATGAAATAAAAAACATACCGTTCTATATGAATTTTTCGAGATATGAAATTTTCAAAATTTCAAAATTCGTTTTGAACCCCTTCCCCTTGACCTAGGGTTATGAAAAGTTTCGAGGACCATTGTGGGGTTGGTCGAAACCCATAAAAAAAATTTCGTAATTTTAACTCAACGCTAACTGGGCAAAGTGGCGCGGACGGCGGACGGCGTACGGCGGACGGACGGATTTTTTTTTATTCGATTTTCTGAATCTACGTATCTTGAAACGTAAACCAACAAATTTTGAGGGGGGGTTAACATTTTTTTTTCTTTGGGCGATTCCAATGGTTCATTATCGAAGATAATAAACCAAAATCCGTCCGTCACCCGGGGTACGCCATCCCCCGTCCGTGGCACTTTGCCCAGTTAGCGTTGAGCTAAAATTACGAAATTTGGTTTCTGGGTTTGGACCAGCCCCACAATGATCCTCGAAACTTTTCATAACCCTAGGTCAAGGGGAAGGGGTTCAAAACGAACTTTGAAATTTCGACAATGTCATATCTCTAAAAATTCTCATGAAACGGTGTAATTTTTAGTTCACTTTTGAATGACCTGAAAAATTACGAATCTTTTAAGACCAATTGGATTTTTGTGCGACCAGCCGTTCGTTCACAGTAACCGCGCAAAGGTTTAGGAAAAACACTAAACTTTCGCGTCGAAAACGGCCGTTATGTGACCCAACCCCCAGACGCCCAGAATAAAACTACCTTTTTTCATCTTCCCGGTAAACTACAGTCTACAAATTTTAACCGTGAGTCGGGGATAGACCACATTGCAATATTCACTCGGTTTCTCATCTGTAAAATTGTTTAAATAACACCTTTTTGTAATAATACAAATTAAATTTTGATGATGAGCTATTGACTTGAAATTTTAAAAATAGTTCAGAACCGGATCACAATGCAATATTCACTCGGTTTCTTGTCTGTAAACTTGTTTAAATAATACCTATTTGTTTAAACAAATTAAATTTTGATGATGAGCTAGATACTTGAAATTTTAAAATTGGTCAGAAATGGATGACATTTCAATATTCACTCGGTTTATATGACATGGTATGAGTATGGTATGGTATATTATTGTATGTATTATTTGGTATAGTACAGTATCGTATGATAGGAAAGAAATTCGTATGGTATGGTATGAGTACGGTGAGAATATGGTATGGTGCCGATTTGCAACACAGTCTGGTATAGACAGAAGGGTGATCTGCACAAGGAAGATAATAAACCGTTGTGTCAAGAATTTGCAGAGTTTTTTTATTCGATTTTCTGAATCTACGTATCTTGAAACGTAAACCAACAAATTTTGAGGGGGGTTAAAATTTCTTTTTCTTTGGGCGATTCCAATGGTTCATTATCGAAGATAATAAACCAAAAGAGCAAAATAACACACTACTTCAGCCAAAATAATTCCATGGAAATGATGGTTTCAAGATTGCAAGGAGTTTCCAACTCTGACGACTTGAAATGTCAACTGCAAAAAGTGCTGTATAATGAGATGCCCACGCCGGAACCTCGAAAGGACCAATTGGTAAAAACACTACAAACTAAGCTTTTACTAAATGAATCATGGAGCAATGTATACAGTCAGAGTGAAGTGGATGGTGCTAATGCTAACTTTTGTGTAACACTCAAAAATTATATTGATTCTTGTAATTACACTGTTCGTATTGGGAGGAAATTAAAAAAGCTGAAATTATGGAATACTAAGGGTATACTTGTATCTATTAGAAACAGAGATAAATTAAGTAAAAAAATTAAGAAGCGACCATTTGATGTTGTGTTGAATCAATATTACAAAAAGTATCGCAATATCTTAAATGCGGTTATAAAAAGAGCTAAATGTATGTATTTTGCTAAACGGTTGGATGAAAGTAAAGGAGATCCCCAAGTCTTATGGGATACGGTGAAACTAGCTTCAAACAGAAAGAAAGAATGGTGTGCATCTACGTTAAGGAATATTCGGGATGATTCTGGGGTTCTTGTAAATGATGAGTTGCAAGTTGCACAAAATTTCAATTCGTACTTTTCTTCTGTCGGAGCAGGGATCGCGGAGGAGGTTCATGTTGCTAAAGATATTCCCGACAAATTCGTGCATAGTTTCCATCATGCGTCTAATTCGCCATGTTCCTCGTTGTTCTTGTCCCCCGTTGTTCCTTTAGAAATTGTAAATTATATGAAGGAACTGAAACCATCATGCTCATTCACGGATTTCAATATCAGTAACTACATCTTGAAGAGATGGGCAGTCTTGCTTAGTGCTCCACTTTCATTCATCTTCAACATAGCGTTTTCGAGCGGTAAATTTCCCACAGCGTTTAAAAAGACTATTGTCGTACCACTCTTTAAAAAAGGAGAAAGAAGCATAATGGGAAATTACAGGCCGATTGCTTTAACTTTATCCTTGTCAAAAATACTTGAAAAGTGCATTAAGGCTAGGATGGTAATGTTTTTAACTAATAATGAAATCATCTCGAAAAATCAGTATGGTTTTCAGAAAGGTATAAGTACAGACCATGCTTTATATAATTTAAATAATCTTGTTTCACAAAGGCTCAATGAAGGCTTCTATGTTTTTGGAATTTTTTTAGATATTAAAAAAGCTTTTGATTCGGTGGACCATAGGATTTTGTGTAATAAGCTCTATAGTTGTGGTATTCGAGGTTTGCCTTTGGACTTGATTAAGTCTTACCTGTATGGTCGCCCACAAGTTACTAGGGTGGGGAATTATTTAAGCAACGAAATTACTGTTACCTGTGGAGTGCCTCAGGGCACTGTATTAGGTCCCATCCTCTTTTTACTCTATATCAATGACCTGATGAATCTAGATATTGATGGTAAGCTTTTTGGATTCGCAGATTATACATCGATTATCTTTTGGGGTAATGATTATAATGATTTGATCCGCACTATTAACCATAATGTTTTTCGTATAAAATGCTGGTTTGATTTGAACAAGTTATGCCTAAATGTAGAAAAAACATCTGTCCTCCGTTTCTCAATTGGAAACAAGGATTTTCCATCGGACTTTGGAGTTAAGTTCCACTTAACTTTTTCTTGTCTGAGGAATGATGCCAATTGTAATTGTATTTTGCTTCCATATAGTGACGATTGTAAATATTTGGGGGTCAAAATTGATAACCACTTGAGCTATAAGCAGCATATTGATGCACTTATAATAAGATTGCGTAAGCTGTTTTATGTATTTAAAGAGACACGTAAGTTCCTTTCAAAAAGCCAACTTAAAACTATTTATTATGGTTTGGCCTTTTCTATAATCAAATACGGGATAGTACTTTGGGGTTCCGCGTCTAAGTCAGCTGTAAAGAAAGTGCAAATCGTGCAAAATAAATTATTACGAATTATATTAAATAAAAACTCTAGATATTCTTCCTCACTTTTGTTTAAATCTTTTGAAGTTAAAAATATTAATCAAATTTATCATTTTCAATCTTGCATACATCTTTTTGGCGCTAAAATTGATCCACGTCATCTTTTATCTTCGTCTGTTACTCGTAACTACAATAATTCCCGTGTCATTCTTCCTAATATAAATACTGAGTTCTACAGGAGAAATGCTTATGTAACTGCCCTCAGAACTCTATACCAAAAAGAAATAAATATTTTTTCGTTTTCCAGCCTGTCAAATTTTAAAAAACTATTAAATAGCTGTTTATAATTCTGCATTGTTGAGTCTTCGTAATGTTTTCTTGTTTATAAATTAATTATTTAATTTTCGTATTGTCTTGTTCTTTACATTGTTACGAGTACTATGATAAATTTTTGTTTTTGTTAATTAACGTTTATGTCTTAGGTTATTGCATCACCTGTGTGCTGCTGTTATAATATTGTTACATGAACTCCTCCGAAGAGCACAAGTTCTCTTGAACTTATTCTTCGGTGGGCAATAAGTTAAAATGATACCGATTGAATTATACACTTAACTATTTTGCCAATAAAGAAATAGAAATACAAATATGAAGTGTGCTTTCAAATTTGGACGTAAAGACCGTGCGTTGGTGCATAGAGTTATAGACATTTCGCCGGAGTTGAGGAGGAAGTTATTGAGCAAGGAGGGAGTCTACATCTTTTGGACCTCATGCCATGTCGAGGATTACCTGCATATTTCAAAATGCTGCACCTGCCATGGATTCAACCACTTGAGCAAGACTTGCAAGGCCACAACTCAGGTCTGTGGTCATTGTGCGGTAGTGGGGCATGATTTCAACTCGTGCACTAAACGAGAACTAAAAGCATGCTGCGCCAACTGCAAGAAATATAACCTGCCGCACGAACATGATGTCAGGGACAAAACGTGTCGTACATACTTGAATGCGCTTGTTATGAAATAAAAGAACGATAGAATGACCCATAAATAGGTTTTTATTAACTTTAAAAACAAGGCTTGAATAACGCCGTAAATCGTAATCAATCTTATCACTGACAGGGGTACCAACAGAGCGGAAATATCTTACAAGATGGGGAGGGGGGAAGTACGTCGACACATCACCACATTCACCCCCTAGAAAATTAGAAGCTCATAAGTAAAAAATACAGTAAACATACAGTGAAAATACAAAATAGCTACAGATGAGTTGAAGTTATAATTTTGAATAAAAATCATTTTGGAACGTAATCTTTGAGGTATGAGGGTGGTTTCCTTTCTCGTTGAGGTCGTATGCTGGCAGGATCTATTGGGAGGACAGATGGTGTTTCAACTAGGGATTGAGGCACTGCAGTAGGAGAGTTATTGTCTGGCATTTGGTGTTCCTCCAGCACCGGCTGAGTTTTGCCTTCGTCAGACAGAGGTTCTGTGTCGCTGGTATGACGGTCACCAAAGGTTTCAGTGGGAACCCCACGGGGAGCCAATTGTCGGAGAGAGATTGTAGATTCTGAGCCATCTTTTCTTCGAATCAGCGCGTATTGAGGATTGGCCTCTGAGGTAGCCTCTCAGGAATGTACCTGCCTTTCTACCCCCACTTGTGAGTAACGAGTGCGGAGCCTCGGAGATTAAACAGTGATCGTGCAAACCTCGTTGTTATACTTACCCTTCTCCCGATTCATTACAGCCTCCAACAATTCTACCTCCTCAACGGAGTCTTCATACTTGCTGTGTTTAACATTGCGTTTGGCCAGCACAGGGCCAGGCGTTAGCCAAGACGGGAGAGCCACTCCATTAACAGTTCGTCGCTGATGATTGAAAAATCTTTCATGGGGCGTGCTATTTGTGGCGGTGCATAACAAAGATCTAATAGCATGGAGTGATTCGTTCAGTACATCCTCCCATTCTTCGGTTTTCAAGCCTTGAGTTTTCAAGGCCAGAGTGATGGTCTTCCACAAACTTCCATTTAGGCGCTCAATCTGCCCATTGCCCTGCGGATTGTAAGGGGTTGTCCTACTAGTGGCAACTCCATTAGCGTGTAGGAATGACTTAACTTCCTTTGACATAAAAGATGCCCCTCGGTCCGAGTGTACAAAAGCTGG
This sequence comes from Stenodema calcarata, assembly GCA_963920205.1. Taxonomy (NCBI): domain Eukaryota; kingdom Metazoa; phylum Arthropoda; class Insecta; order Hemiptera; family Miridae; genus Stenodema; species Stenodema calcarata. Next base: position 31,917,726 of record OY986056.1, on the reverse strand, counting down.
AGTCCCAAACATGCAAAAAAGGTCTTTCAAACAGTGAACCACAGTAGAAGCAGAGACATCATGACATGCATAGGCAAAAGGGAACCGGGAAAATTCGTCAATGATCGTGAGAATATAATAGTTCCTTGTCCTGGATGGGATGGGCCCTTTGAAGTCGACGTTGATCCTCTCAAAAGGGGATGTAGCTTTGATAAGAGTCCCCGAGGCTTTCATGAATTTGGGCTTCACTTCTGCACAAATTGAGCAATCAGTGGTCATCTTTTTGACATCTTCAAGTGAGTATGGTAGGTTTTTACCCTTGAGCCAATGATACATACGAGTTACGCCCGGATGACACAACATTTGATGGAGATGAAACAGTTCGGTTACACTGGCAGCATTACAAATCCGAGAGAGAGTGTCAGCTTTTGTATTCTCAATGCCTGGACGATAAGTGATATCATACACAAAAGGTGCAAGTTCCAATCTCCATCTAATAATCTTCTCGTTTTTAATTTTGCTAGCATGTTGTCGGTGGAAAATAAAAGATAGGGCTTCCTGATCAGTGATGAGCTGAAAATGTTTTCCCAGGAGGAAATATCGCCAATGGCGCAAGGACTCAACAATAGCCGCAGCCTCTTTTTCAATTGACGGATGACCACCTATTTCTGATTTGGTGAGAGAACGCGAAAAAAATGCTATTGGTCGGCCGTCCTGGCTTAGAGTGGCAGCCAAGGCAAACTTCGATGAGTCTGTTTCAACCACAAGAGGGCGGGAATTGTCAACGGAAGTGACAACAGAAGTAGCAATTTCCTTCTTTAGATTTTCGAATTCATCAGCAGCTTGTTTAGTCATAGATGTACCGTGAAAACCTGTGTGGTTTTCAAATATTGCCGCTACTTCGGTGAACAGCACGTTCAGCCTTTCAAGGACTCGCCGATCATGCGCAGAAGATTCACGGGCGTCGCAATTCTTTGTCCGCCAACGTGGTTTTTTTTCTCCACTTCTCGTTCTACCGGCATATGTACCGTACCTGCTACCTTTCTATTTTCTTCTCGAGACGTTAATTTCACCGGATTCTGTTCGTCGACGATTTGGAATTGACGACAAGACTTGAGGATCTCGATGTATATTCGTATTGGATTTTTCTACCGGTATGTATTGCGTCATTCACCGGTACTTGCCAACACGTGACTCTACTATTTTCTCGATCGAATGTTCAAATCAGGATTTTCCCTTTTTCCAGTTTTCTTTCGGAAATCATCAAAGACCGGAAGAAATCTATACCCGTGTACTCGTACATCCCTCTACCGGTATGTATAACGCCTTGACAGGGTTTCACCAAACTCCCGTTGCAGTGACATATATATTAATTATATAATGTTCATTGCAGTTTCAAGTTACGGTTTGGGATTCACCAAGGAAAGTACAGGCTGCTAAGTACCGTTCTGCGTTTCTGCATCTCATCACATCATCCAGATAAGATTTTCCAATTCTATTTCCTTCCCGTAAAAACCACCTGAAGATTCCCTCACTTTTCTAAATCCCTTTTCATTTATTTAGGCAAAAATTAGGCCTCTTAATTTGCTATTTTCGTACCGCATATATATGCCTATTTGTGGGTAGGTAGTAGTGATACCATATCTTGGGTTGCGGGTTCGTCCCCACCAGAACACATTTTATTTCCTTTCCAAATTTATTTATTTTCCATGAAGGATATGTACCTAATTGATTTATTTTAACCCTTTTGAATTTGTAAATACAATTTATCTCGAATTCATTGAGTTTCCGTTTTATTTTCGTTTTACCCCACAAATAGTTAAGTTTTTGCATATAGGGAAAGATTGACAATCAATTAATGCTCGGATTTTGTCAGAAAATCGAGGTATCCATTTAGAATAATGAGCAAAGAATCCCAGAGCTCTTTTTAACGACTGGGTGTCATGGGGGAGTGGTATATTGAACAACAGAGCAAGACGAGATGGATCTGGCTTGATTGATTTGTGAGAGACCAGATTCCCAAGAAGAGTTATGGATGTCAGGTCAAATTTGCTCTTAGACTTGTTTACATCATTGCCAAGCTTACAAAGAGCAGCCATTAACTTACCTAGATTTTTGTCGTGGTCAGCTATATCTATTCCACATACTGTTATATCGTCCAGGTAAGCATATACACCAGCCAGCTGCTCATCAGCAATAATCTGATCAATGACACGCTGAAATCTCGCAACACCATTAGTCACACCAAATGGTATGCGAGTGAACTGGTATAGTTTTCCTTTTGCCTCAAACGCAGTGAATTTCTTTTCTTCTTCACAGATTGGGATTTGATGGTAAGCGTTTTTCAGGTCAATTGCACTGAAATGTTTGAAACTAGCGACTTTTTGAATTAGTTCATCTATATTGGGTAGAGGGTATGCATCTAGTAGAGTAAACTTATTGATGGTCTGTGAGTAGTCGATTACAAGACGTCTTTTTGTAGTGCCATCCACAACCAGTACTTGAGCTCTCCATGGTGAATTACTAAGCTCAATAATACCTTCTGAAAATAGTCGGCTGACTTCTGCCACAATGAACTTGGAGTCAGCATCAGAGTATCGACGAGACTTAGTGGCAATTGGGTGGCAATCAGAAGAGAGATGGGCAAAAAGGCGGGGAGGCTCAACTTTGGCTTCGGATGAACAGATTGCAAGAGGAGGCTTTGTGCCACCAAAGTTCAGTAGGATGTTTGAATGCTCTTTCAACAAGTCGTGACCTATCAGGACATCAGCGCAAAGTTCCTTCAAGACAGTCAGCTTGCAGTTGGTGTATGTGTGTTCAGCAATGCCCAGTCTGATGAGGACATGTCCTTCAATTTTGGTCCATAGGGAAGTGGAGGCCATGGATACTCGGCCTTCATTAGGGAAGATTTTTAAACTGTGTTTGTTTACAAAATCTAGGCCAACAAAGCTCCCAGAACTTCCTGTGTCTATTAAGCAGTGACAAGGTATGCCATTGACTGTACCCAAAATAATGGCACGGCTCAGTTGCTGAAGAAACCCATTGTTTACTGAGGCAAGAAAGTTAGCGCTGACTTGTTTTGACGTTGTAGTGTCCTTTTTCTGCTTACGACACACTCAAGCGTAGTGTCCTTTGATTCCACAGTTTCCGCATTCTGAATGAATAGCGGGACAAGATGAACGTGGTTGTCGATCAAACCCACAGAAAAAGCATTTGTTGGATTTTCCTGTATACCTACTGTCTATTGGGTTTCTCAGTCTTTTGTGAAGCAGCGCAAAGGTCATTGTCGGAACTATTTATTTCTGATTTAGTTCTTGAGTCAGCAATAGGGGGCCTAGAGTCAGCCCAGTTGTTGGAGTTATCAATTCCAGCACAGGAAAGATCACCATGGTTGGATGGGTGAGTGTAACCTTCTGCCCTTTGTTGAGCCAGTTCTAAGGCCCGTGCACGTTGGACAGAATCATCTAAGCTCAAGGTGTCAGTTACCTCCAGTAAACGTTGTCGAATTAGAGGCGAAAGTAACCCGTTAACGAATGAATCTCTTATATATTGATTCCGGTGTTCATCAGCTGTGATAGCTTTAAATTCACAATCTTTGCCCAATAGCTTCAGCGCTTGTACATATTGGTCGATGGTTTCCCCTTGACGCTGCCGCCGGATTGCCAGCAAATGACGAGCGTAAATCTCGCTTTTTTGCTTGACAAAAACGGCTTTGAGGGCGTTGACTGCGGCATCGTAAGTTGTACTTTCGGATATGATCTCATAGAGGCTAAATGAAAGAAAATTAGCTAGTACCTTGAGTTTGTCCGTGTCTTGGAGAGGTTCGGGAGCGACACTAACGAAGTTCTCAAAAGTAGCCATCCAGTGAGTAAACTCCTTTGTTGCACTCGGAGAATCAGGGCTTGTATTGAACTTGTCCGGTTTTAAGTATTTATCCATCTCGACACTTTTTAAAGTTAATAAAATTGTTGTGAAATAAAAGAAGGATAGAATGACCCATAAATAGGTTTTTATCAACTTTAAAAACAAGGCTTGAATAACGCCGTAAATCGTAATCAATCTTATCACTGACAGGGGTACCAACAGAGCGGAAATATCTTACAAGATGGGGAGGGGGGAAGTACGTCGACACATCACCACAGCGCTCACTGGAATAGACCCGATTTTGGAATATGATTGGATCGTTATTCAATGAAAATGAGCAAACTTCAGAAATCCGGCCCATCGAATGTGAAAACATCTTCGCAATTGACAATTTCCTTGGAGAAGCAGACTTCACCGTCATATAACGATCAATGAATATTCGAAGTATAAAGTCTAATTGGGATCAATTCCTTCTCTACCTACAGCAGATGAATAACAAACCCAAGGTAATCGTATGCACGGAGATTTGGTTCTCGACCGGTTGCGATTACGCAACGATTTTGGCGCTGTCAGGCTACTCTTTGTTTGTGACCTCAACGGTCATCAACAAGGCCTGCGGTGTTATTGATTACGTGGCGAATGAAATACACATCGACAAGACATCTGAGATCTTGATTCATGGAGCTTCAACACTTCAACTGAACCTTACAATGTAATTTCAAGTAATTTCTGTGCATAAGAAAAAACTCTGCAAATTCTTGACACAACGGTTCATTATCTTCTTTGTACAGATCACCCTTCTGTCTAGATTACTAGGTCTAAATGTCTAGATCCTAAATGTTAGATTAATTATTATTATCAATTATCACTAATTATTAACAATTTTATCAAGTACCTAGTGAAAATTATTATAATTTATTGTTAGGTATTAATAATTCGTATTTATTAATAATAATAATTATTATTAATTATGATTAATTAATACGATAAAATTCTGGGGTTTTTAATAGGTACTACGTCGGTAATAAAAATTATTTTTCTATAAAAGATGTACCTACCAACAAACATTCGAAATTACCTTCATTTCCGTAGCACGAAACGCACCTCAGAACAACAAACTCGACATCACTTAAGCCATATGATGTTCCAAAGAGCTTGTTAGTATGAAAATGGACCTGTATTTCAACAGTTTGAGTCACGATCGTGTTGTGAGGCACAATCTTTGAGCCGTCATTGTGAACGAACGGCTGGTCGTACAAAGCTGCGGATGGTCTTAAAAAATTCTACGGAACAAACTCTATCTAAATATGAAATAAAAAACATACCGCTCTATATGAATTTTTCGAGATATGAGATTTTCAAATTTTCAAAATTCGTTTTGAACCCCTTCCCCTTGACCTAGGGTTATGAAAAGTTTCGAGGATCATTGTGGGGTTGGTCGAAACCCATAAAAAAAATTTCGTAATTTTAACTCAACGCTAACTGGGCAAAGTGGCGCGGACGGCGTACGGCGGACGGACGGATTTTTGGTTTATTTTTTATTCGATTTTCTGAATCTACGTATCTTGAAACGTAAACCAACAAATTTTGAGGGGGGGTTAAAATTTTTTTTTCTTTGGGCGATTCCAATGGTTCATTATCGAAGATAATAAACCAAAACTCAGAAAGAAACAACAAAATTTAAAAAAAAATGCATTTTGTATGTACTTACTATTATTGGCTCTAACCATGGTTAATATTATTATCATTCTGGTTCTTTCCTGAAAATTATAATACAAGACCGGCAAGTAGTTATAATAATTATAACTAGTTGCCGGTCTTGTATTATAATTTTCATTATAATTATATAATTATTATATAATAATTATTATGGCTACAATAATTACATTTCCATCCCTAAGGTCATAGACCCGTCCAGGGACTAGTTGCCGGTCTTGTAGTATAATTTTCAGGAAAGAACCATAATAATTAACCATGGTTAAAGACAATAATAGTATCTACAAAAATTTTTTTTTACGATTTTGTTGTTTCTTTTTGAGTTGTTTCTTATGCACAGAAATTACTTGAATGGTTTCACTTATTAGGGACAATTCACATAAACCAGCTGTGTATATCATCGGGTATTTATTTTATTCTTACAGAGGAAATGGTACAGGAAACATATTTAAAATTGCACATTCCACAATTATTGTAGAATGTGCAATTTTAAATAATACAGGATACATAATAATATTATGTATTATGTATCCTGTATGATTTCCTTTGTACTATCGATTAGTATCAGCTTATCGATAGTATGAGTTATCAGTTTTATCAGTATCAATAAACGGGCAGTGAAAGTGAATGAAGACGCATTTATTTCTACATATAGTAAATTTATTGGTAAAATGGATTTGGAGTCAAATATCCCTCCCTTCGACCCTGATGCAGACGTTACAGTAATTGCAGACGCCCATTTCGTTCCCAAATGCAACCCCGTTTTTGAAAGGCATCTGTTTCGGTCGATGAGACAGGAAACGGGGGAATCGAGTGATAAATTCATCAGTCGTCTACGCCAGCAGGCTTCCCGTTGTGGATTCGATAAGATCGATAAGGACAAGATCACGGAAGTAAATTTAGTTGATCAATTTGTTGAAGGGTGTTCGTCAGATAAATTACGGAAAAGGTTCCTGGAAAAGGATTCGTTATCAATCAAGGAGGTGGCAGATATTGCGCGCTCATTTGAGATAGTGACCCAACAGGCTGCCAACTTTCACAACCCCGAGATACATGGTCCCGAAGAATCCGTCAACAGGGTTACCAACAAACCTCAAACAGTCCGTAATTCCTCGACTTCTCGATCTAGTTCATTGTCGAAATTGCATTGTTACCGTTGCGGAAGTCCGTCACATTTAGCTGGAGCGTTAGACTGATCAGCTAGGAACGAAATTTGCTCTAAATGCTCTCTGGTTGCGCACTACACTAAATTTTGTCGCACTAAATCCCTGCCTACCACAACAAAAGACCCTAGAAACATCAAGTCAACAGATAAGTCATATCACCTGAAGGGAAATACTCAAGAGGATAGTGACGATTATTCAGATTATGTTTTTCAACTTGGGTCTGGCTCAAATGGGCAATGTGGTAAAATTGAATTTTCTTATTGATTCTGGGTCAACTTGTGATGTAATCACTGGAAAAACGTGGGCATTTTTGAAAAACCAAAAAGTCAAAGTTTCTAACCAATCAACTCAATGCTCCACTGAACTGTTTTCGTATGGTTGTTCCTTGCCCTTGGAGACACTTGGGCAGTTTGATACCACCATTTCTGTAACAATAAAACTATTCGGTCCACGGTAGTTGTTGTTAAAGGAAGAGGACCCCCATTATTGGGAAAATCAAGTTCCCTGAGGTTAGGAGTTCTTGACCTCCGCAACCAGGTCAATCACATTAGTTCACCAAACACCTCAAAAATTGGGAAATTGACCGATTTCCAGTTAGAATTACAAATTGATGATACAGTTAACCCCATAGTACAACCATTACGAAGGATCCCAATACCCTTGAAGAAAAAAGTTGAGGAGAGGATTATACAACTGGAAAACGATGATATAATTGAAAGAGATATTGGCCCATCAAGGTGGGTATCACCTATTGTTCCAATCCCAAAGAGCAATGGAGTTGGAGTGACATGAGACATGGCACTGGAGATGCATGAGACATGGCACTGGAGATGCATGAGACATGGCATTGGAGTGACATGAGACAGGCCAACAAGGCTATCCTACAATCAAATCATCCTCTGCCAACTATTGAAGACCTTCTTCCAGAGCTGGGTGATGCAAAGTTCTTCAGCAAATTGGACATTTCTATGGCATTTCACCAGGTAGAACTTGCTGAGCGATCACGAGACATCACCACCTTTTGCTCACACATGGGGCTTTAACGTTTTGAAACGCCTAATGTTTGGAGTTAACTCAGCTCCCCAAGATTTTCAAAAAATAATGGAAAATTTATTGAGAGGATGTGAAGGGGTCTTCTGTTTTATTGATGATATTTTGGTTTATGGCACATATCTAGCAACACATTACACCCGCCTCCAAAAAGTATTAAACATTTTGAGGCAAAGAGGAATTGTACTCAACAATGAAAAATGCGAAATTCGAAGAAGAACTGTGACATTTCTTGGCCATGTCATCTCCAGGAATAGCATCAAACCTACAATTGACCGAGTTGAGGCTTTGAAGAGCTGCAGAGAGCCAAACAATTTAGCAGAATTACAGGGTTTTTTAGGGCTATTGAATTATGTGAGCAAATTCTTACCAAATGTTTCAACCCTCACTGGTCCCTTGCGAGAGTTGACCCACAAGGGTACACTGTTCAAGTGGGAGGCGTGTCACCAAAGGGCATTTGAAGAGGTTAAGGCCTTGCTATCCTCGGATTTAGCTTTGGGATGTTATAATCCTGATGATAAGACTATTGTGATGGCCGATGCTAGCCCAGTTGGACTTGGCGCTGTACTGATCCAACAAAACAGCAAGGGAATCCCTCGCATTATCTGCTATGTAAGCAAAAGTCTCTCAGACGTTGAAAAGCGGTACTCTCAACCTGAAAAAGAAGCGCTAGGTCTGGTTTGGGCCTGTGAACGCTTGAAAACATACCTGATTGGGAAAAGTTTCACTCTCCTGACAGACCATAAGCCCTTAGAAGTAATTTTTGGAGGAAGGCACAAACCATGTGCACGAATTGAGCGCTGGCTACTCAGAATACAATCATTTGACTTTAAAGTCCAGTACATTGAAGGGAAAAATAATATGGCAGATCCGTTATCCAGATTGTCCAGTATAGCTTCTGTGCCAGTGAAAATCCAAGAGGGTTACATCTCACTCTTAGTGGCCTTCCTAGCTCCAAAACGACTATGCCTGGAACTCATCAAGCAAGAATCCGCAGCAGATCCTGTTATCATAGAAGTTCGTAAGTCACTGAAATCGGGAGTTTGGGATAAGAAGAACACCAAAATTCTTCCATATAGAATCATGATGACACAACTGAGCGGATATGACGAGATGCTATTGAAAGGAACTAGACTGGTCATTCCAGCCACACTCCAGAAACAGGTGCTCAATTTGGCGCATGAAGGTCATCCAGGCAATGTAGAAATGAAGGCAAGGCTGAGATCAAAAGTGTGGTGGCCAGGAATAGATAAATCGGCAGAAAAAACCGTGAAATCATGTCTTGGCTGCCAAATGACAGCAAAGGCTGAATTGCCTGGGAAAATTATTTCCACGAAGTTACCTGAGAGACCATGGGAAAAAATTGCTATGGATGTCTTGGGACCATTCCCAAATGGATTAATATTTCTGGTGATAGTCGACTATTTTAGCAGGTTTATAGAAGTAGTTAAACTAAAAGATATGCTCTCCAAGACAGCTATAAAGGCTTTGGATCCAATTTTTGGACGCTATGGTTACCCTGATGGCCTCACTACTGACAATGGGTCGAACTTTGTGAGCACGGAGATTGAAACGTTCTTCAACAATTGCAACATCAGCTACCATAAAACAACTCCGCTGCACCCTGAAGCGAATGGCACAGTGGAGAGATTAAACCCAGGAATCACCAGACGCCTGCAGATTGCCAACACTCTCAAACTTGACTGGGAAGAGGAGTTAAACAAGTACCTGCTGATGTACAGAAACCTGCTGTGCTCTCTTCTTTAGGGTCATTGTGTCTAGGCCAGTGGCCCATTACAATGATATTCAGGCTCTTTATATCAGCAGACTTTCATGTCAGTCTTGGCAGGTTTTGGCATTTTCCAATGCCATGCACAGCAGGTCCCCCTTTCTTGACCTGCCCCCTCCGGCGTTGGTCATGCTAATGCATGTCCAGGATGGACCACGTGGAGGTGCCGGGTTTTGCAGGGATGTTATAGGGGCAGAGGGGTTGATCGTGTTATTCGATCTTGGATCTCAGCTGGTAACAGGTGTTCTCTTGAATCACTTGAATCTTGGATATCAGCTAGCAACATGAGTCCATTCATCTCACCAGTAGTTGCAGATCACAAAACATTAGTGTTTATCACATGGTTGCAGGTCACTGATCACTAATCACTAGTGTTTAAAAAGTGCAGGCCACTGATCACTAATCACTAGTCTTTAAAACACATAATCACCACACCCGAAATTATACCAGTGTACCAGTATTTTGTGCAAGTCACAAGTCACAAGTCACAAATTCACAAGTCACAAATACCATTTCAATTTACAAGTCACAAAACAACAATTACAATTTACAATCTACACAATATAATCATAATACAGTTTATATACAGTTTATTTACAGCCACCGTACAATTTACTGGTGGTGACAGAGCAGTTGTGTTTGCAGATCACACACCACAAGTGTTCATTCCACTTTCACACTCTTTCACACATAGACCAGCAAGGACGGGAGAATCCTGCCGGTCCCGAGCCCACCCTTCCTAAGTGGCCGCCTGGCACCCGTTTTGACTGAGCTTTCTTAATGGCCAGGAGGCCGACAGCCCTATAATTCTCATGTCAATTTGTCAATTTGCTGTCTCCCCGTGGACCGTCAGGTCCCCCAACACACGCCAGTCTCAATCATACCAGTCCCATTCATATCCATTAGCTGCAAGTTAGTTTATGAGAGGAAGTTCTACCCCTTCACCTCTCTTGCGAGACCAGGCCTTACAGAATGCACTGAATTTGTGACAGTTCTCCTCCGTTGTCAATAGGTTTTGTAGCGAAGCGCAATAAATTGGTGCTCCACACATCTCCTGTCTTAGTTCTGTGTATAACGGGCAATTGCGAACCACATGCTCAGCCTGCTCTTGGGCTGCTCCACATGGACAGGACGGGGAATCTCGGCGCCTAAAGCCATGCAGTTTCCCACTGAAATTGCCATGGCCCGTCAGTAGCTGTGTAACCTCATAGCCTGGCTGGAGCCAGTTGGCCTTGAGCCTCTCCTTGACGTCAGGTAGGTAGTTGTGGGTTAGCCTGCCTGTGTCCGCAGAATCCCACCGGCGCTGCCACATGCTGAGAGCCCACTCTTCGATCGCCCTTCTTTTGTCTTGCTCTGTGGTCTCCTGGTCTATCATCTCTTGGAGCTCTGGATATATTCGTACACACGTTCGTGACGGCCACCTGACTGATGCCTCAGCAACCCTGGCATCTAGTACAAGATCCAATGGCATACAGCCAGCTACTATTTGGAGGCCCAGAGTGGAGGCCGTCTTGTAGCCCCTGGTTAATGCAAGCATTGCTGCTCTCTGGAGCTGCACCACCTTGCGGCGCGTTTCTGTGTTCGGTTGATCCCACCATGTTGGTGCTGCATACATCATTGAAGGGAGGAAAACGGTTTTGTAATAGTGCAGTCGTTGGTCAAAGCTTACACCCCATCCCCGACCAGACAGCCTCCGGATACTTCCTGCCACATGCATGGCTTTGGCAAGCAGTGTATTAACATGTGCCACTGGGCTGAGTTGGCGGTTCAATGTGATTCTGAGGTATTTCACCGTTGTCCCTGCCTCAATCCTCGTGTCCCCGACCATAAATCTGGTTGGGTGTCTGGAGTCTCCCTCCCCTTTGAACACAATCGCCTGGGTCTTTCCTTCTGCCAATTCCAACCTTGCTCCTTTGCACCAGTCCTTGATCAGTTGACTTCCTCGCTGATGTACAGAAACCAGCAACATCAAACTACTGGAGTTATTTTTTGGTCATAGGATAAGATTCCTTGCCACCCTGATCAATTACTTTCCTCCAAGCATCCTGAAGAAGTGAGAGAACGAGACATCATCGAGAAAACTAAGAAGAGTGATTATGCCAACCAGCAAAGAAGGGCACAGGAAAAACAGCTCCACCCTGGAGACTTGGTATTGATGAAGCAGCATAAGCGAAATAAATTTACAACCAATTTCGGAAGTAAACCAATGGAGGTCATCAGCAAAGTTGGAAACTCGGTGACAGTTAAGGGGCCCCAAGGTAATATCGTCAAGCGCAATTCCACCTTCTTCAAACCTCTTGTTCAAGACGAAAAAGATGATTTTTCCATTGGTTCGGATCAAGAGAGTGAGGATGGCTCTTCACTGGATGATTCCTTCGAAGATACGCACGATGATGTAGATCAAGCCACAGAAGAGATCAACCTTCCTGAGCCTCGCCGGAGCCAGCGATTGAAGAAGAAACCCTCATATTTGAATGACTATTTCACATCATAAGCAGCTACCTACCTAGGTATTTTGTTTCATTTTGTTTAATGCAGTTTACAAATTTCAGTAAAGTTCTGGTTATTAGAGATTTTCTTTTTGTCAGAAAGTAATTTCTGACTCTTTTGGTTTATCATCTTCGATAATGAACCATTGGAATCGCCCAAAGAAAAAATTTTTTTAACCCCCCCTCAAAATTTGTTGGTTTACGTTTCAAGATACGTAGATTCAGAAAATCGAATAAAAAAAAATCCGTCCGTACGCCGTCCGCGCCACTTTGCCCAGTTAGCGTTGAGTTAAAATTACGAAATTTTTTTTATGGGTTTCGACCAACCCCACAATGGTCCTCGAAACTTTTCATAACCCTAGGTCAAGGGGAAGGGGTTCAAAACGAATTTTGAAAATTTGAAAATCTCATATCTCGAAAAATTCATATAGAACGGTATGTTTTTTATTTCATATTTAGATAGAGTTTGTTCCGTAGAATTTTTTAAGACCATCCGCAGCTCTGTACGACCAGCCGTTCGTTCACAATGACGGCTCAAAGATTGTGCCTCACAACACGGTCGTGAATCAAACTGTTGAAATACAGGTCCATTTTCATACTAAAAGCTCTTTGGAACATCATAATAAGCTCTTAAGTGATGTCGAGTTTGTTGTTCTGAGGTGCGTTTCGTGCTACGGAAATGAAGGTAATTTCGAATGTTTGTTGGTAGGTACTTCTTTTATAGAAAAATTATTACCGACGTAGTATTAAAAACCTCAGAATTGTATGGTATTAATTAATCATAATTAATAATAATAATTATTAATAATAAATACACATGATTAATACCTAACAATAAATTATAATAATTTTCACTAGGTACTTGATAAAATTATTAATAATTAGTGATAATTCATAATAATAATTAATATAACATTTAGGATCTAGACATTTAGACCTAGTGATCTAGACAGAAGGGTGATCTGTACAAAGAAGATGATGAACCGTTGTGTCAAGAATTTGCAAATTTTTTTCAATTTCTTTCTAACTCACATGTATCCATGCAGTTTTATAAATTTTTGGAAAAAAAAAGAGGAATGATTGTACTGTATGTATCGATTAGTATCAGCTTATCGATAGTATGAGTTATCAGTTTTATCAGTATCAATAAACGGGCAGTGAAAGTGAATGAAGACGCATTTATTTCTACAAAATTTGTAGAAATAGTATAGTACAGTATTGTATATTTAATAGTACAATTTTGTTGTTTCTTTTTGAGTTGTTTCTTATGCACAGAAATTACTTGAATGATTTCACTTATTAGGGACAATTCACATAAACCAGCTGTGTATATCATCGGGTATTTATTTTATTCTTACAGAGGAAATGGCACAGGAAACATATTTAAAATTGCACATTCCACAATTATTGTGGAATGTGCAATTTTAAATATGTATCCTGTATGATTTCCTTTTTATGAATAAAATAAAAAAATAACATGAGTGTTTCGAGCGTTAAACGGCAACCCTCATCTCCATTGAGCGTCAAACAAAAAACATTACCAACTTACTTAGCAGATCGGGGACCCAGTAGGGAGGCTGACGTCTACATCCATCTCTTCAGTCTCCGGGGTTGAACCGGTATGCACGACTAGCACAGGGATGGTCTCATACATAACGGGCGGGGAGGAACCAGGTTGGGCAACCATGTTACAAATATCATCATATTCAGAACTCGATGACATCGAGCTGAAAGTATCAACGGTTTCATGCGTCGGTGTAGACCCACTTTCTGAAAGTTCTCGTAAACCCACCGGAGGTAGGCGATGATCCGGGTCCGGGATCTCCAACATCTGAAAGTCGTCAAAGCGTTTATGGAGAACAGTAGTGTTACCTACGTCTAAAACTTCAATTAAAAGGTGAATTTTACAAGGAATTCCTAAGATGAAGGCTGAAACGTTGCAGTCCTCTGTATAGGAAGTCTGTGACCTACAGGTTTGAGTTTAATATAATATATTTATTAAACTGAAACCTGCAGGTAACAGACCTCCTATACAGAGGACTGGAATGTTTCAGCCTTCATCTTAGGAATTCCTTGTAAAATTTCTCTTGGTTCAATTTTACTTATTATTATTATTATTTTCTGTATTGGACTACATGCATTACATCTCCAGCGCCACCATAATATTGTAATTTGTGACCTTATATCAAAGAGCAACTCTTTCTCGCCACCACTGGTAGTAATATTTATTCTGTGAAATGGTTGTGAAATTCATCATAATATTATTATTTTAGAAGAATAAAACTCATTTTCTCTCTCTCTCAATCCTAACTTATGATCAGTTGTTATTGCATGAAGGAAAATTGTTATTATGTGAAAGAAAAGACATTCAGTGACAATCCCAACTCTTGTTGTTCATCTAGAGGCGGATTCTAAGGGGTACTGCAGTAATCACGAATTTACTACTTCCCAAAACTAACTCAGATTGCCCGGAAAATAATTTTAAATCGACAGTGAGATTCAGAATGCGCCAAAAATCATGTTTCAACCATTTTGGAACCGTCGCAATGGCTTGGAAGAGAGAGCAAAACTAATTTTTGGCAAATGATGTAGTTCAACTGCAATTCTCACTCACCTGTCGCAATCCTCTGGGATAAGGTGGCGGTGGTGCGTTAGTGCCTCCATACGTGGGTCCCCTTCCTCTAAGAAGAGGAGTGTGGTCGTCTTCTTCACTTGACGATTCATCACTTTCTGGTCGTTCATCCGCAGCAAAAACTTTCCTCTTGCACATAGGACATACCCTTCTGTTTCTAGTTAGCCAAGGATCAATGCACTTGCAATGATACGCTGAAAGAATACATTTTAAGGTCAAACGATGGTTTATCTCGTCCCTCTTCGTTAAAAAAAGTTAGGAACAGTGAAACGTGCATGCCGAGAGTTTCCCCATATGCTACACCCCAGCAAGCACAACGTCGTGTTGAAATTTGCGAGATGCTTCTGCAAAACCCGACTACTAATCGTTTCATTAAAAGAATAGTCACATGTGATGGAAAGTGGGTGTATTGGCGTAATCCTAAAACAACAGGTCAATGGCTTGACCATGGTCAGGTAGCTCAACCAGTTGCCAAGCAAGGGTAATTCGAAAAAAAGACGATGCTCTCTGTATTTTGGAACTACGAAGGAGTCATACACTATGAGTTCATACCTAGAGGTCAGTATATTCCGAGCTCTATTCAGAACAACTGCTGTGAATGTACGATATTTTGGTTCAGCGGTATCCAGGTTTAGTCAACAGGAAGCAAGTCTTGTTCCAACAAGATAATGCCAGACCCCACACCTCTCGCCATCCGAAAGAAAAACAAGCTAATTGTGATGGAATCGAGCTTCTCCCTCACTCAGCATATAGTCCAGACCTAGCACCATCAGACTACCACCTGTTCAGATCAATGGCTCACTTCCTTAGTCGAAAAACATTCAACGACGTAAATGAAGTTGAAAATGGGGTTCGTGAGTTCTTCGATTAAAGCCCAAAGAGTGGGTTTTCCCTGGTACCATCAGGGAATTCTACAGCTGGCGTCAAACCATAGTGCACAATGGTGTATATTTTGATTATTAACAACCTTGTAAGTAAAACAAAAATAAATTTAGATTTTTACCTATAAACGGACATTTTTTCTGACTCATCCTATGGCACTGCAACCAAGACCACATTTCTTCCAAGCATTACTTACCATGTGAGCACGGTAATATACGCAATTTTTCGCCTTCGATGAAATCATCCAGACAAATAGCGCAAGTCTCGAATGGGTCATTCTTTCTAAATTTGGCTGTAGGTATTTTATCTAGAGATGAGTAAGGCAGCCTCCTTCTCGATTCTCGCCTCCGATCTTTGATGCATCTTACGATCTAATAAACAAAACGTTTAACGTGGTCAGCAAATGAATTGCAGCACTCTGGCGAATTTAAAATAAATGTTGGGACTTACCATAACCACAAACATAATTATGAAGCTGGTAGAGACGATGATGACAAACGGAATAAGTATTTTCCCAAGTAAATCGCCAGATGAATTTGGTTCAATACGAACTACATACCTAAAACGAAATGCCACAACATATTTACATATGGTGATAAACAAACTAGTAGACTAGATGAGCTAAAAGGTGTAGTAAGAATTACCCGCTATTATGAAGGTATTTCGTTTTAATTTCTTTTCCAGCGTTGCCAGATATGAAAACGGCGCGGATATTGATACGCTTAGGGTTCGAAGCATTCATTATTTCTGAGAACATGAAAAACATCATTTGACAAGAATACTATGAGTCTGCACATTGCATGAAAAAATTGATCAAAAATTGCTCACTACTGAACTTTTCTTACCTAAAGTGTTTGATGCGACGTTATGAACGATAGCGACATCATAAAATGCCTCCTGAGCGTTGACGACTTTTTCTTCAAATGAGCAGTTGTATCGTTTTATAAGGACGGCCCAATAAGTGGTGGGATTCGAAACGTTCGGAGGGGGTTGAATTTTGCTGCACCCATCTTCTGGGTCAGCCAACACTACCATAGTCTGAAACATTGGAAATACTCTTAGGATTGTTTGTATCGTAGCCAACACTAAGTAGACCCGTACTGTCGCGCAGGAGGAGGGTGTTTGCTGGGCTGATCACAGCCTAATGAAAGAACAAAATCAGATAATGATACCTGCCATACACAAACCTCACCAAACAATGAGTACGTCTCGCTTGTGCTGAGGGTACTTAATCCTGGTTAGAAAAAAAAACTCTGCAAATTCTTGACACAACGGTTCATTATCTTCTTTGTACAGATCACCCTTCTGTCTAGATCACTAGGTCTAAATGTCTAGATCGTAATGTTAGATTAATCATTATTATCAATTATCACTAATTATTAACAATTTTATCAAGTACCTAGTGAAAATTATTATAATTTATTGTTAGGTATTAATAATTCGTATTTATTATTAATAATAATAATTGTTTAACCGCGGCTGAGGCGGAGCCGAACAATAATTATTAATTATGATTAATTAATACGATATAATTCTGGGGTTTTTAATACTACGTCGGTAATAATTTTTCTATAAAAGAAGTACCTACCAACAAACATTCGAAATTACCTTCATTTCCGTAGCACGAAACGCACCTCAGAACAACAAACTCGACATCACTTAAGCCATATGATGTTCCAAAGAGCTTGTTAGTATGAAAATGGACCTGTATTTCAACAGTTTGATTCACGATAGTGTTGAGAGGCACAATCTTTGAGCCGTCATTGTGAACGAACGGCTGGTCGTACAAAGCTGCGGATGGTCTTAAAAAATTCTACGGAACAAACTCTATCTAAATATGAAATAAAAACTCTGCAAATTCTTGACACAACGGTTCATTATCTTCTTTGTACAGATCACCCTTCTGTCTAGATCACTAGGTCTAAATGTCTAGATCCTAAATGTTAGATTAATTATTATTATCTTTCAGGACAAAGAAATAAACGGATATCGAAATATACATGTATGAGATTTATTCTACATACCTCCGGGTTCTTGATAGTATCAGAATACACTGAAGTTAATTGAAATATAATCGTAATGAACTTAAGTAGCAGAAGTGAACTTTAGGGAAACTGATCGCAGTCGATGGCAGAGCAGAAGTGAAGTTGAGCCGGAGGTGGCAGCGTACATAGCGCCAACGACGGTTGCGGTGGTTTTAGGAACTAGGTCCACGGCCATCGGTATCCACGGAGTATGTATCACGAGAGAGGACGGATTGATAATCTTGACACTCCCCTCCAAGTCGTCATCTCGATGTCCAGTATCCCGAGCAAGGCAACAAGCTTCCATTCATGACACTCCGTATTCAGCATAGCGTTCTCCGTATTGGTCGCAGCATTCTCCTGGTTCTACATATCAGTCTCCGGGTTGAGCATGGTGGTGATGGAATCGACCAAATCTTCCGACTTAGTCGATTCTAGCTGTTAATATCAAAATAGAATCTGATCAGTGTTTATACAGCATTAAATCTCTGAATTTGACAAACTTAGCATGATTTAATGGCTTAGTTAGAGTATCAGCTATTTGATCATCCGTTGAAATCCATTTAATTTGAATATTTCCATCTCTATGTTCTTGACGCACATATAAATACGACAGTCTAACCATATGTTTTAATGTAGAAGAGTCATCTACTTCTGCTAGTCTAATCGCCGGTTTAGAGTCTTCATAGATAATTGGAATTAAATTTAATCCAATCATTGTTGAACACATGGTCCTGATTGAAGCTAAGTCTCGACACGCAGTACTCATAGCTACAAACTCACTTTCAGCTGAAGAAAGAGCAACATGATTTTGACGTTTTGTGCGCCATACTACCGGATTACCAAATAAGTAGATAATATATCCCGTTGTGGAAAAGCCTCTTTCCGCAGATATAGCACATCTTCTCCGTATTCCTGCAAGTTTTACTAGTGTGACCCTTAATACCACAGGTGTAACAGGTAAGGTCAATAGGTTTCCAGTTTTTGTTTTTGGAAGGTTCACCGGATTTCCAATTTGCTTTTCTCTTGAAAGTTTGCTTTCTTGAACTGGTTCCGATCATAGCACTACCTTGATTGCCAGCCCTTTCTCTTCTATTATTCTCCATGATCATGTCGAATTTTCTATGTATTCTGTCGAATATGTCACGGGTTTTTAATAGCGAGCCATCTAACAGAGCATCTTCAGCAATTCGTGGGCACGTCTCAGAAATAGCATTCACTAAGTTTCTCCGGATTGTCTTCTCGGTCAATTCAGCTTCAGGACATCTCCTGATATCCGTGACGAGTCGCTCGAATCTGTTCTGGAACTCTAATGCCGTTTCCGTCTCCGGGTTGAATCTAATATTCATTAGTTCAATTTGCAGGGCATGCTCCTTGGCTTGTGATGGAGGATCTACCGTATTTTCAATTATCCTCATGGCTGCTAAGGGTTCGGTTTCATCGTTGATCAGTGCCTGTAGTCCCTCATTGACATTGGACATGATGTAAGCCAAAATCAAGCTTTTCATCTGGTGCAGTTCCCTTTTCGTGTAGCAATCCGGAACTTCCGCTTGAGGATCGAGCAGGAAAGAACAGTCGTTACTTTCAAGGTCTAGCATAACTCTTCGCTTCCACACTACTACAGAGCCTTCATTAAGGGGATTATGACCGGGTTTCAGATTCAGCATTGGTGGTCTATAATCATCTTGAGCGTACCTTCGTCTGGGTTTTTGCACGTTCACACTGTCCCTGTTCGTATCCGTTCTTGAAATAGATGGCACACCTTCGGTCTGATTAGGATTAACACCGGATTCCGTATTTGAGACCTCGTCAGTGACCATTATTTCATCGCCGTGAGTACGACACACCGGGTTGGTTAGCGTGGACGCCAAAGCGTTAATCCTTAAAATGGACTCCTCAGAAACCTGCCGTATTTGATCCTTGATTTTATCAAATTTGCTTGCGTATTCCTTTTCAACCTCCCGCCTAACCACTTCACTCCTCTTTTGGATCTCCTCCTCCACGATTCTCCTTATTTCGTCAGAGTTCATTTTTCTCTGAAACAGATAATGTTACAGCACCAGATTAAGTCTATATTTTGCTCCTTGTTAAATGTAGTTCTACCTTAATCCGTAATAAACGAATCTTAAAAGACACCGAACTAAAATGACTCCGTGAGTTTAATACTCGTTGACATATCGTTAAATTACATTCTTACTTAAGCACCGCGCACGCCTTATTCTCTCCGAAATACTATTTTTGTCCCCAGGTCTGGAATTCGCTCACCTTGCGTCCCGAATCGTGATTTTTCGGGTTTTTAGTGTATAAAACACTGAGTGAGGTTGCAGTTACGGGGATGTTCGATCCGCCCCGCTATCCATGTCTGTATCCGTTCTCATAGAGATACCTTACCAGACATAGACGCGCTGTGCGTCGGTAACAGGGCCTGAACAACTAGCTTACACCTCAGCGACACGCACACACATAAATAAATTATGCTATGACTATCCCGCTGGTAAAACCCAATGTGAAAAATGCACGATTCATTACATGTTTCATCTCAGAGACTAATTCCAACCTATATCTTATTTCAAACTTTATTCGAAAACTCCGGGTTTGTTAAATTTAAATAAATCGGATTTTAGTTTCTTAAATCTCATTATTTATTAGCTTCTGCATTCAGCCGGGTTACTTCTGCTTGCCATCTGCGATACTTTAACTTTCCTGATTCTGCAACATCATACTGTTATTAATTTAAATACTTTACTTCTCTAAATTCACACACCACACTGGGGACGTGAGCAAATTCCGACCTCGTTAGGTCCCTAGGCTTTCATGCAGAATAGTGTCTCGTGTTTGCGACCGGTTTACCAGTAGAAAGAGGCACACCGCATTAATTCCGAACTAATGTCAGCACTCCGGGTTAATACCAAGCTAGATATTTATCGAGTGGGTTTTCTTTTTTTCAACTTATAAATACCGTAACTTAGCACCTTAGTTAATTTAAATGTATCAAGGTAACACTCCCGCCGTATTCAGCCAACAATGTAAACAAAACATTCACCGAACTCACTATTTTGAACAGGAATCAACCGTGATCATCTGTTTTGTCTTCATGACATCCTTGTTACTACCGGTATAATTTTCTTACATGCACGAAATACACCACATATTAAAAGGAAAAGTCAGTAGTTCCACCTTATTGCAAAGAAAAGGTTCAATAATAATTCTAGCTATCAGTGGAAAATCAATTTGTTGTGATAACGAACAACAATCGATAATGCTGATAGAATGTTACTTTGATACTATAGTTTCGATCGATTAATCGATTCTTCGTTGAATATTCGAATCCGGGTTTTATCAGGTATGTTCCAGCGCTTTGAGTCCCGGAACTGAGTTCTGGAACTGGTTCCGAGAAAGAACTGAAATGGTGGGAAAGAGTCCCGGAAATTTTCGGTTCTCGGACTGATCCGCTGGAACGACCAAATGTAGGTACCCGCCCTCAAATGTAACCTCCTTCTTCTTCAATCTGAGTTACTTTTACGTTACCTTGACTAATTGTATACCTAGTAATATTTCCTGGAGGGTCATAGAAAGGCGATTCACGCAGTATTCTGTATTTCATTGGAATCACATAAATTGGCACCAACTTCAAATTATGATGGACAAGGCTAGAATGGGATCGTGAAATGTTGAATGCCTAAATCCTAAGTCATTCAGAATAATTCTCATTGATTAACTATACCTAATATAACAGTTAGGTATCTTATAGTTATCATAAATCGAGTTATTCAATATAAATCACTAGGTATATAGTACTTACGAGTAATTTGAATTGACCAGGAAAAAGCAATCAGAATATAAGTTATTTTTTATTTCATTTTTGCCTCACGCGCTTCAAAACAAGATGGAAAGAAATTAAAATGCGAAAGTACTTGAAGACGTGAATGCATTTAACATGATAGTAAATGTCCTAGTCCCAGTTGGTCAACTTACCTCCTACTCTACGTATTGCTTTCACCTTTATATTTTTCGACTTTCCTAGCTCCGCCTGTTTTTTGTTCCCAAGAGCATACTTACCTAGTTGCAAATTGCATTCTGAGTTGTATTGACTCATATTTATATTGTCCTTTTCCTCTTTTTTTTTTTTTAATTTATTGGCTTCGAATCAACATACAGCCTGATAGTACATGTTTATACACTGTTAAGTATTTTACAATGGAAGATATCGTCAATAATGTCAGTATTTTACAAATAATATCATTATTTGATCACTTTTATATAGGTCATAGCGTAATTTCAGTTTGTAGTAGGTAATCGTATAGGACGCAGTAAATTTCTGAGTTGTCCTCTGCCAGGAGGGAGTCAAGGTTGAACGGATTGGTGGTCATCGTTGGCAGTCTCTGTAGGAGTTGCTCTCTGATTGATGCGTACATTTCGCATTCCAAGATGAGGTGCTGTGGTGTTTCGTCGGTTTGGAGGCAAAATTGACATAGAGGAGAGTCAGCCTTCCCGATCTTGTGTAGGAGTTTTCGTGTTGCGCAGTAGCCATTCCTCAGTCTGCCTCTTTAAAAGAGCACAAACGCCTGAATTTTGAAAGCGTAATCTTATAATTTACATTTGGTCAAATGACGACTTAATTATGCCTACCCGACACTGTTAGGCGCTAGAAAAATGTAAAAGTCGTTCACGTTTTCACTTGAGTGAGCGATGAGGAATGAGTATTTAGGTAGGTTATCACGTCGATGACCGGTTACCTTTCAAGTTCTTTTCCCGGGCCCTGCCTTCGATTCTTTCCGAACAGTCCCGGAACTGGCCGGAAACATTCTCGGAACTCGCCGCGCTGGAACGTGGTCCCAAATGATCGAGTTCTGGGACTCAACGCGCTGGAACGCAGTTCTTCCTGCGCGCGGCTACTGCGCCGGAAATTTCCGGAAAAGTTCCGGAACTGTGAAGCGCTGGAACATACCTATCATGAGCCGTTTTATCCGTATTCCCCACTTCGATAACTGTAACCTACCTTAATATCGATTTACATACATCGATCTTCTCTTTCTACCGACGCTCTAACGCATTTCTTTTTATGCGCCTCCTTACTAATTTTTCTCGAGATGGAATAGTTATCACCCGCACTCTCCGAAATTTAAGAGCGATTTTCATCGATAAAACTGAGTTTTTCATCGTTATATCCTGCTAGACTTACGGACCATCGACTTGACTCGGGAAGCACACTCAGTTAAATATTGCATCATCCTTTTTTGAAGCAAAATGTCCGCCGCCATTTTCCTCCTGATTTATGAAGCTCTCACCTGCATTTTCTCCGTTGTGCTTCCCGTCCGGATTACAGAGAAGAAAACTAGTATACTTCTCTAACTATTCCATAAAAACTATAACAACGAGCTTCCAGTTGTTATTTCCTGATTCGCACCGGATTCTCGAGAAAAATCACGAGCACTATTTCTCTGCATGGGACGGCTCACCCGTTCGCCGGCCCACCTATGTTAACATTTCAGGACAAAGAAATAAACGGATATCGAAATATACATGTATGAGATTTATTCTACATACCTCCGGGTTCTTGATAGTATCAGAATACACTGAAGTTAATTGAAATATAATCGTAATGAACTTAAGTAGCAGAAGTGAACTTTAGGGAAACTGATCGCAGTCGATGGCAGAGCAGAAGTGAAGTTGAGCCGGAGGTGGCAGCGTACATAGCGCCAACGACGGTTGCGGTGGTTTTAGGAACTAGGTCCACGGCCATCGGTATCCACGGAGTATGTATCACGAGAGAGGACGGATTGATAATCTTGACATTATCAATTATCACTAATTATTAACAATTTTATCAAGTACCTACTGAAAATTATTATAATTTATTGTTAGGTATTGATAATTCGTATTTATTATTAATAATAATTATTATTAATTATGATTAATTAATAGATACGATATAATTCTGGGGTTTTTAATACTACGTCGGTAATAATTTTTCTATAAAAGAAGTACCTACCAACAAACATTCGAAATTACCTTCATTTCCGTAGCACGAAACGCACCTCAGAACAACAAACTCGACATCACTTAAGCCATATGATGTTCCAAACAGCTGGTTAGTATGAAAATGGACCTGTATTTCAACAATTTGATTCACGATCGTGTTGTGAGGCACAATCTTTGAGCCGTCATTGTGAACGAACGGCTGGTCGTACAAAGCTGCGGATGGTCTTAAAAAATTCTACGGAACAAACTCTATCTAAATATGAAATAAAAACTCTGCAAATTCTTGACACAACGGTTCATTATCTTCTTTGTACAGATCACCCTTCTGTCTAGATCACTAGGTCTAAATGTCTAGATCCTAAATGTTAGATTAATTATTATTATCAATTATCACTAATTATTAACAATTTTATCAAGTACCTACTGAAAATTATTATAATTTATTGTTAGGTATTGATAATTCGTATTTATTATTAATAATAATTATTATTAATTATGATTAATTAATAGATACGATATAATTCTGGGGTTTTTAATACTACGTCGGTAATAATTTTTCTATAAAAGAAGTACCTACCAACAAACATTCGAAATTACCTTCATTTCCGTAGCACGAAACGCACCTCAGAACAACAAACTCGACATCACTTAAGCCATATGATGTTCCAAACAGCTGGTTAGTATGAAAATGGACCTGTATTTCAACAATTTGATTCACGATCGTGTTGTGAGGCACAATCTTTGAGCCGTCATTGTGAACGAACGGCTGGTCGTACACAGCTGCGGATGGTCTTAAAACATTCTACGGAACAAACTCTATCTAAATATGAAATAAAAAACATACCGTTCTATATGAATTTTTCGAGATATGAGATTTTCAAATTTTCAAAATTCGTTTTGAACCCCTTCCCCTTGACCTAGGGTTATGAAAAGTTTCGAGGACCATTGTGGGGTTGGTCGAAACCCATAAAAAAAATTTCGTAATTTTAACTCAACGCTAACTGGGCAAAGTGGCGCGGACGGCGTACGGCGGACGGACGGATTTTGGTATATTATCTTCGATAATGAACCATTGGAATCGCCCAAAGAAATAATTTTTTTAACCCCCCCTCAAAATTTGTTGGTTTACGTTTCAAGATACGTAGATTCAGAAAATCGAATAAAAAAAAATCCGTCCGTCCGCCGTACGCCGTCCGCCGTCCGCGCCACTTTGCCCAGTTAGCGTTGAGTTAAAATTACGAAATTTTTTTTATGGGTTTCGACCATCCCCACAATGGTCCTCGAAACTTTTCAGAACCCTAGGTCAAGGGGAAGGGGTTCAAAACAAATTTTGAAAATTTGAAAATCTCATATCTCGAAAAATTCATATAGAACGGTATGTTTTTTATTTCATATTTAGATAGAGTTTGTTCCGTCGAATTTTTTAAGACCATCCGCAGCTTTCTACGACCAGCCGTTCGTTCACAATGAGGGCTCAAAGATTGTGCCTCACAACACGATCGTGTATCAAACTGTTGAAATACAGGTCCATTTTCATACTAACAAGCTCTTTGGAACATCATATGGCTTAAGTGATGTCGAGTTTGTTGTTCTGAGGTGCGTTTCGTGCTACTGAAATGAAGGTAATTTCGAATGTTTGTTGGTAGGTACTTGTTTTATAGAAAAATTATTACCGACGTAGTATTAAAAACCCCAGAATTATATCGTATTAATTGATCATAATTAATAATAATAATTATTAATGATAAATACGAATTATTAATACCTAACAATAAATTATAATAATTTTCACTAGTGTGTGTGGTTTTGTTGACCGTCAGTAACAATGATGTTGAGGGATGTCGATCCGAGCGACATCCCTCAACATCATTAATTTTCACTAGGTACTTGATAAAATTGTTAATAGTCAGTGATAATTGATAATAATAATTAATCTAACATTTAGGATATAGACATTCAGACCTAGTGATCTAGACAGAAGGGTGATCTGTACAAAGATGATAATGAACCGTTGTGTCAAGAATTTGCAGAGTTTTTTTTTATTCGATTTTCTGAATCTACGTATCCTGAAACGTAAACCAACAAATTTTGAGGGGGGGTTAAAAAAATGTTTTCTTTGGGCGATTCCAATGGTTCATTATCGAAGATAATAAACCAAAAACATACCGTTTTATATGAATTTTTCGAGATATGCGATTTTCAAATTTTCAAAATTCGTTTTGAACCCCTTCCCCTTGACCTAGGGTTATGAAACGTTTCGAGGACCATTGTGGCGTTGGTTGAAACCCATAAAAAAAATTTCGTAATTTTAGCTCAACGCTAACTGGGCAAAGTGGCGCGGACGGCGTACGGCGGACGGACGGATTTTGGTTTATTATCTTCGATAATGAACCATTGGAATCGCCCAAAGAAAAAAATTTTTTAACCCCCCCTCAAAATTTGTTGGTTTACGTTTCAAGATACGTAGATTCAGAAAATCGAATAAAAAAAAAATCCGTCCGTCCGCCGTACGCCGTCCGTGGCACTTTGCCCAGTTAGCGTTGAGCTAAAATTACGAAATTTGGTTTCTGGGTTTGGACCAGCCCCACAATGATCCTCGAAACTTTTCATAACCCTAGGTCAAGGGGAAGGGGTTCAAAACGAAATTTAAAATTTCGACGATGTCATATCTCAAAATATTCAACTGAACCGTGTAATTTTTAGTTCACTTTTGATATTCACCCGGTTTCTCATCTGTAAAATTGTTTAAATAATACCTATTTGTTTAAACAAATTAAATTTTGATGATGAGCTAGATACTTGAAATTTTAAATATAGGTCAGAAATGCATCACAATGCAACATTCTCCCGGTTTCTCATCTGTAAAATTGTTTAAATAATACCTATTTGTTTAAACAAATTAATTTTGATGATGAGCTAGATACATTTCAATATTCACTCGGTTTGTATGACATGGTATGAGTATGGTAAGGTATATTATCGTATGTATGATTTAGTACAGTATGGTAAGATAGAAAAGAAATTCGTATGGTATGGTATGAGTACGGTGAGAATATGGTATGGTGCCGATTTGCAACACAGTCTGGTATAGACAGAAGGGTGATCTGCACAAGGAAGATAATAAACCGTTGTGTCAAGAATTTGCAGAGTTTTTGGTTTATTATCTTCGATAATGAACCATTGGAATCGCCCAAAGAAAAAAAAATTTTAACCCCCCCTCAAAATTTGTTGGTTTACGTTTCAAGACACGTAGATTCAGAAAATCGAATAAAAAACCGAGTGAATATTGCATTGTGATCCAGTTCTGACCTATTTTTAAAATTTCAAGTCAATAGCTCATCATCAAAATTTAATTTGTATTATTACAAAAAGGTATTATTTAAACAATTTTACAAATGAGAAACCGAGTGAATATTGCAATGTGGTCTATCCCCGACTCACGGTTAAAATTTCTAGACTGTAGTTTACCGGGAAGATGAAAAAAGGTAGTTTTATTCTGGGCGTCTGGGGGTTGGGTCACATAACGGCCGTTTTCGACGCGAAAGTTTAGTGTTTTTCCTAAACCTTTGCGCGGTCACTGTGAACGAACGGCTGGTCGCAAAAAAATCCAATTGGTCTTAAAAGATTCGTAATTTTTCAGGTCATTCAAAAGTGAAATAAAAATTACACGGTTCAGTTAAATATTTGGAGATATGACATTGTCGAAATTTTAAATTTCGTTTTGAACCCCTTCCCCTTGACCTAGGGTTATGAAAAGTTTCGAGGATCATTGTGGGGCTGGTCCAAACCCAGAAACCAAATTTCGTAATTTTAGCTCAACGCTAACTGGGCAAAGTGCCACGGACGGCGGACGGCGGACGGGGGACGGCGGACGGGGGACGGCGGACGGCGTACGGCGGACGGACGGATTTTTTTTTATTCGATTTTCTGAATCTACGTGTCTTGAAACGTAAACCAACAAATTTTGAGGGGGGGTTAAAATTTTTTTTTCTTTGGGCGATTCCAATGGTTCATTATCGAAGATAATAAACCAAAATCCGTCCGTCCGCCGTCCCCCGTACGCCGTCCGCGCCACTTTGCCCAGTTAGCGTTGAGTTAAAATTACGAAATTTTTTTTTATGGGTTTCGACCAACCCCACAATGGTCCTCGAAACTTTTCATAACCCTAGGTCAAGGGGAAGGGGTTCAAAACGAAATTTAAAATTTCGACAATGTCTTATCTCAAAATATTCAACTGAAACGTGTAATTTTCAGTTCACTTTTGAATGACCTAAAAAATTACGAATCTTTTAAGACCAAATGGATTTTTGTGCGACCAGCCGTTCGTTCACAGTGAGCGCGCAAAGGTTTAGGAAAAACACTAATCTTTCGCGTCGAAAACGGCCGTTATGTGACCCAACCCTCAGACGCCCAGAATAAAACTACCTTTTGTCATCTTCCCGGTAAACTACAGTCTAGAAATTTTAACCGTGAGTCGGGGATAGACCACATTGCAATATTTACTCGGTTTCTCATCTGTAAAATTGTTTAAATAATACCTTTTTGTAATAATACAAATTAAATTTTGATGATGAGCTATTGACTTGAAATTTTAAAAATAGGTCAGAACTGGATCACAGAACTGGATTCACTCGGTTTCTTGTCTGTAAAATTGTTTAAATAATACCTATTTGTTTAAACAAATTAAATTTTGATGATGAGCTAGATACTTGAAATTTTAAATATAGGTCAGAAATGGATGACATTTCAATATTCACTCGGTTTGTATGACATGGTATGAGTATGGTATGTTATATTATTGTATGTATGATTTGGTATAATACAGTATGGTATGATAGGAAAGAAATTCGTATGGTATGAGTACGGTGAGAATATGGTATGGAGCCGATTTGCAATACAGTCTGGTATAGACAGAAGGGTGATCTGCACAAGGAAGATAATAAACCGTTGTGTCAAGAATTTGCAGAGTTTTTTTATTCGATTTTCTGAATCTACGTGTCTTGAAACGTAAACCAACAAATTTTGAGGGGGGGTTAAAAAAACTTTTTCTTTGGGCGATTCCAATGGTTCATTATCGAAGATAATAAACCAAAACGGAAATGCAAATTTCTCGAAATCCATAACTTTGATATGAAGGGTATACAGGGGCAGAAGGCTCATTGTCAGTCAGAGGATAGTTTTGGGATATCCACTTTTTCGTTCAATGTTGTCGATAAAATATAATTATCAGTGTTATTTTATCCTTAATTTTTCAGACGATTAATCTTAAGCTACCTGCCTTTAATGCAATCAGCTTGTAACATGTACCTTCCCAAAATAAAGAAAAGGCCTTTTTTCTTTGGGGATATAAGGTGAATGTCAATGATAAAAAATTTTTACATGTTCAATTAAACATTTTTATTTGGAACGTAATATTGCAATAAAATCCTTAATACTAAACTTACTCATCCGTTACAAAAATCGACTCCTCAGGTATGTGGCAGAACCTCAAAATGTAGTTGTGCTTCTGTAGAACAAAATGCGGCAAGGTAAGGAAAACAAGAGTAGGTACTCGAAAAACTCGTCTATTTCCAATGAAATATGAGTACACTGTTAGAACGGCTTTGTAAACCATCGATTTGTTGATTAAACCATCGTCAGTTGCAAATCACCATCGTCAGTATTTGAGTAGGTACCTATAGTTTTGTTACTGACGATAGTTTAATAACCGTATCCAGTCTAACAGTAAACTCATATTTCAGTGGAAATAGACGATTTTTTCTTCAAATACTCTTGTTTTCCTTATCATGGGTTTCCACGATTTCGTCGCGAGTGATTTAGTTCGTATTTAGTTAGGTTTAGTTTGCAGCAAGGCTGTTAACGTCGTTGTATTGCTCCTTTCAAATTGGTAGAAGAGCAGTGTTTGAAGATTTCAATGAATTGAAATCATCCATTATTGAGAACAATAAACATCAGTTTACGATACGTGACTCACACCAGCACGACCCGATAATGACAGTGACAGAATGATGATAAAGAAAGGTAACAATGGAGGACATGGAACATTGACACCGCGCCTTCTTCCCCAGTGCCTTCATCAAGGCACCTTCAAGACCTAACGGGAAGCACTTACCGATATTCCATTTTTCGGTATATCCAAGCCAAAATTGGCTTCTGCATCCAAGAAATCAGCGACAATAATCATCGAGTCTAGTTGAGGAAATATCTCTAGATCGGCAGCAACCATTGCTATGTTCAGCAGAGCCAACACCTTCCATGAGTTGGCCATGGCGATTACACACTGAAGAGTAAATCAGACCTAGAACAATAGAATTAAGTAAGTGAATCTCTTTAAATGGGAACACACTGTTTTAAAAACCCTCCGCAACAACATATTGAACATTTACAGATTAGTGCAACAGGTACTGGATCGTTAAGGTTCCATATTCTTGGGTTGAAAGGGGTCTAGCTTCCTAGTGATTTTATCATTAGATAAATAGATTTATTGCCGAAAACCCAAAGTCATCGCCAGATTGGCATCATATTATACAAGGTACAAATATGGTAATAAACATTCTAATAAGTAATTTAAATAAATTAATAAAAACGTACTATCCTCCACAGTGTCATTCACTATAAGAAAAGAACGAAAACAAAGTTTGCTACTGGCAAATTAAATATAGCGTTCATTTAAAATAAAGTTTCTTAGCCTCATGGCCGTCAGGAGGAATTTATATAAAGGACGGGTCTCACCCGAATTTGCGGGGTTTAATACACCCAAAAACTGATCTAGGAACGCGGTAGCGTTCCGCCCCGCCAAGCAAAGAAGTTGAGAAAACGAACGGTGCCGAGTGCATGTTTACCGGACGTCACGAAACGCGTTTTCGAGGTATCCTTATCTCGGCTCCTATTTGACCGATCAACTTGAAAATTAGTGTGGGTCTTCTTTGAGTGTATATTAGAAAGCCCTGAAAGTTTCAAATCGATAGGTCTAAAGGGAGCCGAGCTACATAACTTCAAAAACCCGGTTTTTCGGCCTTAGATTGTTCTTCTTCTCCTTCTCCTTGTTCAGACAGGCAAGGCTGGAGCCTCTCCACGTTAACCGATTGACTTGAAATTTTGCACAGAGCTTCATTTAACCTTGAGACAGAGCCTTATATAAGATTTAACCCATTATCTCAACCCAAAAAAGTTTTAGAAACAAAAAACCAGAAACCTTAGGAAAATCCTGTCCACTTTGACGAGTCTACAGCCTGGGTAAAAGGACCAATCGACTTGAATTTTTTTACATACCTTCTTTATAGCATGGCTCAGTGCCATTTGAACGAAATAAGCAATTATCTCAACCCAAAAAAATTTAGGGACAAAAAAACTGAAATTTCGGGTAATTTAGGCTAATTATGGCCATATCTTGGCTCCTAGTGTAATGATAGAAAACCTTGCGTATAAGGTTTTATTAAGCACAATTGAACTATTAGGAATGAAACGGGAATCGGGTATTTTGTGGTGCTACGCGTAAACATAAACATGTGATTCCTAATAATAATAATCCAATATCTCCACATTCTTCCCCTCATGAAAGAACAAAGTCATGAAATCTGTTAGGGATTTTCCGGGGTCTTGAGGATCGGCGTACCTCTTGAACCTTCTCGGAGTCCGCGGGTTCAGGCTTCGGTTGAGAAGTTCCAGCAGGTACCGGAGGTGGATCCGAGGTTTCAAGAGTTGGTTCCAAAGTTTCGGGAGTCGGTTGTGGTAGGTCTTCCTCCCCTTCCGCGCGACCGTCCTCTGGTTCTGCATCTCCTCTTGGGGCTAGGTGCTTTAAAGGAACGGTGGTCTCGCGACCGTCTCCAAGTTTGACTTTGGCATATTCAGGATTGACTTGAATCAGGTCTACTTCCTCCACTGCCGGGTCGTATTTACTTTGTCGGACGTGTTTTTTCATCAATACCTTTCCCGGTGGTATTAGCCACGAAGGCAGTGAACTCCCGTTTGACGATCTGCGTTGATGAGAAAACATGCGCTCATGTGGAGTTTCATTGGTGGCCGTGCACAGTAGTGATCTTATACAGTGAAGAGCATCCTTCAGCACAATTTCCCAGTCAGTGACGTCCAAGTGGCGTGTTTTGAGTGATAGCAAAATTGTTTTCCAAATCGTACCATTTTCTCTCTCAATTTGGCCATTTCCTGTTGGGTTGTATGGGCTCGACATCGACGTGGCCACCCCTTTCGAATGTAAAAATGTTTGCAGCTCTTTTGAAACAAATCCCGCGCCTCTATCCGAATGGATATACTATGGGAGGCCGAATACCGAGAACAAATCTGCTAGGCAGTGAATAACGGTAGCAGAACTTGTATCGTTACATGGATAGGCAAAAGGGAACCTCGAATACTCATCCACTATGGTTAGCAAATACTTGTTCCGTGATTTTGATGGCAATGGTCCCTTGAAGTCCATGCTCAATCTTTCGAAGGGATGGGTTGCCTTTATTAGAGTACTTGAGTTGCCCTTGAAATATCTTGGCTTAATTTCGGCGCAGGTACGACAAGATGCAGTTATTTTGCGAATCTCCTCCGTTGAAAATGGTAAGTTGTGGATTCTGACCCAGTGAGCCATTCTTGCAACTCCGGGATGACCTAAATCGTTGTGAAGTGAGACTAGCTTGTCAATCTGCATTGCTCCGCACACTCTAGATAAGGCGTCAGCGACTCGATTTTCTTTACCAGGGCGATATACGATTTCAAAATTGTAACACGAAAGTTCTAGCCTCCATCGTTGAATTTTCTCATTTTTGATTTTCGATTTGTGAGCTGAGTTGAACATAAATGTGACTGAGCGTTGGTCGGTGATAATTTTGAAATGTCGACCGAGAAGATAGTGTCTCCATTTCTTCACTGCTTCTATTACTGCTAGTGCTTCTTTTTCCACTGCGGCATGCTTATGCTCACAGTCAGTCAATTTTCTGGAAAAGAAAGCAACTGGTTGCCCTGATTGCGATAGTACACCTGAAATGGAGAAATCGCTAGCATCAGTTTCCACCAAAAAAGGAACATCGTGGTCGATAGTGCGTACCACAGCCCTAGAAATCTCTTCCTTAATACTTTCGAAATCAGACTCAGCTTCTTTTGAAAGTGGGAAGGATTTGGCCTCAAAAAGTCGTTTGGCTTTATCCGTATAGTTATGCACCCATTTAGCATAGTGTGCAAACATGCCAAGGACTCGCTCCAGGGCTTTTCCATCATTTGGAGGTGGGAGTTTTTTTAATGGTTCCAAACGCACAGGGTCAGGAGATATACGTTGGTTTTCAATTTTGTAGCCAAGTAATGTTATTGAGGTCAAGGAAAAGTTACTTTTCTCCTTGTTGATAGTCAGACCATACCTTTGGACCACCTGCATGAATTTAGCCAAATTCTGATCGTGCTCTTCTTTGTCCTGTCCACAAATCGTCACATCATCAAGGTAAGCGTACGTTTTTGATAGTTTTTCTTTGAAAATTATCTCATCGATCACCCGTTGGAAAGCTGGGACTCCATCAGTCAACCCGAAGGCGAGTCTGCGGAACTGGTAAAGCTTACCACCAGCCTCAAAAGCTGTGTAGGGCCTGTCCTGCGTCCGTAGTGGTACCTGATGATAGGCGCTTTTCAGATCTATCGTGCTGAAATAAGAGTTTCGAGCTACCTTTTCCACGATCGACTCTATGTTAGGGATCGGGTAGGCGTCGACGAAAGTATATCTGTTGATGGTTTGAGAATAATCAATGACCATTCTTTTCTTGCGATTCTCATTTTTGACGACGAAAGCCTGTGCCCGCCAAGGTGATCTACTTTCTTCGATGATGTCGTTTTCAAGGAGAACGCCAATTTCGTTTCTCATGAACTCCTCGTCTGCTGCCGAATGTTTTCGTGATTTTGTAACAATAGGTTTGACATTCCCTGATAGGTATTCGAATAGTGGGGGAGGTTCGATTTTAGCAGGAGCTAAGTAGCAGATAGTCAATGGTGACTTAGATCCCCCGAAAGAGAAAGTCAATTCGGAGTGCAGATCTAGGATGTCATGCCCCACGATAACATTAGCGCACAAATTAGGCAAAACTCTCAACTTGACATTAGGGTAGTGATGGCCTTGCATGTCTATTGTGGCTAATGTGTAGTGCGTTATTCTCGTATTCAGTGATGCGGCTGCCATTGATACACTGCTATTAGTTCGGTGGAGTTTGAATTTGTTCTCATTGTTTGAGTAAAACTTCTCAGATATGAAAGTGTGTGAACTCCCAGTGTCAATCAATGCTTGTGTAGACAAACCGTTTACCTGAATGAGGATAGTGGCGTGTTCAAGTGTAGAGGCTGCGGCCGTTGTCAAAGTTGAGGCTAACAATGTAGCGGCTGCGGACTTCGTTTTTGATTGCGATTTGGCCGACTTACATACGGAAGCGTAGTGCCCTTTCTTCCCACAGTTGTCACAAGCTGCTTCCAGTGCAGGACACTGCTGCCTCGAGCGATGCCTAGCATGGCCACAGAAAAAGCATTTCTTTCTTCCACTCGTTGCAGCTACGGTCGCTTCATCCTGTGAACTTTCAGGTTCGTTATTGATAGAATTGATAGAATTGAGCTCAGGTAAATAGGACGAAGAATGCTTCACTGCCGATTCCAGAGCTCGCGCCATATCTTGAGCCTCAGTTAGACTCAGTTTGCTTTTCTCTAATAGCCTTAAGCGAATATCGGCAGAAGTCAAGCCGCGAATGAATGAGTCTCGAACGTAACTACTGCGATGTTCATCAGCCGAGACTGCTTTGAATTCACATTCCTTGCTGATAGTAAGCAGCTCATGAACGTACTGATCAATAGTTTCGTTCGGCTGTTGCTTTCGTGTTGCTAATTTGTGCCTCGAAAATATTTCATTATTAGGTTTTACGTAAATGGCCTCTAGAATAGTGATTGCCTCAGTATAGGTTGAGCAATCTGAAATTAACTCATATACTGAACGAGAAATACAGTTAGTGAGAAACCTCAGCTTACTGGCCTCTGAAAGTCCTCCGTCTTTATCTTCCTCTAGAGCCGTCACAAAATTGTCAAATGTTTTCAACCAGTATTTCCAGTCCTTGGCGGCTGCCGGGTCATGTGGATCGACTCCGAAGCGCTCCGGCTTGAGGTAACGTTCCATGGTTGGAATCGGTTGAATTGTGCTTAATAAATTGTAATGATAGAAAACCTTGCGTATAAGGTTTTATTAAGCACAATTGAACTATTAGGAATGAAACGGGAATCGGGTATTTTGTGGTGCTACGCGTAAACATAAACATGTGATTCCTAATAATAATAATCCAATATCTCCACACCTAGTAGACCGATCAACTTGAAATTTGGTATGGATCTTTTTGGTGTGGATAATAGAAACTTTCTATTAGAAAGCCCTGAAAGTTTCAAGTCGCTAGGTCTAAAGGGAGCCGAGTTATATAACTTCAAAAACCAATTACCATGTTTTTCTACTTTTTTCAGTCGGTCAAGGCTACAGCCTCTCCACCTTCGCCGATTGACTTGAAATTTTGCACGGAGCTTCGTTTCAAGTGTAGCAAGTGCCTTTTGAAAGATTCAAGTCGATATCTTTAAAGGGAGCCGAGTTATATAACTTCAAAAACCCGGTTTTTCACCCTTACCTGTTCTTCTTCTCCTTAATCAGTTAGGCATTTCCACCTTCACGGATTGACTTGAAATTTTGCACAGAGCTTCGTTTCAACATCAGCCAGTGCCTTTTGAAAGGTTTAACCCACTATCTCAACCCAAAAACTTTTAGAAACAAAAAACTGAAATTTAGGCTAATATTGGCAACTTTGACGAGTCTACAGCCTGGGTAACCGGACCAATCGACTTGAAATTTTGCATAGACCTTCTTTATAAAATGACCCACTTCAACAACAAAAAGATGTGATATCCCCCCAAAAAACCCTCCGTGTAAAAATCACCCCGCCTCGCAAATATCATTCTTCAGAGGCCGGAAAAAGTTATGATATCCACTTTCCCCGCCCGCCCTTTTCCTCATTAAGGAGCTAAGTATAATGAAAAGCTTAACCACTTCACAAGCACCGTACCCCTTTCGAAATCTCCCCTTGGCGCTACTGCGAGACGTTTTTATTACTTCCACAAGCAACTAATACTTGATGGTGGTTAACGTTTTATACAAGTATTAGTTGCTTGTGGAAGTAATAAAAACGTCTCGCAGTAGCGCCAAGGGGAGATTTCGAAAGGGGTACGGTGCTTGTGAAGTGGTTAAGCTTTTCATTATACTTAGCTCCTTAATGAGGAAAAGGGCGGGCGGGGAAAGTGGATATCATAACTTTTTCCGGCCTCTGAAGAATGATATTTGCGAGGCGGGGTGATTTTTACACGGAGTGTTTTTTGGGGGGATAATACGATATCTGAGCATCGACAAAATAAAAAACTCTCTCCCCCCGAAAGACTGGGCAGACACAAACAAAATGGAAGATCGTGTCAGGCTCTCCATAGTTGCAAAGTGGGCAGGGCTCAGCCGCGTTAAACTTGCACACCACCCTCAGCATATTCAGGGACGCTCTTTGCTGGCTCCCCATCCGAATCTGAGCCAAAACTCTTTTAACGACGGGACGTCCATACTGAAGTAAAGGGCGCCCTCTCGTCCATTTGGGAAGCCAACAATTTGGAAACAATCCGGAGCCACCAATCCTCCTATCGTCTGCATCTACTACATATTGATACATTCTATCCAGAATCCCCTCCTTCCTTTCCAGACTATGCAGCACCCAAGTTGGGTGACCCAACATTCCGCCTTCTCAATGTCTTCAAAAGCCTATTGTAGCTGCGCTGCCCAGTTAAAATCCTCATCGTCGCTCATCCAGGCCAGGTGAACCAGGCGATCAAGACTTAAACGAGTAGAGGTGGGTCGCATAACCTGAAACTGTTATGAATAACCGGTTATTTCAAAATAACCGTTATTCAATTGATAAAATAACGGTTATAAAACCACCTAAAATTTTGTTTTGCTCCTATATTGCGGCTATTCTGGCCTCACAATAACAATAACTTGTCACTCCCATACTGTCGACAGCTGATGAAGAAACTTCAGTGATCCTTCATCATGTTCGTCTTTTGTTCAAACGTTCGTATTTGAAAATCGAAACATTATCGCGTCAGCGCATCGGTTACAATGTAACCGTTACATTACAGTGGTTATTCTGTTATTCGAAGTTTTTCAGTTATTTTACAGGTTACGTTTTTTGGTTTATTATCTTCGATAATGAACCATTGGAATCGCCCAAAGAAAAAATTTTTTTAACCCCCCCTCAAAATTTGTTGGTTTACGTTTCAAGATACGTAGATTCAGAAAATCGAATAAAAAAAAACTCTGCAAATTCTTGACACAACGGTTCATTATCTTCTTTGTGCAGATCACCCTTCTGTCTAGATCACTAGGTCTAAATGTCTAGATCCTAAATGTTAGATTAATTATTATTATCAATTATCACTAATTAGTAACAATTTTATCAAGTACCTACGTAGTGAAAATTATTATAATTTATTGTTAGGTATTAATAATTCGTATTTATTATTAATAATAATTATTATTAATTATGATTAATTAATACGATATAATTCTGGGGTTTTTAATACTACGTCGGTAATAATTTTCTATAAAAGAAGTACCTACCAACGAACATTCGAAATTACCTTCATTTCCGTAGCACGAAACGCACCTCAGAACAACAAACTCGACATCACTTAAGCCATATGATGTTCCAAAGAGCTTGTTAGTATGAAAATGGACCTGTATTTCAACAGTTTGAGTCACGATCGTGTTGTGAGGCACAATCTTTGAGCCGTCATTGTGAACGAACGGCTGGTCGTACAAAGCTGCGGATGGTCTTAAAAAATTCTACGGAACAAACTCTATCTAAATATGAAATAAAAAACATACCGTTCTATATGAATTTTTCGAGATATGAGATTTTCAAATTTTCAAAATTCGTTTTGAACCCCTTCCCCTTGACCTAGGGTTATGAAAAGTTTCGAGGATCATTGTGGGGCTGGTCCAAACCCAGAAACCAAATTTCGTAATTTTAGCTCAACGTTAACTGGGCAAAGTGGCGCGGACGGCGGACGGACGGATTTTTTTTTATTCGATTTTCTGAATCTACGTACCTATCTTGAAACGTAAACCAACAAATTTTGAGGGGGGGTTAAAATTTTTTTTTCTTTGGGCGATTCCAATGGTTCATTATCGAAGATAATAAACCAAAATCCGTCCGTCCGCCGTCCGCGCCACTTTGCCCAGTTAGCGTTGAGTTAAAATTACGAAAATTTTTTTATGGGTTTCGACCAACCCCACAATGGTCCTCGAAACTTTTCATAACCCTAGGTCAAGGGGAAGGGGTTCAAAACGAATTTTGAAATTTTGAAAATTTCATATCTCGAAAAATTCATGTGGAACGGTATGTTTTTTATTTCATATTTAGATAGAGTTTCTTCCGTAGAATTTTTTAAGACCATCCGCAGCTTTGTACGACCAGCCGTTCGTTCACAATGACGGCTCAAAGATTGTGCCTCACAACACGATCGTGAATCAAACTGTTGAAATACAGGTCCATTTTCATACTAACAAGCTCTTTGGAACATCATATGGCTTAAGTGATGTCGAGTTTGTTGTTCTGAGGTGCGTTTCGTGCTACGGAAATGAAGGTAATTTCGAATGTTTGTTGGTAGGTACTTCTTTTATAGAAAAATTATTACCGACGTAGTATTAAAAACCCCAGAATTATATCGTATTAATTAATCATAATTAATAATAATTATTATTAATAATAAATGTGAATTATTAATACCTAACAATAAATTATAATATTTTTCACTAGGTACTTGATAAAATTGTTAATAATTAGTGATAATTTATAATAATAATAATTATTAATAATGATTAATAATTAATTATTAATCTAACATTTAGGATCTAGACATTTAGACCTAGTGATCTAGACAGAAGGGTGATCTGTACAAAGAAGATAATGAACCGTTGTGTCAAGAATTTACAGAGTTTTTCGGTTATGGGATAACCGAAAATAACGTAACCTGTAAAATAACGCATGCGTTATTTAGGCGAACCGGATAACTCGTTTTTCTGGCTGTAGCTGTACTCAGGTAAGGTTGTCGATTTCTTTTCGGTTATTCTATTTCATTAATATTTTCCGTACTCCCGGCCATCACAGTTATTTTGATACTCGACCGTTTTTTCGTAGTTTCGGTTTTTTTTTTTTCAATCTCCTGGCCGAATACGTAGGTAGTTACTCAAATATTTTGTGAATGTTAATGTTTCAAAGTTTTTCCATTTTTTCAGTCTACTCCTGGCAGTACCAAACAATACTCAAATAACAACTTCTTATTGGGCTCAAACTTCAATTGCAGGTAATTTGGTACCTAATTTCATTAATATTTTCTGTACTCCCGGCCATCACAGATATTTTGATATTCGAGAGTTTTTTCGTTGTTTCCGTTTTTGTTGTTTCAATCTCCTGGCCGTATACGT
Source organism: Stenodema calcarata (assembly GCA_963920205.1). Lineage (NCBI taxonomy): Eukaryota > Metazoa > Arthropoda > Insecta > Hemiptera > Miridae > Stenodema > Stenodema calcarata. The sequence continues at coordinate 31,878,630 of OY986056.1, read as the reverse complement.
AGGTAGGTACTCAAATATTTTGTGAATGTTTCAAAATTTTTCCATTTTTTCAGTCTACTCCTGGCAGTACCAAACAATACTCAAATAACCACTTCTTTTTGGGCTCAATAAACTTCAATTGCAGGTAATTTGGTACCGTCGACTGGGACGAAAGTAATCAGCTGGGGTGAAAGTAATCACTACAGCTTTTATACCGATAAGTTATCGGCGATAACCGACTGCGGAGGAGTATCGGTTTGCCCACATAGAGAATCCCACATTAAATTGCACGTAGGATAGCGTTTAAAAGATTTTAGGGGGTAAAGAATAGGATGGTGTAAACATCAATTCCAAAGTTGACCGGCCTTCATTTTTATACGAATGGCTTGTAGAAATTATAGTATCTACCAGTGTGTCGGATAACCAACTTGCAACTTATAATATAATAAATAATATTGTCTTTTGTTCAATGCTAAGTTGCAAGTTTATTATAATTATAATATATAATATATAATAAATATATTATATTTTATCGTACAATCTCGTATTTATACAATCTAATTATCGGGTAGCAATGATATTTTATCCTCTAGGTTTTCTTCACGAATCACTGCGATAATATTCGTGTAGGAGACTTTTTAAACTATGTATACATAAATATAATTTTCAAAAAACTCAGTGCGTTATAGATACTCGTAGTTTGTGAAGAGCAGAAGAGGTATAAAAATAATACATCCATAAGCAACAAAGAATTTTTTGACTGGGAATGTTATATCAACAGAAAATGAATGAATGAATGAATGAATGAATGAATGAATGAATGAATGAATGAATGAATTACTGTATTTGGTGTAAAACACATTACAGTGAGCAGCGTCTCTACATTATTTACATCATATTACACAACATATACACAACATATACACATACACACAATATACAGCATAATATATTATATTATTTTGAGAGCAGGTAATAACGCATAATAAATTAATAACACATGCTAATAAATACTAAATAACACAAGCGAAATAGGTATACAAGGTATCCAGTGGTTGTTCGGTATATAAGTTAAATGTAGTAGTTTTATATAAGTTAGAATAACATGTAAGCTAAATTACTCATTTCGTAAGAATGATCGGATTTTCAAGACTGTGACCAAAAAGTAAAATACATCGTTCACCATGTCTCTAGAGCAGTTTAGTATTTTCTGATGAAAGTTGTCTCTGTTCACGCTGTCACTTATATACTTGTTGAGGAATGTCTTTCTTGGTTGTTTATAGTGGGGGCAGGAGAGGAAAACATGGTACAGGTCTTCTTGTTGTTGCAAGTTGCATATTGAGCAGAGTTCGTTTGGGTCCCATGAGTAGCTGGCGCCGTTGTGGTAAATTCTGATGGCATCGTCCTTCATCAGTCTCAGTTGGCAAATCAATCTAACTCTACCAAAGGGGCCGCCGAGTGGTGTACACGGCCAAAGCTGCAGATCCTTGTACATGAGGGAGTATGAAGATGCCATACGCCTCTCCAAATCCTGGGTTCTCCTTCTTTCCAAGTGCGTGTTAACTATGAGCCCTATGGAAGACTCTACCTCTGCTGCGTTTTGGCTCCTCCAGACCTGTTCGAAGCCCAGTGAGCGAAGTTCCAACCTGATGGCAGCCACCCAATTATATTTGGTATTCTCCGACGATTGAGACAAGGATATCAACCTCTCATAGCACGCTCTGGGGTACCGTGAGTGATCCATACGCAAGATCTTTGCCCACCATTTTAACGCTTTCTCCAAGATCTGTCCGCTCAAGCCGCCAACGCCAGCCTCATTTCGAATCATGTATCCCGGCGTTCCTCTCGGCAGATTCAATATTGATTTAAAAAAACGACATTGTGCCTTTTCAAGGATATCTGAGTACCGGAGCGCCCAAGTTTCTGCACCATACAGTAGGACTGATGTTATCATGGCCTGATAAAGCCTGCATATCGTGGCCCAAGAGTTGCATTTTGATCGAGCAAGAACTCCTCGTAGGACACCACCAGCACAACCCGCCTTTTGGCAAGCTTGTGCAGCTGCCGCCCGGAACACTCCTTTTGACGTGAACGGGATACCCAAATAGGTGTATTCGTTCACTGTCTCAATCCTCTCTCCATTGAACCAGAATTGTTCGGCGTTCCTCAGCCTGCCTCCCTGTCTGAAGACTAGCGTTTTAGTTTTAGAAGTGTTGACTTGCAGTTTATTTTCCAGGCAATAAAGTGACAGGGCGTCGAGTTTAGCTTGAAGTTCACGCTTTGTTATAGCCAGAAAGACGAGGTCATCCGCATACAGGAGGCATGGGATCTCGAGTGAGTGATTTATGCTGATCACACTAAGACCTCTCCCTAGCAGGCACCCTTCCAGGTCGTTGATGAAGAGGGCAAATAGCAAAGGGCTCAGGCAGTCTCCCTGAAGGACTACAAGGCGGACGTCTACAAAATCTGAGAACTCACCGTTGCCTGCTTTCACTCTGACTCTGGCCTTCCTGTAAATGTCGATGAGTATGTGTAGAGTTTTCTGTACTCCCGGCCATCACAGATATTTTGATATTCGAGAGTTTTTTCGTTGTTTCCGTTTTTGTTGTTTCAATCTCCTGGCCGTATACGTAGGTAGGTACTCAAATATTTTGTGAATGTTTCAAAATTTTTCCATTTTTTCAGTCTACTCCTGGCAGTACCAAACAATACTCAAATAACCACTTCTTTTTGGGCTCAATAAACTTCAATTGCAGGTAATTTGGTACCGTCGACTGGGACGAAAGTAATCAGCTGGGGTGAAAGTAATCACTACAGCTTTTATACCGATAAGTTATCGGCGATAACCGACTGCGGAGGAGTATCGGTTTGCCCACATAGAGAATCCCACATTAAATTGCACGTAGGATAGCGTTTAAAAGATTTTAGGGGGTAAAGAATAGGATGGTGTAAACATCAATTCCAAAGTTGACCGGCCTTCATTTTTATACGAATGGCTTGTAGAAATTATAGTATCTACCAGTGTGTCGGATAACCAACTTGCAACTTATAATATAATAAATAATATTGTCTTTTGTTCAATGCTAAGTTGCAAGTTTATTATAATTATAATATATAATATATAATAAATATATTATATTTTATCGTACAATCTCGTATTTATACAATCTAATTATCGGGTAGCAATGATATTTTATCCTCTAGGTTTTCTTCACGAATCACTGCGATAATATTCGTGTAGGAGACTTTTTAAACTATGTATACATAAATATAATTTTCAAAAAACTCAGTGCGTTATAGATACTCGTAGTTTGTGAAGAGCAGAAGAGGTATAAAAATAATACATCCATAAGCAACAAAGAATTTTTTGACTGGGAATGTTATATCAACAGAAAATGGAGTAGAGTAAATTACATCGTTAAATGTGGAAGTGCCATGGAGCTAAATTAAAAAAGATTTTTTTACCCCAACATTTTTTTCAAAACAAGAATCGCAGTAGTTAACGTTCAATTTTACTAGCAAAACTGCTATTTATCAAAAGAGGTGTGCTCGGAATAACCTGACAACCGAAAAATAGCGAGAAACGGAAAAAAACTAGCATGTAGGAAGTAACTGAAAAACGAAACGACTATTTTTGTAGGTTAGCAGAAAAGAAATAACGGTTATTTTGTAGCCGAAAAAAATAACGGTTATTTTTTCATAACTAACGTAACGTACCGTTATGGAAAAGTAGCAATAAGTTATTGCCAATAACGCCCACCACTATAAACGAGGGAGACGCTCGGTGCCCATCTTCAGGATTTTCTCCCACCACCCAACAGCTCGCTTAATAATTTACCAGCTCAGATGCGGGAGCCCCAGCTCCTTCCGTACAAAATAATCTGGGGTATTCCTAGAAAGGTAGAGTAGGTACCGATTTGTACCATTGAACCTGAACCCGTTCCAACACCTCGGCATACCTGAGACCCCAAATTTCATAACAATAAAGAGCCGTTGACGAGATTATTGAGCTGAAGAGAAGCTTCCACGTAGCCGGGTTGTTTGTTTGCACCCTATTAATAATTGGGATGACTGATTTTGCTGCCTTTCTTCTTTGCAGCATTCGCGTTTTCCAGGAATTTGCAAGACGCCGAGAAAATCACCCCCAGGTAGTTGTACCGTGTGGCCGTTTCAATTCTCCTATCTCCAAGGAAGTGTGTCTTGTGTTTTTTCCTTACCCCTGCTCTTCTCTGGAACTCTACCACTGCACTTTTGGTCACATTAACAGTTAATTCGTGGATTCCACAATACTCATTCAAGGTATTTAGAAGGTGTTGCATTCCCCTTTCATTGTCCGCGACCAAAATCAGGTCATCGGCGTAACATCATTCTGTCTCTCAAAACACTTTCAAAATCCGACACGAAAACCGAGAAAAGCTGTGGGGATAAAACATCTCCTTGAAGAATTCCCTGACTAACATCGAACTCCTGATTTTATCATTATTCAAAACCCATCGATGAAAGATAAAAGTTGATAAGCCAACCATTGGGTTGTTCTCAGCTGGCTTAAGATGTCAAGTGATCAAGATGCAGTTGACGGATGACAGTGATGATGCGCGAGTGATGACACGACAACCATTTCTTATGATTTCCCGAGATTACGAGAGTAGGTACCAACGTTTGAATACATTTTAACCATGAACGTAGTAATATGAGGAGATGACCAAAGTGGCAAACAACGAGAGTAACATAGAGGGATAGACCTCGTAGATTTCACCTCCCTACTTGTTTTTGTCATTTCAACATAACTTGACAAACATCACTGAAATTACCCCTATTATGTTCATTTAAAATCTATAAATTGGTGTTTACACCATTCACTGAGGGCCATTGATAAACCCGTAAAAAGACAATTAGGCGTGATATAACTCCGCTCGGAAAAACCGTTCAACATATTTCGCACAACATAACAGCATCAAAATTGGGAATGCAGAACCAATATGACAGAAAGAAAGGAAATAATGCACTACCTGATTAATTACGTAGTAACTGAGATCACTAACCAGACGACTATCACATGCTGCAAACTCCTTGAGATAGAACGATGCCTTACAATTCGTATACACTATTTAATTTCCCAGAAATTTACATGTCTGTCATATACAACGGAATAGTCCAAAACTTTTTTTTTTATTGACACGAACAGGAAAATGAAAACAGACGAACATGAAGTGAGGCCTACACAGCAACCCAAACCCAGACAAAAAAACAAAACTAGAAACCTAGAAACTTTGAAGTTCCGAGTACCAACAAAACAAATATTATTTTTGACGTAAAGGTCGAGCTTAATCTTCAAGAATTTCAGGTTATTACTGAAATACTTTTGCAGACCTAATAAATTTAATTTCTCGAGGACTTCAACAGTTTTTATACTTCTCAACACGTTTTCCTTTATGCCGCTTCCTCCATGTTGCATTACAAGTTGATCAACCTAGGAATGACATGTTAGCGTCACTTTTTATAAGACCCATATAACCTCAATGTTCTCAGTAAATGTTCTCAATTGCTATTTTTTCACTTTGCGTAGATAGTTTTATCAAAATTTGTATCTTTCCTTGGAAGTATCGTACAGACTGAATAATCTTCATTATTGGTATTTTCAATTGTTAATTAACATCTTGCACTGTGGGTCAGGGCCGATAGGATGCTCTATGGTGTTCGAGAAGAGGAGCCACAACATGCACGCTGTATGAAACATTTGCATCTAGCAACTATTTGTAAGTTAAGTCTCTAACTCCCATAATGACGAACAGAGTCGCCGGTTTCCCATTCACGGAACGAAGGGTTCGGCCGATATACGATCTGCTGGACAATGGCAACAATAAAAAGGCTCTTCAGGAAGCCGAAAAAGTGTTGAAGAAACAACCGAATCTCCTATGCGCGAAAGCATTGAAATGCTTAGCTTTGCTGAGACTTGGAAGGGAAAGCGAAAGCTTGGAGTTGTTAAACTTAATTAAAAACGAGGCTCCGGTTGATGAATCGACACTGCATGCGGTCACAGTATGCTACCGTGAAGTGAATCAGCCACAATCCATTTGTGATGTTTACGAAAACGCCCGAGCCAAAGAACCTGGCAATGAAGAAATTTTGAACAACCTGTTCTACGCTTATGTCCGTGTTGGTGATTACAATAAGCAAAAATTGACGGCCATGTCGTTGTACAAGATAAAACAAAAAAACCAGTACTACTACTGGGTTTTTATAAGCACGCTGTTGCAGTCTGTCGAAAATGTAAATGATTTAATCCAACTTTGTTCTATTCCGGCCGGCCGGAGAAATGCCGTCTCTAGTTTTTCTGTTTGTGATAAAGCTAAGAGTGGAATCGCTCTGGTTCATCGATTGATGGAAAAATTCGTTAACGAAGACAAGATTGAATCAGAACAAGAGGTCTTGACGTACATTCTGGTTCTGGAAATGCTGGAGAAACACGAAGAGGCGTTGAATACCTTGAATGGTCCCTTGAGTTCTAAATTAGAGCCATTCACCGTGATGAACAAGAAACTGGATTTACTCGTGAAACTCGGACAATGGGAGCAAGTCCATGGCTTAGTGGAAGACATGCTTTTTGAAGAACAAGATTGTTGGCATTGCTACTTGATTTACCTTGATTCTGTGTTTGAGATTGCCAAGGAGAAGACTTTTGACGTGAAAGATGAAGAAAGTCCTTATGTAAAGGCTAAGAAATTCTTGGATGGCATGGTCGCTTCACAGAAGGGAGTTCAGTTCAAGAAGAGAGGCCCTTATTTGGCGCGTCTGGAGTTTTATATGGCTCTTACAGAAAGGGGGTTACCTGCTGGTGAATTGCTTGGAGAACTCATTCATATTTTTGAAGAGTATTACTCTGAATTTGGGGCCAAAGATTCGTGTGTGCATGATTTGAGAAGATACCTTCACTTAATTGGGAATGACGTGATCCACTTTTTATCGTACACGTACAAGGCCATTGGACTCGATCAAGATGGTATTGCCACCAATAGAACTCAATTGAACCTTCTTGTGAGTCAAGCTATTCTGGTTAGAGTTGTTGGCATCAAGAGTTTGTTTAGTGTAAATGAGAAACACAAGTTAGTATTGAATGAAATCAACAGGTATATCAGCTATGTGCCCCTATGTGCGGATGCTGCAGTTACTGACCCCAAGTCTTGTGATGGGCTTGCTTTGATAGCTGCACATTCACTGTTCGAACTTTGGACCGACACCGAAGATAGTAATTATTTGTTCGAAGCCATAGTGCTGTGCGAATATGCGTTGTCTCAAAGCCCTTGTAACAGCCAGCTGAAAATACTTTTATTGAAATTCTATCATCTCCTTGGCGGGAGTGAAGGCGCTCAAATAGCTTATGTCGCCCTTGATCTCAAACATATGCAGTTAGATACTTTGGGATATATGCATCTCTTCCCACTGATTTCTAGCGCATCTTATGTCCATGCGACTCATGTACTAAACACATCAATCAAGTTTTTCACTAACAATTCCAAGGAAAGTGCTGACCATGTTACGTTTGCATACAAGTTTGAAGCCCTGACCAAGATACCAGAATTTATCGGCATAAGAGAGAAAATGAGCAACTCAACTCACTATTTCGTTTCTACGACTGAGAAAATGCTCTGTGAGATGTTCTCTGCACCCAACTATGGAAGTTGTAATCAAATGGCCAAAGACATGGAGATAAGTTTGAACCTGGAGCGTATCAAGTGGAACAATCTGAGGGACAACAGTGATTTTTCAGTGTTGTGGGATCTGGAAGCTCCTGACCGGATGATTACTGAAGAATGTGTGGTGCAGTCACACAATCATAATCTTCTTCTTTTGAGATTGCGGAGTTTGCTTCTTCATTGTATTGTATCCTGCCTCAACATCGGCAAAGCTGATGCACCGTTGGGTCAGCGCGATAGTGAAGCCCCCTCGTCTAATTTGACTTTTTCAAATTGTCGCAGTAAACTGATGGAGTATGTCATCCAATTGGAAGAGACCTTGAAACCAGTGAAAAACAGCATACCTAGTCCTTTGTCGAAGAGATTCATCGCTGGGCCGCCAGTGTCCAGACTGCTATTGATGCTGCAGGTCAACTACTTCGATCTGATACTGAACGAATTACGATTCCTCTACAGTTTGGTTCCAAGTGAAGATAGCAATCGCGAGAAGTGTCAATATCAACTTGACGCAATGGTCCTATTTGTTGAGGAGTATCTTCGGTACGTCCAAAGCATCGCTGGAAGCTCCCAGATCCAACTCCGGAACACTTTGATCCAAGGTTGCTCACTCTTTGTCGAACTAATTTGCTTCTCCTGCATTATTGCTGGGGTTTGCGACGTGATGATGTCCAGGGCGAAGCAGAACCTCGTTAAAAAGAACAAAAAGAAGAAAGAAAACGTTCAACGTATCGTGGATTCCCCCGACGAGTTCGAGTGGCGCGTCTCGCTCATCAATAAATTCATCAATTTTCTTGTCGAAGTCATCAAAAGCGGGGAATTAATTTTGAAGTCTGAAAAGAAGCTTTGGGATGACAAAAATATCAAACTATGCGAATTCGTTATGTCTTGCAATATTGATAATAAAGAAGAGAGAGACAAAATACTAGCAGGCCGGAGTTCAGTGATGGAAAATTTATATCACAGTTACATCGCTAATATCACTCAAATGTCCACCGTACTTAAAGTAAAATTGAAATATTTGTGTACCCTGAAGTTGTAAAAAAACGTATCAATTTAGAAAATGTGTTGATTAGCTTGCAGTTGTGAAATGATTTGTGCTAAAACATTGTATTCATCTCTTCATCCTCACATTTTAGAGTGCCCCTAACGGCATCGCCCCAAAATTTCGTGTTTGCGTTCAAATGGTCGTTGCACTGGTCTACGAGGGCCTAAAATTTGGTAGAAGTACATGTTTCGATTTGTCAAATACCTTTTTCGGTAGAAGTAGGTGGCCACTCGGTTTTAATAGGCCTTTTTTGTAAATTCAACTATCATCGCGTTCAATATTCCGATTACTAATCGATTTATTCACTACTCAATAATTGATCAATAAATTATTTATTGGAATTAAACCGTTAACGATCGCTACTACCTATCTATTATTTCATATATTTTCAGAATTTGTTGTTTATCAATTGAGTCGAAGCAATGTTTGTTGACACGATTAATATTATTCATCTACATTTTCTTTGTGTGGTCTGTTTTATATGTTTACGACCTACTGGGGGTGCCGTCTTCCGTCAATCACTTCCACTTATACCACGAATCCCAACAAACGGGGGGTTCCTTTGTGTATTTCAGGGTTCTATTCAAACGACTCTATTCTTTATAGATAATAATCAATATCACAGTGTATAACTTCCGAGACAATTATCTCCCCTTGTCGCTAACGACTGGTATATTAAGAGCTTTTCCCATTACATCCCTGTTGCTTACTCGATCATATCGTCCACCTTTACTGAACAAGAACGATGATGCCTATACACCAAGTTTCTGGTTTGCCCACCTAAATTGTATATAATTATCAGTGGGAAATATCGTTTTGGTACGTTCCCTATGCCCGGATGATGTTCAACGATTATAATTCTTGATAGTCTTTATTAAATAAATTTATCCAAAGAACTCTGCTTTCTTTCATATTCCCGCAATTGTCTTGCAGTAAAAGATAGGAGACCTACTCAATCTCAGCCGTAACTAACGGTAGGCCTACTGACCGAACGCTGCCGACTCCGAAAACATCTCAGCAGGATCGGGGTGGCCGAAGACAGTGAGTGGTTCTGCTTCGAGAAGGAGGAGGAGACGGCAGAACACGTCCTATGCCATTGCGAAGCACTAGGTAGGTCCCGGTTCCTGTGCCTAGGCAACGAAAGACCAGACCCAGAACGCTACATGAGGAATCTTAATGACCTCTGGAAGTTGGTAAAACAACTGGAGCTCACAGTGGAGCCCTAACTACAGGGAGGGCAAAGTAGATCTAATTTTTACTATAATTTATTAATTATTAACAGGAAAGAAAAAAAGTTTCTTTTTCTTTCATTTTTCTCATTATAACATAAATGTTTGAGATAGGTAGGTATGACTTGAGGAATCATGCTCAATAAACTTTCTTACCTTTTTTCCCAACGATTCGACGTATCATTCGTTGAGGAAAAACTCTGCAAATTCTTGACACAACGGTTTATTACCTTCTCTGAGCAGATCACCCTAATTCAATTAACGAACTGTTTGATGAAACTCTAGCTCATCATCCAAATTAAATTTAAAATACCATACGAATTTCTTTCATATCATACCATACTGTACTATACCAAATCATACATACAATAATATACCATGTCATACAAACCGAGTGAATATTGCATTGTCATCCAGTTCTGACCCATTTTAAAAATTTCAAGTCAACAGCTTATTATTACAAAAAGGTATTATTAAATAATTTTACAGATGAGAAACCGAATGAATATTGCAATGTGGTCTATCCCCGACTGACGGTTAAAATTTCTAGACTGTAGTTTACCGGGAAGATGAAAAAAGGCAGTTTTATTCTGGGGGTTGACCCACCTAATGGCCGTTTTCGACGCGAAGTTTTGTGTTTTTCCTAAACCTTTGCGCGCTCACTGTGAACGAACTGCTGGTCGCACAAAAATCCGATTCGTAATTTTTAAGGTCATTCAAAAGTGAACTAAACATTACACGGTTCAGTTAAATATTTTGAGATATGACATTGTCGAAATTTTAAATTTCGTTTTGAACCCCTTGACCTAGGGTTATGAAAAGTTTCGTGGACCATTGTGGGGTTGGTCGGAACCCATAAAAAAAAATTTCGTAATTTTAACTCAACGCTAACTGGGCAAAGTGCCGCGGACGGCGTACGACGGATTTTTGGTTTATTATCTTCGATAATGAACCATTGGAATCGCCCAAAGAAAAAATTTTTTTAACCCCCCTCAAAATTTGTTGGTTTACGTTTCAAGACACGTAGATTCAGAAAATCGAATTAAAAAAAAATCCGTCCGTCCGCCGTCGCATTTAGGATCTAGACATTTAGACCTAGTGATCTAGACAGAAGGGTGATCTGTACAAAGAAGATAATGAACCGTTGTCAAGAATTTGCAGAGTTTTATGATTGGTGGGACATTTTTATAAGAAATTTTGCCCTGATTACGAATATAGGTACCCTGTTTTTCTATATCTAATTAAGATAGTAATTCTCATTAAAGAAATAAAAAACAAAACCCTCTTTGAAATGATTTTGACACTTCATTGTCTAAATTTGACCCCTAATTATCTAAATTTGACCGCTGTAGGATATTTCCCCAGGTTTTGGAGGCACTGGATGCCGACCTGTTCACAAACATGAAGAATGGCTCCGGTTAGTTCAATCAAAATGATTGAGCAATTAGTGACTGTTACATTTTTGGAATTTATGGGCAATTTTTCCCCCCTTAAAATTAGAGAGGCCCGATTCTGCCAATTTTCAAACTTCGCCTTTCCATTGCCAAAACAGATTTTTTGTGGAAATTAGAACTTTTTGTCTAAATTCTTCAAAAATTCGCTTTTGAATTTATACAACTCGGCTCCCTTTAGACCTAGCGACTAGAAACTTTCAGGGCTTGCTATTATCTACACCTGTAAACCCTTCAAAAGTAGCCAAATTTAGCCTAAACTTTCAAATGGCACTGGGTCATGTTATAAAGAAGGTCTGCAAAATTTAAAGTCGTTTGGTCCTGTTACCCAGGCTGTTGATTCGCCAATGTGGCCGAAATGAGCCTAAAATTGCTGTTTTTTTTATTACTAAAATTTTGTTGTTGAGATAATGGGTTAAATCTTTTAAAAGGCACTGTCCGAAGATGAAACGAATCTCTGTGCAAAATGTCAAGTCAATCGGTGAAGGTGGAGAGGCTGCAGCCTAGCCTAACTGAATAACAAAAAAAGTTTTTGAATTGATATAACTCGCCTTTCAAATCTTTCAGGGCTTTCTATTATCCACACCACATTTCAAGTTGATCGGTTTCATGACGTCCGGTAAAATTTTAATTGAATACAAAGGGTGTTGTTGAAAACGAAGTATAATAAAAAGATACAGGCAATATTCCTTGGAGGTGGAGAACATCTGAAAATTGAAAGCCATGTGTAGCTTGGCAACAATACATTACAGGTTCATTATAGGAGTTATAGGTTTCCCATCGTAAATGGCAGAATTCAACGTATCTAGAACAAATGACTTCAACTCAATTCGTTTTTCGTGGGTCATCTTGCTAAGGTCAGGAAGGAGGGATTTGAAGAATGACCAGTCAATTAATAAAGAATCGTCCAAAAGGTTCAGTTGATGCCCTCCCTCATCTTCTGAGCTTGGTTTCTTCTCGACGTCATCATCCGCTGCACCATCATGTTCGTCACCATTCGGCTGTGGAACATACCTGGGTCGACAAGTTTTACTAGCAGGGCCAGGTCGCCTTTTCCGAGGCGGAGGGACGCTCTTCGTTCCATCACTTGCCCCATCAGCCATGGATACCTCCAGAAGTGTTAGAGGAAGACTGGAGGCGTCTTCACCTTCTTCGTCACTCTTCTCTTTGTCTCCAGTAGCTATAGGTTCCACCACTCGCCAACCCTCATCCTCCTCTTCCAATCCGTCATCCTGATTCTTGTCTGGTTTATTGGAATTGGTCGATTGTAGACCTACGGCAAAACCCTGGGTGCGGGCGGTTCTATTACGTATTTCATTTTCCTTTCGCTTCTTATCAGCAATTAAACAATCAGCAAAACCAGCCTTCTCCAATGTTTTCTTACTCCAAAATGAAGGCTCCCATTCATCTTCCTCCTCTCGTCTTCTGATCTCTTCCTTGGAGGCTCTTGTACGCCTTCTCTTGGTTGGGACTCGCCCGCCTTCAGCTGTGATGACGATACTTGACGTAGATGGTTCTTCACTTATTTGATCCATAACAGACACGTCATCTTTAACAACGCTCAATTCATTAACCAAATCAACGTTAGGCAACCGACTTGTTGTGATCGGTCCGCTAGAAGCATCAAAGTCAACATTAATACAATCACCAACCACGCCAACTTTTGGTAAACGAGGGGGCAACTTGACCAGGGCAGGAATGACTTGCAAACCCTTTTCTGGGTTATTAACTGGCATGTGAGCATCATCAAAAGACACTACTTCCTCACCAATCAGCTCTTCAGCATTATTAGACATTTCCTCGACCAGCTGGTCAGGTTTGACGTTTCTCTTACAGGTTGGAGTTTCCGACGAACCATGAGATTCAGTCGATCTCGCCATTAACGCATTAATATCCATTGATAAAACACTGGTTATTTTGGGAAGAACATCTTTATCAGTAGTCAACAAATCATTTGCAAATGTGTCGTGGGTCTGGACGAACGCATATAGCTTCTTGCAGGGGTAAGCGTTAGGTTTCAAATGGGCAGTAGTTTTACCATCAATTTCCTCCAAATTATAGATATCATTGTAACCAAAGTGATGGGAGCAGATCGTAAGGGCGCTAGTATCCGTATCTTCTGGTAGATCAATAGCTTTGATCCACTGTTTTCTGATTTCAGGATCTGCTGGGAAGGAGAAGTAAGAAATTCCTATGAACTCCTGCCGTTGACCATCAAAGTAATTATTGCAAGGAGGCACTCCACACTTGACATACTGCCCACAATTTGATACAGAATTCTCAGATTCCATTGAATCAGATCCTGCTTTACCAGTTTCCTCAGTCCATCCCTCCTGGATGGAGATGGGAGAAGATGGACCGTCATCACACATGATTATTTTTCAGAAGGCTCTCGGCATAATAATATCCTCACTTTACTGCCTCCGAGTTAGAATGCAGAAGTGGCACCAAACTGAGCGAATCAACACATAAAACCACGAATATCAATCCTAATAACCAACGAGTTCCCAACACCGAAGACTCGAAAATTTCGAGTCAAAATTCCACAGAAAACCCTACTATACTACGTATAGTATAGCAAAATTCACAAACAAAACAGGAACGCTTTGAGAAAATTGATCTGATGATGATCTCCAAGTTAGTTGTCTTCCGTCTTCGTATTGATGTGATCCATGAAGTGATAACAGTGTATTCCAGTGATAACAGTACGTTTCTCCAAAATGATTGCCTTCGGGTGAGAGCAATGTCGGACACAGGTTGTTTTTAGAGTTGATCGTTGGGTCATGTTAGCAGCAGAGTTTCCGATTCGGGTAATTCTACCCGACTAGAGACCACGGTGGGAAATGGACCGGGTAATGCGAAAATCTGGTAATTTTCAGGTAATTCAAAAAATTGTATGATTGGTTATGTCAAAAATTTACTTCAGTTTTTATAATTTTGAATTTGCCGCCAAAAATATAGTATATTTGTATGTACCTAATACATACCAAAGATAGAACATGGAAGATCTTCCATGAACATAGAAATTAGCTGTAGGATTCACTCAGGTGATTATCAAAAGATTGAAGGGTGTATTGAGGTTGATTGAAGGTTGATTGAAGGCCCTTAATGGATTGACTCAATTGTTTGACCAAGTAGATTGATCGTCTAATTGGCTTATGGCTTAAGCTATCAAACGTGAAAGGGGGTTTAAAAATAAGTAGTTACCTATTTCTTTTCAAGTTTTACTTTTTATCTGAAAAAATTTATTAATTGCTACTTAAAAAGGCATTTTATAGGGTAATGAGGTGGGTAATTACAACATTGATCGGGTAAAAGCAGGTAATTTAGATGGTTTTGAGTGGGTCCACGGAAGAAGGAAGTTCTCCCTTCTTCCATGGAGTGGGTCATTTCATAAGGGGGTATCAGCACCACTCGTTAGCAGGTAGGTACTCAGGATGGGCGTCCCAATCATTGGTTCATTAAATCCGATAAACATGACGTTCTTATATTGATTTCCTAGATTCTCGAGATTTCAAATTTATATATAATTTAATTTAATAAGATAATATCATTACAATCATTAAAAATCTTCTTCCTCCACTTCCATTTACTTCTTTCATCCATGCCTGTCGTATACGAGTTAACGCAAAAAACACCCACGTCCAACAAACAATTCGCTCCTCAACAAATGAGGAGGAATAACTAGTAGGCTACTGTCACACGTGTTTGCGTCTTGTTTAATTGGTACCAGTATTGATGAACTTGAAATAAGACTTCATATTATCTGGATACGAATTCTAAAGTCTTCTATTCACTCCCTTGTATCAAGCGGTAGTTGTCTGGTATAATGGCGGGTCCAAGAAGAAAGAAGGTGAGTTAGTGCTTCTTCAGGGCAACTTGTCCCATTATCACCATCACCTGACACGATGAATCGTATTCCTTCTAGAATTCTGTTCGTAACACTATTTATTTGTATTTATACAGTTTCAATCTGGTGAGGGAGCTCAATATGTCACCCGAGCAACGGCCATGCGAGCGCTTCAGCTTTCCCTGAAAGACTTCCGCCGGCTTTGCATTTTGAAAGGCATCTACCCGAGAGAACCCAGAAACAGGAAGAAGGCTCAAAGAGGAGCCACTGGCATTAAGACACTTTACAACAAAAAGGATATAAGATTTCTGCTTCATGAGCCTATTGTTTGGAAGTTCAGAGAACAGAAAGTGAGTTATATTTCTGGAAAAAAACTAAACAAACAAACGGAGGGACCCTCGTGAGAGTCTCGAACCTTGACATGAAAATGTCTGCTTGACACGCTAGGTTTTGTGCAATTATTCAAGTTTTCCGCTTCTTCTTGTTACACAATCTCTCGTTGTGTTGCTGACTACATCGTTTATCCTCATTTTTCATCCTGTACAGCTCATCTGCCACTGAAGGTACGTGCGTCTGGTTAACATGAAACTATTCCATAAAATCTGACGATTCCAACGAGCGGTGAACGATTACCGTGGGATGCACACAGACGGAGTTATAATGAATTCGTTACGGATTGGTTGTACGTGAAAATGTGAAAATCATGCTAAAATGAGGATGTCACAAAATCGCGGGGAGGCAAAGACATTTTCATCCTAAAAATGATACTATTGCTTTTATTTTTTAAAGAACTTTCGGTACCAATTTGTTTGAAATGAACCTGAATTCACCCCTAAATTCAACGAATTTCATCTTGGACACTTTTCCAAAATAGTAAGTACAGATTTCGGTTTTCGAGAGTCGATCAAGAGGCATACATGTCTGTGAATTTATTCACCATCAGATCTATCATCATTATAATGAACCAAAGACCAATAGGACCAATCAACTGCGTGCAGGGTCATTGAAAGTTTGCGTTGTATAATATTATGAAGTCCAACTACCTACAGCCAAAAATCACGGTCATGCAGCATGGCAATGAGAGCGAATTTTCGAAGAAATGACTGGTTTCATGTAACACCTCAGTTTTATAGGTTTTCAACCTGATGGCTGAACTCGATGTTGAAGTAAGAATTGCGATATCTCATTCTGTAATCGTATTAGAGCAGATGAACCGTCAAGAACATCTAAAGTGACAACCACGTTTCTTCATTTTCAGCGTGCTTCAGTTTGAGAACGGAATAAGATATCGCAATTCCTATTTCACCATCGTGTTCAGCGCTGGAAAATCTTCAAAACGAGGTGTCACTTGTGAGACTGTTTCCTTTTTGGAATTTATGTTTAATACCCCCCCCCCCCCCACACCGCCTTCTATCAATATATCATTTTCGTTACATGTCTCGAAATAGAAATAGAGTTATCTCTTTTAATCTATATTTTCAGACTTTGGGACGGAAAATCGGACGAGCTAAGGCGTTGAGGGAGTACAATGAAGCCAGACATTTGATGAATAAACCTGTGATCATGAAATTGGACCACATTGTGAAAGAGAGGTCGGTTAACACGCCGTTCTGTATTCTGTATTATTGTTTCAGTTACTCTTATACTCACTTTATTTTTGTACTCTCATTGCAGGTATCCCACATTCATTGATGCTCTCAGAGACTTGGATGACTGCTTGACATTATGCCATCTCTTCAGTACTTTCCCATCGATTCGGCACATTCCTCGTGATCAGAGCACTCTATGCCGCAGGCTTATGCTCGAGTTCATGCAGGCCATTATTCACTCTCAAGCCCTTCGTAAAGTTTTCATATCCATCAAAGGTTACTATTTCCAAGTCGAGATAAAAGGACAGTTGATAACTTGGATTATGCCTCATCAATTCAGTTTTGAAGTAAGCCACAATTTTTACTTACCTATCCTAATCAATTTTTTGTAACCGCCAAGTTTGATCATTTAAATAAGGAGGGGTTGCCCAGTAGACAACTCTCATTTTACGTAGACAACCTTCACGTAAAACCAGGGCTACTACTCGCTGGAAGGGTATTTTAAGTGGGCCATCCCCATAGATGTTAAAGGAGTAGTGGCACAGTTGCGGCCGAGAAACGGGAAGCAGCTCCGTATGCTTTTTTATTTTATAGAGGCTCTGTATGCTCAATTGACCATAGTAGCATAGGTATGTTTTATGTGTAATACCCAGAAGCTTGAAACGATTGAGCACATATATTGTAGTTCCCCGCGGCTGAACGACACGCGAATAAAAAACATTTAGCCATGGCGAGGATCAGCATAGAGTAGGTAGGTATGTAAACAAATTGTTGTTTGGTGTAGCCAGCAAGGAAAATGTATTCATCCTATTTAATTTCACTATGGCATATGTAGTGATCTACTACAGACGATTAATAAATGTACCTTAGGTTGCTAGGCAAGAAGATAAAGAAACAGCGGGATGGAGAAAATAAAATTAGTTTTGAATGTTTTTTTTTTCCCCTTCATTTGGCATTAGCCAGCAGCCATAGCCATGAAGTAATTTTATTTTGCTACTTCACATTACAAAAAAAGTCAAAAAAATAATAAATTAAATTTTGATTCCTACTTCTTGGATAAATAAACAAATTCCTTTAAACACTGTAAAAATCCGAGAATGCACTATTTCGGGAAAGTTCAGCGGGTTGACCAAATAGCGGACGCATGTATCCAGCAACCGACGTCTTGCTTGATCGAATCTCGGGCAAATCATGAATTTGTGCTCCAGGTCATCTTCCTGTTTTTGACAAAATTCGCACGCTGGTACGTCGACCCTAGTTTTGAATGTGTTCTCTCCAATCTGTGAGTTTATTTCTAAAATATTATAATCTTATAATATTATGGCGCAATCGGTAGGACTGAAAATTAAAAAACTCGCAGGTAGGTGGATGTTGTCCAACATTCGGATCTAAGGCCAAGACTGGTTACCAGTCCCAGTGGAATTCGGCGATTTGCAGTTCCATTCCCGATTTATCACGGGAATCGATTTGGAATCCTCGCGTACTCAGAAGACTGTCTATGTAGAAATGAGCGAGGAGGATGCACTCAGGTATCTTCGTATTTGTCGGGCCGAAGAAGTTT
The DNA here is from genome assembly GCA_963920205.1 of Stenodema calcarata. Classification (NCBI taxonomy): domain Eukaryota; kingdom Metazoa; phylum Arthropoda; class Insecta; order Hemiptera; family Miridae; genus Stenodema; species Stenodema calcarata. Next base: position 31,860,232 of record OY986056.1, on the reverse strand, counting down.
CATCCGAGACGGATGATTATTCAGATGCTGAGGTGAGAAACGTGTCTGAAATTGCTGGAGATGCTCAAGTAAGACAAACACCTGATCTTTTTTCAATCATAAAAATAATGATGGATTCGCAGCAGCGAACCATTGCCGATCTTGTAGAAAAAATGTCTACCAAACCTAAAAAAATGCAAGTTTCTAAATTTGACGGAAAAAGTGAGTCCCCAGCTACTTGGATTCAAATTTATGAAAAGGCATGCGATCGGAACCGTTGCAAATCAGATGGGGAGAAAGTAGATAATCTCCGAGCTCATTTTGAATCGGGGAGCATTGCTGAAAAGTGGTATAACTCTCGTTTACTTGGAGGAGGTCCTGAAGACTGGATTTCTTGGAAACAAGATTTTCTTACGGCATTTGGAGGGAGTCCTCTACAACTTTTGAATGAGGCTCAGGAATTTCGCTACGTCAAAGGGAGTCTATTGGAATACTACTACGAAAAACAGCGTCGTCTTGACTTGGCATTGGGACCACTTCCAGACCGTGCTTTCAACTTGTTAATTTTACAAGGTTTGCCAGCGTTCATGCAAAATCATCTGTTGAACGTCGATTTTAATAGTAGAAATGAAATCAGGCGACTGATAGAAAGGATGAAGCCAATCAATTCATCAGTGGAACCAAAATATGACCATATAAAGACTCAAGGAGGAAGAAAAGTGAACCCATCTTTTGGGAACTTTCGGCGCCCTATCAATTCTGTTGTTAGGAACGATAATGCCAACAAAATTGAATTATTTGAAAATGTTTCTGATGTGGTTGATTCTCTTTCTGATAAAATAAAAGAGCATTCGATTTCTTATCCCATTGTTCGATCATATGGTGAGGTTAGTTTTTCTGCATATCATGCTGGTAATAAAGTTTCTCAACCTGCACTTTTAACAGAAGAAATTTGTTTGAATGGAGTAAAAGTAACTGCTCTTTTAGATACTGGAGCTTCTGTGGACATCATTAGGACAAGCATTGTTAAAAACAACGGTTGGTTAGTTTCAAAGGAAAAAGAAGGGCTAAGAGGATTCAATTGGTCTATACAGTCAATCTCAGGTTCTATTTTAGCCGATGTGGTAATAAACCAACAAACATTGACTATTAAAGCTTTTCTCGTTGATACATTACCTTACGAGTTAGGAGTTGCATCTGTCAACAAAATTCCCGTTCCACAAATTCAGTTCAAGCTGGCAGCAGGTTCACCGGTCATAAAAAGGAAACCGTACAAAGTTTCCCGTGAAAAACATTTCTGGGCCAAAATTAAGGTCAAGGAAATGTTGGATAAAGGTATAATTCGCCAATCACAGTCAGATTATGCTTCCCCATGTGTGATGGTCCCAAAGGCAGATGGTAGTTGGAGACTCTGCCAAGATTACCGTGAAGTGAACAAATTCACAGAATTGGACCCGTTTCCTTTCCCGTGTATTGACGAAATTATTTCGAACTTGGGTGGTGAATTTTTCCAACCAAATGGTAAGACTTAAATTCGAAATGTCCGAATGGTAAAACGAATGCGGTAAACTGCTTAGTGTCTTCTGATAAAGGAATATTATGAAACCCATCCTTTAAATCAATTTTTGAGAAGAAACGACAACCACCCAGATTACTAACATTCTGGGTGAGCTACTGGACGATCCTTCAATTTGGGTATATATTGATGATATTGCAATCGGCGGAAGAACCCAAGAAGAGTGCCAAAGTAAAACATCTAATGTATTGGAAAGGCAAAAAGCAGCTAACTTGAAAATAAATGAGACGAAAAGTTTATTTAATCAACGAAAGATCACATTCCTTGGAAGAGATATTGATGGATTCACGAAAACTACTGAGGAGGAATCAGTAGAAAAGTTGACAAAAATGAAGAGGCCAACTGATTTGCATTCCCTTCGAGTGTTCACAGGACTAACTGGGCATTTTAGGTCATTTATAAAGGATTATACACAGATAGCCCGACCCCTGGACAAGCTGAAATCAAAGGAGCAAGCCTTTGTTTGGACAGAAGAAGCCGAGGAAGCCTTCCAAAAACTTAAAGCAGCTATTTCATCGAACCCTGTCCTCAGTTTACCCGATTGGAACCTCAGCTTCGAGTTATGCTGTGATGCTTCTTACTATGGATGTGGGGCAATTTGATATCAGCGTGATCCAACACAAAGAAAAGGAAGACAACGAAGAGTTATTGGGTATTATTCGCAAACGTTCACGAAAGCCGAATGTAATTACCCTGTACACGAAAAAGAGGGCCTCGCAGTGGTAAAAGCTGTGGAATACTTCAGGACATACTTGGAAGCTAAAAAATTCGTCGTACACTGATCACGAATCCCTCAAATATTTAATGAATTTAAAAGAACCCAAAGGTCGTTTGGCACGATGGCAAACATTCTCGACGGGGTTTGAAATTGAAATCAATCACCGAAAAGGTACCGAATTGCAGTGGATCCACCTTCAGTAAACACCTTGATGCGAGTAAAGGATAAGCTGCACGCAACACCGAAAGTAATACTTAAAACGTATCACGATGATCCCGACTCAGGTGGACATGATGGGTTCTTAAGAACATACTTGAAAATTAAAACTCGGTTTTGGTGGCCCAAAATGAAGCAGACAATTTTGGACTATGTGAAGACATGCCATGTCTGCCAAGTTTCAAAATTTCGGTTTCGACCAAAGCCAGATACAATGGTTATACCTCAAATCGCTAGTCAAGCATTTGAACATCTGCATTTAGACTTTGGGGAGCTATCCAAGAAGAAAGAGGGACAATAATATACAAAATCGTTCATTATTGTTGTTGATGAGTATTCAAAGTTCACCTCGGGAAAAGCCATTAAAGAAAGCACCGAAGCAGTTGTCCAGTATCTCTCGCACCTCCCTTATATTAGTAAAGTGAAACGGATTACCACTGATAATGGAACTCAGTTTACGTCGGAGAAGATGAGAAAGTTTGCGACAGACCAAGGAATCCAATTGATAACAACAGCACCGTACCATCCAGCTGCCAATGGACTTGCAGAAAGAAAAATACGTGATGTAAAGCAGTTCATATCATTGTATCCGTCTTTCAGAGGTGGATGGAAGTCATGCTTGGAAGCTGCCATCAACCATCAAAACCGCTCTCATTGCACGAGCATTGGGTGCTCACCGCACTTCAAGGCTTACAATTCTGTTCTCAAGTTCCCTGCTGACGATTGGTTCGGCATAACAACAGATATGCTAACGGAGAAGCCAAAAACCAAGGAAGAAATAGAAAAGTATCGAGCGGCGATGAAGATCAATTTTGATCGTATACATGCCAAGCAAATCCCTAAATTGGTAGAAGGGCAACAGGTTCTAGTTCAAACTGATGGAAAAATAAAACGTCCAATGGTCAAGGGCCCGTACATAATCAAACACATTTCAAGATTCAATAACTTTCCAAAGACAATTCATTACGAAGACGAAGAAGGACAAATCAAGAGGGCTGCAGTAAAAAGTGTTATTCCGTACAACTGCAGGAGCAGTAATGTTTCTTGAGAAGGGGAATGTGTAGTGTTCTACTACAGATGATTAATACATGTACCTTAAGGTTGCTAGGCAAGAAGATAAAGAAACAGCGGGATGGAGAAAATAAAATTAGTTTTGAATGTGTTCTCTCCAATCTGTGAGTTTATTTTTAAAATATTATAATCTTATAATAGCATATCTGAAATTTAGATCTTTAGTGAAAGGGTGGTTTGATGATGTTAGAGATGATATGCCAAGCTGAATGCCGGAAATATAATTTATCGAGCCTAACACACCACTGGAATTATTACGTTCTTCTACCACTTAGTATGGAAATTTTACCCTTCTTTCTATTTTATATTATCCTTTATACTATTCTTTATATTCCTATTATGTTCATGCTTGTAGACAGCGAACTTCTCTGTTGTACAGGCCATTGTTGCCTCCAGAAAACAACATTTGTTTTGGAGGCAACAATGGCCTATACATCAAAGAGGTTCGCAGGATGGATCTGTGATGGGTGGTATAGCTGGCCTGGGTGTAAGGAGCCCAAACTTTAGTCTGGCTAAGCCCTTGGCTCCTGCGGCCACCATCTATCAGGCAGAAACCCATGCCATAGAAATATGTGCACAAGAGAAAACCAAGAAATGGGAGGGCAACCAGCGTGTAATCTATTGGCAGAACATGCCACAGCAGAGGCAAGCCAAAATGTTAATAACCAATTCCAAGAAACGTACTAAAGCACTTCTGTCCCTGAGGCATAAAGACCTTTGCTTGCTCCCAGGCATTTCGGAAAGGATGTCTTAACACCTGCCGACATTGCTAAGGAGATGCCTAAAAACCTCCTTCACTTTGTGAAAAGAGAGGCCATTGATAAGGCTCTAAACTACGAGGGACGTCCGGAAAAAAAGGGGACAAATGCTGTTAAAAATAGAAAAATGCATATATTTTAATGAAATTTTCAGGATATGTTCAAAATTTAGTCCTTTATTTTTCAACATAGTCCCCAGCAAGTTCCACGCACTTCTGCATCCTAGGCACGAGCTTTTTTATGCCTTCGTCATAGACGCTCCGCTCCACCTCGAACAGCCACTTCTCCACAGACTCCTTGACCTCCTCGTCGCTGGAAAACCGTTTTCCACCCAGGAACTCCTTCAGTTTTGTGAAGAGATGAAAATCCGAGGGCGCCAGGTCAGGGGAATATGGTGGGTGGTTAATGATATCCCATCCAAATCTCACAAGGAGGTCCTGGGTCACACGTGCGGTGTGGGGCCTGGCGTTGTCGTGAAGGAGAGTCACGCCTCGAGTCAGCATTCCCCTCCTTTTGTCCTTAATCTGAAAATTGCACCTTGAATTTTTTGGCAGTGGGGGAGTGGGTATGGCGCCACTGTAGGGACTGTCGTTTGGACTCAGGGGTATAGTGGCATACCCAAGTCTCGTCCCCAGTCACTATTGAGTCCAGGAACGCTTCTCCCTCCGATGCATACTGCTGCAGAAATTCGTTTGCAGCCACAACACGTCGTTGGCGATGTTCTGGAGTCAACATTTTCGGCACCCATCTGGCACACAACTTCCTGTAGTCAAGTTTGTCAGAGACGATTTCACCCATAACGGTCCGTGAGATGTGTGGGAACATTTCATGAAGGGAGTCGAGGGTCACACGACGATCGCTGCGAATTTTTCATTGACTTGCTGCACAAGTTCTTCTGAAACGACAGACGGCCTCCCACTTCTTTCTTCATCGTGCGTGTCTGTGCGACCTTCTTTAAACTCCTTAACCCACTTGAAAACCTTCGAACGTGTCATCACATCAGGTCCATAGGTTTCCATTAGCTGACGATGAATTTCGGCACCTGAATTTTGGCGCAAAGTGAGGAACTTGATCACTGCCCGAATCTCGCACCTTCGGTAGGTGGAGCAAACAACACTTGCAGAGGTTGACGCAACGGGCTCCTGCGACGACATTTTTGAACGAACTGAGACGGGCGAGGGCTCGTTGTGACCGTTAGGAGTTCCCCCACACGCAGGTATGCCAACTTTGAGAAAAAAAATTCCCCATCACCCCCTACAACAATTGTCCCCTTTTTTTCCGGACGTCCCTCGTAAGTTGGGGATTAAGTCAGAATAGATCTCTCATGGTTTCATTGGCGAGGGGTTCAGAAACGTCACGGGTTGAAAAGGGTTTTCTGTGTTTTTATCTTGTCAGCTTCTATTTACGCTTTCTCCATTTCACTGGTGTCATCGACATCCTGGAAATGTATTGGTACAATTATTTATATTTGCATATAATGCAAATATATGCAAATATAAATAATTGTACCAATACATTTCCAGGATGTCGATGACACCAGTTATATTATATAGTATTATATAATTGTATAATATATTATCTTCGCATAATTAAAATATATATTAACATAATATTATCTTAAGTATATTTATTCTGACTTGTTGTTATAGCCTCAAACTAAAGAAGATGTCGACTTCCGGATTATGTCTACCTTCGTCCAGTTCTACATAGTTCTTTTGGGTTTCGTGAATTTCAGACTGTATCACGTGATGAACCTCCATTACCCTCCCAGAGTCCGAAGAGTAGAAGGTACTTGGCTCTTCTAAACTAATCTATACGTAATCAATTTTGCACAGTTATCATCTTAAAATTGGTGAAATGATCTTGATAAATTCGATTTCAATGGATTTGCTTGTTAGAATTGTTGTCATTTTCCAGAAACGGAAGGAACCGATTTAGTTGACAAAATGGCGCTCCAGTCGGAAAGGATCGCAGCTCTCAACTATCCACTTGTCACGACAGCGCTTGGAACTGTTGAGGAGGAAGAAACAGCTTTGGACAAATTTGAACTGGTTCGTATCAAATACATTTTTGGTTTTACTTAATGCGGCAAGCGACTATAAATAATTGTACCAATACCTTTCCAGGATGTCGATGACACCAGTAAAATGGAGAAAGCGTACATAGAAGCTGACAAGATACAAACACTGAAAACCCTTTTCAAAGGGATGAGAGTGTTTCTGAACCGGGAAGTTCCACGAGAACCTCTCGTCTTTGTCTTACGTTGTTTCGGAGCTGAGGTCTCTTGGGATAAGAAGCTGTTTGTTGGCGCTACTTTTGAGGAGACTGATGAAACCATAACACATCAAGTGGTTGACCGGCCCCAAATAGAAAAGCAATACATATCTCGGTATGTACCTGTAATTAATCTTCACGCTAAGTAACTGCTGTACTACTGCACTAATTCAACATCCATAGTCGTCTTTTATGAAATTCCACCGCCCCTTTCAAGGACCCACATTATAAGGTGTTCCAAATGGATCATTTATTTTTATTGGTATTGACTTGAACGATCTCGGTGCACCCTGATTAATATCCCTAGGCTAGGGGCCCTAGCATCGTTCTCATAACACCCTTCCATTTCGAATTACAGGACTGTTCCTGCCCCTTTAGTTCTTTAACCAGTTATCTAACCATTTCGGCGTATAACCCAGTGCGCACAAGTATGGCGTTCCAGCCGTTTTCAGTTACGAAACTCGCCTCACCGTTCCAGCCGCGACGAGTTACTGAACTGTTTTTTCTAGTTAAATAACTTTCTTCACTCGACGAGATGGGGGTTATGAAAGTTATTTTATGGTAATCACCGTTACCTCCCTGAAAATTCACTTCTCACGGAATCCTCTTGAAGGAAGGACTTTTTCCCTTCTTCTTCTTCCATCACTTCTACCTTATCTATTTAGTAGCAGTACATAGTTAACCCTACAGAACTCGCGCTGTATTCAGACCAGCGAGCACTCGCGTCGGGTCCTTATTGTCTGGACCAATTCAAATTCAAATCTCATAGGTATAACTTATCTAAATTTGGAAAATGACTCATGTGGTAAAAGAGAAGGTAAAAAAAATTATTATTAATTATGATTAATTAATGCGATATAATTCTGGGGTTTTTAATACTACGTCGGTAATAATTTTTCTATAAAAAAGGTGGGAGGGAGGTAGGGTTGCCAACCGTAGTTTCTTTCGAAGTATTGTACTTCTTTTTGATGATTTGTACATTGTACTTTTTTAAGTTAAAAACTAATTTCTCCCTTACTGGGAAAAACCTCTGATCATGGATATGTCTCTTAGCTTTAAGGGCCCTTAAGCGGATCCTGGGCCTGTAATTCCTAACGAGGCTACATACCAAATGACAGCTTCATAGAGTGGATAACATAGAAATTAGCTTTATGAGCCACTCAGCTGATTCGGGCCTATGCTGCTTAAAGTGTAAGTCCTAAGGCGGCTACATGCTAATTTTCAAGTCTGTGCCACTACAGGAATTGCGCCAAAACCACCCAAAACCGTAACGAAAAAATTCTTATGATTTTCACGTACAACCAAGCCGTTGGTAGGGAAATGGAACTTCTGTAGTGTTCATCCTCTCCAACCACCGGAAGTGTCCCAAAAAACGTTACAATGTTTTTTTTTACTTTTTTTTTAATTTAAAATTAAATTTGTTTTGATGGCGGAAATTTTTGACTGACCCCCAGACAATAGACATATCCATGTCAAAATAACATGACAATAACGTCAAAAATCACAGAAGATCACACTTTGAGCACTTTTTATGTGTAAAACATAATTTCTTTAGTCGTTTATCACATTTTTTATCGTCATCTTGTTGGTTGAAAAATCACAAAATCAAAGGGATCTTAGATCCAATAAGCGGTGTACAAAATATCCTCATCGCAAAATCTACATTTTGGAGTTAGCTCAGTCTTTCAGATTGTATCAAAGGACATTTTTACATTTTTATTTGGATCCTCGTATTCTCTCCTCATTTCACGTTCCGAATTCACTGCATGCATCCGAATTCACGGCCCCAGTGCTCTTTGCTGGAGTATTTCTGCCTGTTCCAGCCAACCAGTGACAAACCTGAAAAGTTACTTCACTCAGCCCCACCGCTTGAGTTATTTCAAATTAACTGGTGTTCAAGATAGACATTGATATGGAGTTTGAATTGTTATGTTTATTGTTACGGGTGTGTGAGGAGTCGATGTAATCGGGCGGGGGAATCCAGTCAAATCCTGAAGAAGGTGCCTACTCATTCTCCGCAGTCTTGGCCTTTCCATGAAGCAAAACGAGTGTCCCGTGCAACTGTTTTATTTGTGGCCTTATTTCGCGTATGAACATTTTTCTTCTACGTTTGATTCAATATCATCATCAGAGTATCCAGCATCCAGTACCTCCATCTCATCTCATCAGCCAGGTATTTGGCCACCTCATATATTCCTCAACATTTGCTGGATTTTTCTCAGTCGCGTACTGTCTCTTTCAGTCGTGTACTGCCGTTTTCATCACCACATAAGTTGTACGTCGTTACGAACTTCATTGTCAGTCCTAGTACTGCCCCTGCCTCCCTCAAATACGATTTTTTTTCTCCTCGTCGTCACTTCATTACATCACACCGGACGGACAATCAATTATTTTTTAAGCGAACATTTTAGCAGATTAAGAAAGTTAAGATTTTATTTTATTTCGGAAAATATGACTATTATTTTAATTTGGCGTTGAATACATTTGGTATATATACCGAATGTATTCAACGCCAAATTAAAATAATAGTCATATTTTCCGAAATAAAATAAAATAAAATAAATCTGCTAAAATGTTCGCTTAAAAAATAATTGATTGTCCGTCCGGTGTGATGTAATGAAGTGACGACGAGGAGAAAAAAAATCGTATTTGAGGGAGGCAGGGGCAGTACTAGGACTGACAATGAAGTTCGTAACGACGTACAACTTATGTGGTGATGAAAACTTATATATTATATAAGTTAAATAACTCGTTTCCACTTTTTAGTTTTTAAAAAAAGTTTATTTGAGTTAAATCACAAATTTATAACGTGCGACAGAGAAATACACTCGAAGAAGGGCAGCTCGAGACTGCCCGTACAATCTTTCTAAGCGGCGAGGGTCCGCAGGGCGCTCGCCGGGGTTTCTTACAGTCTCAGCTATTTTTTTAATGGGTTTACAATTTCAATTACACATAACTCCTACACCCTTAGATTTTGGCATCACCTGGAAGGTTGATGTCAATACAAGTTCTTTGCTCCCTTATTGGAGAAGATTCAATTTGCTTGGATTTCGAATTTTTAACAAGGTTATAACCAAAGTACACAACACAAAATATTAGGATGAAATACAATAACATAGTCCAGAAGCTAGGTACTGTTAGATGGGAAGTATCGAAAGTTTGTATTCTCCTCATCCTATTCAATTTAACGTCGTTGAAATTTATTTCTTTCAAATTTATAGTGAAGTCTGGTTTATGATTAAGCTCCATGTCCACTTTTACATCGGTAATTATTTAAGGTTGACCATTCGAGCTACTCGAGGTGATCAATTGTTCGTTTCGAAAATACACAGTATTATCTTCATCATTTATCAGATATATTCCGTTCAATATTTTTACTTCTGTTTCCTTTTCTGTTCTCAATTCTACATTCTCATCTGATATGAAGACACCTAAGTATTGATTAATTTCTGGAATATATTCTATTGTATTATCATGTATTTCTAGTTTTACATAGACGCAGTCTTTAGGAGTGTCACCCTGAAGAATTCTCTTTTCGCAATTACTATCATAAGTAGAGAGTAGTTGAGTAGGGCATAAATAGGTGCTCCCTATCACGCATATTCCTTTTAAAGGTTTGATGGTGGAGTTGTCTTTTGCTTTTAGTAAGTAGAATGTTTCTGGTAGAATGGATGCAAATCCATCGTCTAACTTGGTTGGGATAGGCCTTAAATAGTATAAATCAAATTCTCTTGGGTTGGTTACGGATAGTGTTAAAAAATAAATTATCTCGTCAGGGTGCACTTTACAATTGACTTTGATTATGGATTCAAACTCTAACATATTTTCGTATTTAATTTCCAAGGGTAGTTTTCCTACGTAGTATTTTTCAATTTTCTTAATCTCTTGGTATAGTTGTTTAGTAGATATTATACTCGGGTGAAGAGTTCCCGTTTTGCAAAACGTTAGGGAATTTTCTATCTCTTGTACTAAATGCAGTATGAGATTGAACACTATTTGTAGATGATTGACTAATTCTCTTGCAGTTCCTATTTCTGTCTTAAGGGTGTTGCTTCTAATCATGTCGTTTATTTCTATGAATTTATCATGGATTTCTTTCTGATTAAATTGTATGATTTTGACGTTTTCATTGAATTCATCTATTATCTGGCTGTTTATTGAAAATTGGGAATCTAGCTGATCCTGTAGTGTGACTTGGTTATTAGTGATTTGTTCTAATAGTTGGTAATATTTTTCTGAGTCCGTATTGTCGAGGTTTCCCGTGATCGCTTTAACAATGTTGCCTAACCCGTTAATTAATCCCCTTTTATATCTAGGATTAGTAATAATAATGTTATTTAGTTTTTCTTCAGTTAAATCAATAGTATAATTGGTTATCTTAATGTACTCATCTAGTTCGCTAATTATATTTACATTTTCATTGAGTTTCCTTATCAATTGTTCATTTTTAATTTTTAGTTTGTAGAATTCACGCACTAGTCCGTCTGTCTTGTAGTAGTGAACGAATGTGTGTTCTGTCGAAGTTAGTATAGCAGTGCCCAATTTGATTGGAAGTATGCCTGGGTTTCTGCTTACATCTTTCACATCTGCTGCTCCTGAGTTAGGGAACCCGAAGGTCCTGGAACATCATTAGTAGCGGCATCAGCGTCTATCGTGTCTGTTGTCTTTTTTAATTTCTTTTTGGGTCTTTTTATATTTGATGCATGGATTTTGGTTTTTGTGTTATGATGTCTGGGTAGAATTTCTGCCGTCTTCCTATCTGTATTTAAGCTTAGTATTTTTTCTTTGGCGTACTTATTTTTCGTTTTGGACTGAAGTTGTTTATTCTTTACGTTTACTTCAGCAGGTATTTCAGGAATTTCCTCGCGGGACGAGTTTCTTTCAGTTATTATTTTCTCTTTTACTTTTTGATTGTTTCTTCGAATTTCCGAATATAGAAGCTGAGTTTTTTCCTTGTGTCTTTGAACGAAGTTCGAAGCTAGTTTTTGTTCTATCTCAATATCTATGGGGGATTCATTGTCAATATGTCCGTTTATTATTTCGAATGGTGTTAGTTTTGTTACAGAATGAATGCTGTTGTTATACGCTATTAGTGCATAATTTACCTTGTTTATTATAGAGTCTTTCTGAAATTCTTCTCTGTTGTTCATGATTCTTATGTGCTCTATTAGAGTCGAGTGGAATCTTTCTATAGATCCATTAGAGTCTGGATGTTGGGAACTGATGAAGTGAAGTTTAATTTTATGGAGAGCTAACAACTCTTTTACTAATGAGCTATTTAAATCTGCTCCGTTATCGGTGATTATCTGGTGGGGCAGCCCATGAAGTGCGAAATATTTTAACAGACTGTTTACCACTTCTATACTTTCAGATGATGTTACAGGGTATGCTTGGGCATATTTTGAGAATGTATCTATTACGGTTAAGAATTTAGTTTTTTCTAATGTGAATTTATCTATATGGATTATTTCGAATGGTTTTGATGCTGTTGGGGTAATATTATACTTTATTTTTAAAGGATTTCTATCGTATTTGCAGGTTTGGCAGATCTCGCACTTGTTTACAATTTCTTGAATGGACTTCTTTAGATTGGGCCAAAAATAGAGTCTTTTAACTTTTTGGTAGGTTTCTTCAATACCTCTATGATTTTGTTTTCCTAAATGATATGAAAGCACTATTTCTTCTATTTCGTTTTCGTTGATTACATCGATTAATTTTTCATTGAATTTTGTGAATTCCGAAGTTTTAAAATGTTGTACCATTATTCTCGTGAATTTTTCATAAACGTCTTTTTCAAAATATAATCCGTATTTTATGTTCGGTACCACAAATTCTTTGACGAATTTGACAATTTCTTCTTCTAGATGGGTTTCTGAAAATTCCACTAGTATCCTGGTTTTACAATTGAATAATTTTATTATCTTTGGTTTTTTGGGATTGAATTTAACTATGCTGATGATTATTTGATTATTGGAGCGATTGATTGGTCCTTCGTTTATCGGTATTTCTATAGTGGTATTGCTTTCGATGTTTGAATGAACTGTCTGACCGTCTGTTTCTTCCTCGTCTAAATTGACTAAAAGGGACTGACTATCTGTTTCTGTATGTCTGTCTGGAGGATTTACATCTGTCACTAGGTCTCGCAAGAATTGTTCTGTCTGTTCGTCTTGAGATGATGCGTTTCCTGATCTAGATAGTCGGTTAACCAAATTTTCTATTATTTCGTCTACTTCTTCAATTTCTGTTACGTTCAGCTGGATTCTTGACAAGGCATCGGCGTTCGTGTTACTAGTTCCCTTTTTGTAACATATTTCGTAATTGTATTCCTCTAACTTTAATCGCCACCTGAACAGTTTGGAATTGGGTTCTTTTATAGAGAAGAGCCATTGCAGTGGCTTGTGATCTGAAAAGATTTTGAATTTCCTGCCGTATAGGTACGGTCGGAAATATTTGACTGCCCATACAATGGCCAGTAGCTCTTTTTCTATTGTAGACAATCTGGTTTCCGTTTCATTGAGGGTTCTACTAGCATACGCAACGGCGAGGGCCCCTCCTTTGTGTACTTGGGACAATATTGCTCCTACTGCGAAGTTACTTGCGTCTGTGGTTAAATGAAATGTTTTATCGAAATCCGGGTATTGTAGAATAGGTTCATTAATTAGCAGTTGTTTTGAAATTTCGAACGAATTGAGGTAATCTGGGTCACTTGTTTTAATTACTGCTCCCTTTTTCAATCTTTTGGTTAATGGTTTTGTGATCGCAGCGAAATCTTTGATGAACCTCCTGTAGTAGCCCAATAACCCTAAGTATCCTTTAATTTCCTTTGTTGTTTTGGGAATTGGATAGTTCACAATTGCTTTTATCTCGTCTGGGTTTGGTTTCACACCTTCGGGAGTTATCACGTGCCCTAAGAATCCTACTTCCTTTCTCAAAAATTCTGTCTTGTCCAGTTGTATTTTCATGTTTGATTGTCTCAGTCTGTTAAAAATTTCTTTTAGTCTCGTAATGTGTTCCTGTAAACTAGAACTAAAGCAGATTATGTCATCCATGTACACTAGGCAAGTTTCGTTTTGAATTCCTCTCAGAATTGAATCCATAACTCGTTGGAAGGTCGGTGGTGATCCGGAGAGTCCGAACGGCATTCTCAAGAATTGCCAGTGCCCCTGTTCGGTAGAAAAGGCCGTTTTTTCTATGCTCTCAGGACTCATCTCTACTTGGTGAAACCCTGATGCTAGATCAATAGTCGTAAAGTACTGACATTTACCTAATTTGTCTAGTATGTCTGTAATGTTCGGAAGAGGGTATTTGTCCGCTATGGTTTTTTTTCGTTTAGTTTTCTGTAGTCTATGCAAATTCTAAATTTTTGTTTTCCAGACGCATCAATTTTCTTTGGAACCACTATGATTGGCGAGTTCCAAGGTGAATTTGAGGGTTCTATTATGTTCTGTTGCCACATGTCTGTTATTTGTTTTTGTACCTCTTGTTTGTATATCTGTGGGTATCGGTAGGGTTTTGTGTAAATAGGCGTCTCGTCAGTCGTTCTTATTCTGTGTTTCACTTGATTTGTGAATGTCAAAGTTGTTTTGTCTGAATGAAAAATGTCCGAATATTCTTTTATTAGCTAGATCGTAAAGCCTTTTTTGACATTTTATGTCTTTACTATGGCACATAAATGAAAAATCGTTACGGGGAGTGTGTTACGCGGACTGCGTTACGCGAAGTGTGTTACGCGGAGTGCGTTACGCGAAGTGTATTACGCAGAGTGTGTTACGCGGAGTGCGTTACGCGAAGTGTGTTACGCGGAGTGTGTTACGCGGAGATTCCCTAATGATCCTTGAGGGACTTCTGAACACAACTGACCGATCCCAGATCAGCTGAGTGGCTCTAGAATCCAGTTTTTTCCCTAATGATCCTTGAGGGACTTCTGAACACAACTGACCGATCCCAGGTCAGCTGAGTGGCTCTAGAATCCAGTTTTTTCCCTAATGATCCTTGAGGGACTTCTGAACACAACTGACGATCCCAGATCAGCTGAGTGGCTCTAGAATCCAGTTTTTTCCCTAATGATCCTTGAGGGACTTCTGAACACAACTGACCGATCCCAGATCAGCTGAGTGGCTCTAGAATCCAGTTTTTTCCCTAATGATCCTTGAGGGACTTCTGAACACAACTGACCGATCCCAGATCAGCTGAGTGGCTCTAGAATCCAGTTTTTTCCCTAATGATCCCACGATTCTGAGATTTGGTATGTGGGCCCTTGAGGGACTTCTGAACACAACCGACCGATCCCAGATCAGCTGAGTGGCTCTAGAATCCAGTTTTTTCCCTAATGATCCTTGAGGGACTTCTGAACACAACTGACCGATCCCAGATCAGCTGAGTGGCTCTAGAATCCAGTTTTTTCCCTAATGATCCTTGAGGGACTTCTGAACACAACTGACCGATCCCAGATCAGCTGAGTGGCTCTAGAATCCAGTTTTTTCCCTAATGATCCTTGAGGGACTTCGGAACACAACTGACCGATCCCAGATCAGCTGAGTGGCTCTAGAATCCAGTTTTTTCCCTAATGATCCTTGAGGGACTTCTGAACACAACAGACCGATCCCAGATCAGCTGAGTGGCTCTAGAATCCAGTTTTTTCCCTAATGATCCTTGAGGGACTTCTGAACACAACTGACCGATCCCAGATCAGCTGAGTGGCTCTAGAATCCAGTTTTTTCCCTAATGATCCTTGAGGGACTTCTGAACACAACTGACCGATCCCAGATCAGCTGAGTGGCTCTAGAATCCAGTTTTTTCCCTAATGATCCTTGAGGGACTTCTGAACACAACTGACGATCCCAGATCAGCTGAGTGGCTCTAGAATCCAGTTTTTTCCCTAATGATCCTTGATGGACTTCTGAACACAACTGACCGATCCCAGATCAGCTGGGTGGCTCTAGAATCCAGTTTTTTCCCTAATGATCCTCGAGGGACTTCTGAACACAACTGACCGATCCCAGATCAGCTGAGTGGCTCTAGAATCCAGTTTTTTCCCTAATGATCCCACGATTCTGAGATTTGGTATGTGGGCCCTTGAGGGACTTCTGAACACAACTGACCGATCCCAGATCAGCTGAGTGGCTCTAGAATCCAGTTTTTTCCCTAATGATCCCACGATTCTGAGATTTGGTATGTAGGCCCTTGAGGGATGTTTGCGCTTACCGTATTTTCGACCAACAATCACATATCTAGTCAGTAGCATCGTAACTATTATCAAGGCACTCAACCACTACACACGAACCTTACAATCGGAACCTTTCATTACCTTCTCTTTCATCTTCTTCCGTTATCATTATTCTTAGCTGTATTCTTTCATATATCTCTTCCACATGTCACATGCTTTACCAGTATCCACATACCAATGTTCCTTTTCTTATATATTTGTTGCCTGTATTTAGCTGTTAGTGAAATCTTTTCCGCATATTAAATTATTGAGTATTTTTGTCTAATTGATGTGATTGTGCGCGAATAAACTCTGTGATATTAACTTTATCAACTATCAGCTGACAGTGACAGATCGTGAGTTCGCCGGCCTTTTCTTACCGGCAACCATTACCGTTTTTGATCTCGACCCTACTACTACGTGTGCAATACTCAGTTAAACTTATTCGCTGTTATCCGTCCATCCCTTCAAGAAACCTTCATTAAACATACACACGAAGTTCCTATAACCAAGTTACATCATCGAAAAACCGTGGCCATTGTCATATCCGCCACTTGGGACTTCGCCAGATTGGACGAGGCTGTGATCCTTCCTGCACCACATGGTCAGCACATTTCCGTTGGGACTTCTGGATTATTGGGACCACCAGTAACTATCCTGGACCCTCTGACTGGAGGACTACTGAAGCCGTCACCACAACCAGCTAAGCCATTCTCGTTTTTATAAGCCTTAGCAGCTTCTAGTCCATAGCACTCTATTCATACCACATGATAATCCAATCTAGTCAACCATACCTTTAAGTGGCCACAAATTGAAGGAATAGTTACCATTATCATAATATATTATCGATTATCCAATATAAATAACCCTACTCCACGCACCGTACTTACCTAAATAAATCTGATTATAATAATATTATAATCATAGGAATTGCAGGTGTTCAAAAGTAAAAGGCTAGATTTTGATTGATGAAGCATCAACATAATAATATTATGTTGATCTGATTATATTATAATCAGATCAACATATTATGTTGATGCTTCATCAATCAAAATCTAGCCTTTTACTTTTGAACACCTGCAATTCCTATTATTATTAACTTATTATCATTTTTCTTTTCTCAGTTAAACTGAGTGGTCCTTCGAGTTATCAAACTATTCACCTATCTTTCAGTCCTATTTCTTAATCAGTATTGGACATTTGCAGCAGTCAAAACTGCACGTCTCTTACAAACAGGGACTTCTGAACACAACTGACCGATCCCAGATCAGCTGAGTGGCTCTAAAATCCTGTTTTTTCCCTAATGATCCCACGATTCTGAGATTTGGTATGTGGGCCCTTGAGGGACTTCTGAACACAACTGACCGATCCCAGATCAGCTGAGTGGCTCTAAAATCCAGTTTTTTCCCTAATGATCCCACGATTCTGAGATTTGGTATGTGGGCCCTTGAGGGACTTCTGAACACACCTGACCGATCCCAGATCAGCTGAGTGGCTCTAAAATCCAGTTTTTTCCCTAATGATCCCACGATTCTGAGATTTGGTATGTGGGCCCTTGAGGGACTTCTGAACACAACTGACCGATCCCTGATCAGCTGAGTGGCTCTAGAATCCAGTTTTTTCCCTAATGATCCCACGATTCTGAGATTTGGTATGTGGGCCCTTGAGGGACTTCTGAACACAACTGACCGATCCCAGATCAGCTGAGTGGCTCTAGAATCCAGTTTTTTCCCTAATGATCCCACGATTCTGAGATTTGGTATGTGGGCCCTTGAGGGACTTCTGAACACAACTGACCAATCCCAGATCAGCTGAGTGGCTCTAGAATCCAGTTTTTTCCCTAATGATCCCACGATTCTGAGATTTGGTATGTGGGCCCTTGAGGGACTTCTGAACACAACTGACCGTTCCCAGATCAGCTGAGTGGCTCTAGAATCCAGTTTTTTCCCTAATGATCCCACGATTTTGAGATTTGGTATCCGGGCCCTTGAGGGACTTCTGAACACAACTGGCCGATCCCAGATCAGCTGAGTGGCTCTAGAATCC
Source organism: Stenodema calcarata (assembly GCA_963920205.1). NCBI lineage: Eukaryota > Metazoa > Arthropoda > Insecta > Hemiptera > Miridae > Stenodema > Stenodema calcarata. The sequence continues at coordinate 31,842,389 of OY986056.1, read as the reverse complement.
AGTTTTTTGCAATCCACAAACAAAAGTACAATACGGGGTTTTAGGAAGGGGAAAGGGGGTGCAATGACTTAAAATGACTCTCGTGGTTGCGTACTTGTACGAAAGCTGTATCCACCGTATGAGTTTTCAAAGGTGATCTATGACTACATAGAAATTTTTTTTGTTTTTCTTCTGAATTTAAATGGTCTAGCCTAAGTTTGGTGAGGTCCGGTTTGAATTTTTCGTAAGGGAACGTGTTATAATTATTGAAGTTACTTTGTTGAGGTTCAATTTCTTCGATGTTGAATTTTCCTATTGTTTTGACTTCTATATTCTGATCACTTGGGTTAACCATCACACAGTGGGCTTCATGATTTTGGATTTTTACGATGCACTGGGGTATTTCTATTCTTTTAATTTTTATGTAGGGGATCACTCCTTCTCCGTCCTTGATATTGTTTATTCTTAGTTTGACCCTTTTCATGGTTCGAGCTTCAATTGTGTAGCTGGTGTTCGTGTGTAATTGATGAAAGTGTACTGGGACATTTTTGATAGCTGTGCTGAGTGTGTTTCTTAGCAAGTCAATCTTGGCGTTTAGTTGTTTTAAACCATCTAAACCTAATAGCAAATCAAATTTGTCGTGGAATTGGAAAACGAAAAATTTTGCGAGTATGGCTCTTATCAAATATCTGTTTTGAAAGTTATTAACGTTCGCCCTATCATAGAAATGATTAATTAATTCGTCACACACTTCTATAAAATTTGCCAATAATTCGGGTTCCCCATTGAAGACAGGGACCATGTCCAAGTAGCATGATTTCAGTTCTTGTACTGACATTGTTGAATTATTATTAAAAATTTGGGACAAATCAATAATATTATCAAGTGTGCAAATTTGATGACTTACAGAACTAAGACCAGCGCTGTCCACATCTGATGGTTTCCGGGCGGGTCGCCGAAAAGAGGGTAGTTCGGTGGTATAGCGCTGTCGAGCCCGGCTGTTGCCTTCTTCTTCCTTCGACGGCTTCTCCGGATGGTCGTCCGTCTTGGATGCGAATGTTTCGGGGGTCTCCTCGCGAGGTGTGCGGGCTACGGTGTCCGAATCAGTTCACAGGAGTTTCACAGGTGGTTCTAAGACGGTCTCCTGGTAAAACTCCAGAGTGTATATCGCGTTGAAAAGGTGGTTCTTCAAAGGTGGATGATGAACGGTGTGTTAGGCCCCGCCAATAGAGGCTTCAGCGACCCACGCCCTCGCCTGATTCGAAGGCCCCTCCAGTGACGATCACCACATCTGATTCCAATTATTCATTCTTTTGTTTGTCCTGTTTCACACATCTGTTCTTTTTTCCAATTATTCATTCGTTCGATCATTTTCTACTTGTCCTAAGGCTTTACATTTTCGAAATTATATTTTACATACTTTTCCCGAATTTGTGTTCTCATTTACAAGCTAAACATTGGTGCCGAAACCCCGGGAACTTTAGATTCGCGTATTGCCGAGGAGTTTTCCGGAATTAGCGCGATCCGACTGGTCAGAACTCGAAATCGACATCCCGAGCTGCCCGATCACCAGTACCAATCCGCCACACACCTTGGTGAGCCCGTTCCATTCTATCTTAATTTAATTATTCGCATTTGATGACCTCACGTTCACTGGTAAATATGACCTCAAACACCGGAACGATTCCACGAACTTGCGTAGACCCACGTATTACTCGGTCACGCTCTAGAAGCGAAGCCGATTTGATGACGCCTGAATCCGACTTCCCAAAGACCAACCAAGGATCTGACGAACATAGTATTACTAACAATCCAGATTCCAATCGTTCGGACTCACAATATAAACGTCGTCTGGAGTGCATCATACGATTATTAGAAATTTATTCTCATAGCTTCGAATCTTTCCAGACGAACGAATTTCCAGCTAGGGCCTTAGCTGATGCCCACCTGTACGAGTTTAATTCAGGACTCCACGCAGCTCAGGTTGAAGCGCTTGACTGTCTCCAGAATATTGATTCCTTTTCCGAACGAGATAATGTACATAAAACCATAATACATCTCACTACCACCATGATCAGGAATTTCGAACTCTTCGTGAGACCCCATTTGCGTGATCATAGCTCTTTCCAACCAAGCCCTAACCCTTCTGATGTGATTGAACCTTCAAAGAACCACTTGAACGAACTGAAATTATTTACTCTCTTGATACCAAACGTTCTAATTTTTCGTGGGGATGTGACATTATTTCCGTCCTTCTTGACATCATTCAACGAAGCTGTTCATCTGCGTTCTCTGCCCGCTGCCCAAAAAATGACGGCTCTCCGCCAAAAGCTCGATGGATCCCCATTGCGTCTGATTCAAAATCTAGGCGCCACTCCAGACGACTACCAAATTGCGTACAACACGCTCATTGAACATTTTGCTGATACGTACCGCATCGCCTCTGCGTTGCATGATCGTTTTGTTAACATATCATCGATAACAAAAGAGTCAGTGACTGAATTAGAACGAATGGTGGCCGAAATGTCCACCACGGTGGGAGCCATAGATAATCTCAAGTTACAAGACTCACTCGGTTTTCTCCGATTTCACATTATGTTCAATAAGCTGCCTAACAACATGAGAGATGAATTTTACGAATCTTATGTTATCGACAAAAACCAACTTCCTTCTTATTCAGCTCTGTACTTATCAAATCGATTGTCGATTTTACGAGCACGCCCTCAATCCTCTACTGGCTCTGTACCCATCAACGTATCCAAATATAGTCGTTCAAACGTCGCATCCGACCCCATACTTACACGACAAGATCTTCCCAGAGGTTGCTATTTATGCAAAGAAAAACACCTCCTATATCATTGCAAGGCCTTTAAGAACCTAAGGATTGTAGATCGTGTCGCTTTTGTTAAGAATCGCAACCTGTGCATGAACTGTTTTTCACCTAACCATGAATCTCGAATATGTCCATCCACTCGGAGCTGTGCGTACTGTTCTCAAAGGCATCACTCCTTTGTTCATCCCGATTCTGGTGAGCTACAAGAGTCTCATCAACACTATCAGCCTTCTATGAAATATAATGGTCCATCGAAGAATCATTCACTCTGTGCAACTCTATATTTACGATCAAGCCTATGTCAGAACCCGACCTCTTCCGGCTGGTCAAAACTATGAGAGGTAACTCAGCCCCCGGAGCTGATGGGATTCCCCCAAAAGTCCTGAAATTGTTTTTATCATGCTTTATTGAACCTTTACTACACGTCTATAATTTATGTATCAGTAACTCCGTGTTTCCGGAAATTTTCAAACTCGCTAAAATCACTCCACTGTATAAGGGTGGGAAGACGTCAGAACTAGGGAGTTACAGACCAATCTCCTTGCTAAGCGTTTTATCGAAGATTCTGGAGAAGTGGGTCAACGAATGCCTTTATTCCTACATAGAAACGAACAGCTTAATAACTGAAAGACAATACGGCTTTCGAAAGGGTCGGGGTGTGGATGACGCTTTGTACAGCATCACCTGCGATTTGCATCGTATTCGGAACGAGAAGAAGAAAGGCTTGCTCGTTTTCTTGGATTTGGCCAAATGCTTCGACTCGATTGACCGAGAGCTGATGGTTAAAAAAATAGAAGAAATTGGTGGCGACTCAGCTAGCACAGCCTGGTTCAAAAGTTACTTCAGCAATAGGAGACAGATCGTGGAGGTTGGAGGGGTGAGAAGTTATGAGACGGCCAATAATTATGGAATAATTCAGGGAAGCAATCTGGGCCCAACTTTATTCCTAATCTACATAAATCAACTTGCCGACCTACCTTTGGGGTGCAAAGTCTACCTGTTTGCCGATGATACCACACTGTTGTTTGAAGGTCTCAATTGGGAAGAAGTTTATCAAACGGCGAACAGAGTGATGAACATGTTGCAGAATTGGTTCGACAGTAACTTGCTTACCTTGAATGCTAGGAAAACGAAGTTCCTCGAAATTGGAAGAGTTTGGGGGGTGAACGATGACCAGCACGTCGTGATTCATGGGTGTAACACTCCTCGATCGGGCGTCTGTACGTGTGATCCCATTGAAAAGGTGAATCACCACAAATATCTGGGTGTCATCTTCGACGACAAATTAAGATGGGAGCAACATGTGATCGCCCTTGCCAGCAGACTAAGAAGGTTCATCCATATATTTTACGGAATACGGTCCATCTTGCCTCGCGATAGGTTGAAGCTGGTTTACGACGCCATGGTCCAGTCTGTTCTGCAGTACGGAATTCATGTGTGGGGATCTGCGGTTGACAGTGTGTTGCAGAAATTGATCGTTGTGCAGAAGGCCATACTCAACACCAGGTTTCGTCTCCCTCGCCGCCATCCCTCGGATGACCTCTTCCGATTCGCTAAGGTATTCACCATCAAGCAGCTGTACTGCAAGAATTTGCTCTTGATGTTCTTCAAAAATCCCACGATCTGTCAGACCACATCGCACCAATACTATTCAACCAGGTACACTTTGGAGGGGGGAGCGAGAAATCAGAGCCCACGTCTCCAATTAACGACAAGGAGCCCATCTTATGTTTTTTCAATTTTATATCGGAACTTGCCAGCTCATTTAAAATCTCCAAGTCTGTACTCGAGAGACAATTATAAAAAGAAAGTGTACGATTACCTAATAAGTAACGGTCCGCAAAGAATAGAGCAGTTCCTGATAAGCCAGTATGTGGTGTAGTACCTGCCTGCCGATGCAGAGTCTAATGTATTCAAATTGTAGCCTAGCATTCAAGTCATATTTCTTATTTCTACAAATGTATTTACCAACAATAAGTATATATTAAAATAATTTATAAAAATAAATGAGTAAAGTAAAACCATAGAGGCTGTGCAAAGACATTGGATCATTACTCTGGAGAAACAACAACCCTCCGCAGCAACATGGGCATCAGCCTATCGCTGTTAAAAAAAAACCAAAAAAAAAAAAAGTCCTCAACTGACCTCCCAAGGGTACGCTCCACTCTCTAGGTCGCCTTCCTATCTCCCAGCCCCTCCCTCTGCCTTCTCACCCATCCACGAGAACCAAAAGGAAGAAAATCATCAAAGGCTATCCGGATCTCCTAACTCCCATCTCGCCAACTCCCACTGGCAATGTACCTCTGAATGACTCTTAGGCCAGCACGATGCTCTTTTGTCGTCCAGTCATCCAAGTCCTTCAGTCATTCAAGTCCTCCAGTCATCCAAGTCCTCAAGTCATTCAAGTCCTCAAGTCATCCATGTCCTCAAGTCATCCTCAAGTCATCCAAGTCCTCAAGTCCTCCAGTCATTCAAGTCCTCCAGTCATCCAAGTTCTCCAGTCATCCAAGTCCTCAAGTCATCCAAGTCCTTCAGTCATCCAATCCTTCAGTCATCCTAGTCCTCAAGTCATCCAAGTCCTCAAGTCAACCAAGTCCTCCAGTCATCCAAGTCCTCCAGTCTTCAGTCCTTCTGGTAAAGGTGGCAGAAAGAATATCTTCTCGAAACTCAGGGGCGACTAAAATGGAATCAGCCCTTCGTACCAGCTAAAGTTGATGACGTTGTGATCCTTATTGAAGACAACCTGCCTCCTTTCAAGTGGAAGATGGGACGTATTACCCACTTGTACCCAGGGCAGGATGGTGTGCCTCGTGTTGCTGACGTCAGGACGGAGGATTCTAACTTCAAGCGTCCCATACGCAAGTTATGTCCACTTCCTATAATATCGAAGGATACAGAAGCTGCTTGAGTGAAACGTTCTTTCACTGCTGGGGAGGATGTTAGGCCCCGCCAATAGAGGCTTCAGCGACCCACGCCCTCGCCTGATTCGAAGGCCCCTCCAGTGACGATCACCACATCTGATTCCAATTATTCATTCTTTTGTTTGTCCTGTTTCACACATCTGTTCTTTTTTCCAATTATTCATTCGTTCGATCTTTTTCTACTTGTCCTAAGGCTTTACATTTTCGAAATTATATTTTACATACTTTTCCCGAATTTGTGTTCTCATTTACAAGCTAAACACGGTGTCCTTTTCAACTTGATTTCGGTGTACTTCGGTGGTTCTCTTCCAGCTCCTTAAGTTTTGACGGTCTCCAAATTGGTGGTCTCCACAGGTAGCTTTCGATAGAGAACGGTCTCCGTAGGTCACTGAAGTCTCTGAGGGTCGCACGTGAACGTAGGCTTCCGCGGTCAAGTGTTAAAACACAAAACAATTTGGAGTTTTGATATCACAAATTGTTTCCGTGGTCCTACCGACTGCGCCAGTTAAATAACTCGTTTCCACTTTTTAGTTTTTAAAAAAAGTTTATTTGAGTTAAATCACAAATTTATAACGTGCGACAGAAAAATACACTCGAAGAAGGGCAGCTCGAGACTGCCCGTACAATCTTTCTAAGCGGCGAGGGTCCGCAGGGCGCTCGCCGGGGTTTCTTACAGTCTCAGCTATTTTTTTAATGGGTTTACAATTTCAATTACACATAACTTATATATATTGTTTTGTCGAAAGTGTATTAAATACAACAAATTTTGTTGTTGAATTTTTGAGTGCCTTCCTTCCTTTCATTTTTTTTTTTTTTTTTTTTTTTTTTTTTTTTTTTATAAAAGAGGCTAGGGATAATTGGTTAGTACCAAAAATAAACAGTCATGGTATAATACAGCCTCTTCCCTTGGTCTCAAACAACTGGTTAACGAACTTTTTGGTGGCTGGAATATGCCTTACATATCAGCTGTACCTATGTTCCACATAGTCTCCACTATTCCAACAACATTGCAGCTTGACAGACAGTAACATTTCCAAAACCCTGTTTGAAACAGACAGTTTTTGACATTTTCATGTCTTTCATATGGCACATAAAAAAAAATCGTCACGAAATTTGCTCACGAAAATTGCTAACGAAATTTGTCCCAAGTCGCCACAATGATGATTATGACCATCAGAAGTGAAGTTGTTCGTTATTGGAATTAGGTAGGTACTTTACAGTTTGATATTACTTCCCAGTTTCGGCCCTGATCATCCTAGAAAGCTGATACTCGGTATACAAACTCTTGAGGGAACTCTAAATTCGAATTATGATACGCAAATCACCTGAGTGGCTCATGAAGCCAGTTTCGGCCGTGATCGTCCTAGAAAGCTGATACTCGGTATTCAAACTGTTGAGGGAACACTACATTCGAATTTTGACACGCCAATCGGCTGAATGGCTACCTTTATGGAATGGACGCTTCACATGTTTAATTAATCAGATGAAGTTGAACCAATGGAAGAATAAAACAATGTTATATTTGTAAAATAAATAAATATATTTTTCTTTTTCTGTGTTTTTTTCCCCTATTTTTCTAGGGGGGGGGGGGGCATGAAAATGTTTCAATGTGTTGCAGACTCGTACGCAAGCGTTTACTTTGAATTTGTACTAACGTGTACTATAGGGTCTTGGGTACAATCACCTATGAATTTCATCCAGATCTGACTACGTAAAGTACCGTAAAATCAGGTTTCCCTCAGACTTTAAGCAACCACGACTGATATTTTTCAATTTTTGGAATTTCCTCGCAGTAGACAAGAGTCCCGAGGCAGGGCTTTTGAATCATTGTTATTACAGATTCGTCCAACGTACTTGAGTCTTACAATTCGGCTCCTGAGCTAAAATGTCCTTCCTGAGGAAATTTTCATTAACTCTAGATTTGTCTCTTGTACTCTTTGTGAAACCAGAGGAACTTGAATCTGACAAGTTCTGTAAGTTCAAATCTTGATGGTGTCACATTTATACATCTGACTGTTTCCAATTCTTCTATACAATCAATTATAATATTTTGAGGGTAACAAAGAAATAACATTTATAAATATAACTTGAAACTAATAAATATTGTCTTTAAATTTAGGTATTACGTTCAACCTCAGTGGGTATTTGATTCTGTGAATGCCCGGACAATCCTTCCCGTGGGAAAGTATTTCATTGGTGCCGTCCTTCCTCCACATCTTTCACCGTTCGTTGACGACTCCAAGACTGAGGGCTACCACCCTCCTGAAGAAAAAGAGCTCTTCAAAGGCAGCGAAGAAGAAGGTGAGTGCTTGTGAGGCAGGCCCATTCCCTAAATCTAAAACATATCTGATCAACCATCCGTCAGCCACACCGTTTTGTGCCTGAGCATGTCAAAAATTTATATTTTTATTGAGTTTGTTAATATTCATACGTAGAAAATGCTTATTATGTCAAAATTAATCACCTGCTCAGGGGCTTTGAGTTGCACAACCAGACGTGTTATTCAGTGACATTACTCTTGATCTCGGAAGCAACCGATAAATCAAGAAATAATGAGGCGTGTGCGAATAAAATATGGTGCTTATTCCTTAAGCAGCAAATTAAATATAAATAAGGTTATCCCTTATTTAATTAAATAAGGTTATCCCTTATTCGATCTTCCCGAGAAGAATATCTGAAAGGCAGGACAGTCATTCCCAAACATGCTTTGAAACGCTAATAAACAAATTGATACCCCTCATGTAGACATATTGATACCCCTCAAAGAGACCTCTTTTGAATGTGATTGCATTCTTGAAATTGAGTAACCGTTCCGAAAAAAGTAATCGAATTGCCATTACTCAATTGCGATTCCTGTAATGGTAATGGGAATGACGATTACTTTTTCCGATTACAAGTTATGGTAATGGAGAAAACCATTACCATTGCATTTAATCGGGAAAAGTAGTCGTTATTTTGATTACCATTACAGGAATCGGAATGGTAATCGCGATTAGCTTTCTTCATTAGTAATTGGAATTTGTAATCGGTAATCGAATTCCTTTTTTAACAACTTTGACTTGCGAGTGGCAAGTCATTGTGGATGTCGAGTGTGAGTTCTTACGCGCATTAATGAGCATTGTTCTTTTACTACCTACTATGTGTCTTCTGTTATTATGTGCCTATTCGAAAACAGGTTTCATGTTTCCTTTCTTTAATCCTTGATCTAAACTGTAATTTGACCGGAAGAAATTTCTAAAATTTATGTTCTTTAATTTTATTTCACATATTATAATTTACATACTTATGCAACTTTGTTTGGGAAATAAATAGGTGGTAACCGCTATTAGATCCCCTAAACTTAGTACCTACCAATGAAAAAGTCTAATTTTGAATTTGATTTTTTTCTGTTCCAGAAGTAAAACAAGATACAATTATGTCATATGAGTCTGAAAAAAGAAATGAAATCAAGAATGGTACTAACAAGGCTGTACTGCAGAAATCAGTTGAGGAGTCTGAAGAAAGTTCCGGTGATGAAGAACAGGAAGATGAGGGTGATTTAGGGCCAGATGCTCTCAAAGAAAAAATGGTAGGTCTCCTTCAAACTGGTATAATTTCTTAATTTTTATATTATCTAGGGTCATTCAAATTAACTCGTATTCGCCAAACGATACAGTGCTCATGCAGAAATTATCATTTGTCCAGAAAATGAAAATGGTCGTCGCCCCAGGCAGGATAGAAGAAAAGGACCCCGCTGAAGAAAGGAAGAAAGAACGCGAAGAATACAAGCTTAGAGAAAAGATGGTCCAAAAGAAGCACAAAGCTCTGTATAAGAGCATGATGAAAGGTCGAGCACTGAGAGCTAAAGACGTTAAGGTTCTTCAAAAGAAGAGGCAACTCATTGAGCAGAAGAAGATGTTGAAGGCCTGAATCTAACCCTTTCAGCAGTCGATGCATGTCTCTAGCTTTGGGAATTTATTGTATGTATAATATATTTACTAAATATATATATATATGAGTATATATATATTTCAATAAAATGTTTTTAATTGACGGCAAATATGTGGTGGTTAGTTGCTATCCGCATTACTATGAACAGGTAGGTTTAAAGGTAGTAGAAACGTGTAGGCGATTGATAATAATAATAATTATTATCAATCGCCTTCATGTTTATATTACCTTAATTAATTATTAATGACGTGTGCCAATCGGTTGTGTACACAAGAAAGGCAAAATTGGACAAGAATAGACAAATTTTATCCACTCCCAAAAACGAAGCTCTTCAACACCTATTGCGCCAAGCTCCCAGGCCAGAACCGATTTGGTTTACGATAGTGAACCATTGGAATCCACCAAAAAAAAAGTTTTTTTTTACCCTCCTAGAAAATTGTTTACGTTTCAAGATACGTAGATTCAGAAAATCTAATTTAAAAAAAAATCCCTCCGCCTCACCTTGCGTTGTCCTAAAAATATGATAAACGACTGCGGACCATCCCCAGGATTTTAATTTATCTATCAAGTTCAAGTGTTTGCTGATGATTTTGATTCAGTATTAGCCCACATGAAGGGCGAATTGTGTCAAAATGACGGTTGTATCAAATCTATACATACGGCCTCAGTGTGATACATATCCTTCCCGAGAGCCAAAAATCGGCATCATTATAGAACAATTTGGCAGGATATAACAATTTTCAAGATAGTGACACCTCCCAAATGTTAAGGGGGTGGGTGCTAAATAGGTCCATACTACTCCGATGAAAATCAGCGTACCTTCAAAATTCTTTTATGACAAATTGGATTAGGCGTTTCAATATTATCGTATGCCACATTTATGAAACGATCTACTTGAAGTGATCCACTTTTGCGTAATTTTCCGTTGTTTATCATGGTAACCTCGTACATTAAACTGATCAGTGGCGGAAAGGCCTCGGGGATCCCCCCAATATTATTCAAAATATTGAAATATCATGAATTTAAAAAATATTTGTTTGAAAAAAAATGAAGTTTATTTTATTTTATGACAAGTGTTTACTTGTTGAAAGTCCTAAGCATATCAAATTACCCTTCATAGTGTGAATAGCATCAAAAATAACTTGAAGAGCAACTCAGCTGATCCTATTGGTACATAGATACATGGGTATGGTAAGGAGGCTTATTCCAAATTACAGCTTCATAGTGTAAATAGCATCGAAATTTTAGCTGTAGGAGCCACTCAGCTAATCCGAGGCCTGGGCAGCGTCAAGTTAAAGTCCGACATACTAAATTACAGCTTCGTAGTGTAAATAGCATAGAAATTAACTTGAAGAGTAACTCAGCTGATTCTATTGGCATGGGTATGGTCCTAAGGAGGCTACATACCACAGCTTCATAGAGTGAATAATATAGAAATTAGCTTTAGGAGCCACTCAGCTGACCCGGGGCCGCATCAAGTGCAAGTCTTAAGGATGCTACATACCAAATTATAGCTTCAAATTGTGAATAGCATCGAAATTAGCTGTAGGAGCCACGCAGCTGATCCGGGGCCTGGGGAGCGTCAAGTTTAACTTCTAGGGAGGCTACATACCAAATTACAGCTTCATAAAGTGAATAGCAGATTAATCAGCTTTAGGAGCCACTCAGCTGATCCTGGTCCGATTCTGCTGAATGTGTAAATCCTAATTAGGCTTCATACCAAATTACAGCTTCATAGTGTAAATAGCATCTAAATTTTAGCTGTGGGAGCCACTCAGCTAATCCGAAGCCTGGGCAGCGTCAAGTTAAAGTCCTACGGAGGCTACATACCAAATTACATCTTCATGTGAATATCTTAGAAATTAGCTGTAGGAGCCACTCAGCTGACTAGGCAGCGTCAAGTTTAATCCCTCGGGAGGCTACATACCAAATTACAGCTTCATAGTGTGAATAGCATAGAAATTGACTTGAAGAGCAACTCAGCTGATCCTGCTTGAAGAGCAATTACAGCTTCATAGAATGAATAACATCGAAATTAGCTTTAGGAGCCACTCAGCTGACTAGGCAGCGTCAATTTGACGTCCTAAGAAAGCTGCATAGGTACCAAATTTTCAGCTTCATAGACCCTGAATAAGTCCTATAATAGAGCCCTAACAGATAGTCTCATAAAATGGTCAACTAAATTCCTCGCCTTGAGTGGGGGAGAAGAAAACAGCAATTCCGTTGTCCAAAGATATAATAACAAACAAACAGGGTAAATAAATAAATAGACATCTAGCGAAATAAGGAATAACAATACTAGGACGTCACTGACATCACCGTATAACCCATAAAATGTCCTAGTCCATAATGACCTTGTAATACACGGTGTAACGTTATTAGTGAGAATAAATAAGAAAAAACCAGAAGTGGAAATCCCGATCCAATACATGATCTGTGTTTCCACTTATTTCGGTGATAGGATGATGACGGCAATCAGTTATCAATTTCGAAGAACGCGAGAAGCCTTGAGGGACCTCATTTCATCAGTGAGCGGATCCCGATTCCAACAGTTTACCAGATTTGTTTGTGCGTATAATTCAATCGTTGGAGTCTGAATCGGACGCTTCATCGTCCGATATGTCAGGCATGGGAAACCTGAGGATGGCCGCTACGCCTGTGAGTTGCATTAGTTCTGAAATACATAACAAGTGTTGAGCTTCCACCAGGGAAAGTACAGGAATGACAACCTGAACATTCATTATTGGCTGTAGAAATGAGTATTTCGGCACTTACGCTCTCCTGACACGTGCATTGAAGAGAATATTTTCACATCGCCGCCAAACTCACGAACGCTTTCAACTAAGGCAACGTAACGCTTCCTTTGTGGGACGTCTGAACATCTGAAAAACGAGAAACCATTAAATGCTCTTCCTGTTGACATTTATCATTACTGACACTTAATATTGTTGAAACAAGACGGTGAATACAAGGGAACAAACCTGAATAAATTGTCCGATATGAGAAGCGTTTCGATTGCTTGAGCTTCATTAGCTCGTTCGACGTGTTTTACACCGTAGAAAGCCTTAGCAGATTCGATTTGCAGCATGGAGTAAAAAGCTTCCAACGCTTTAACCTCCCCAAGGGCTTTGGTGTCAGCCATTTTTGCCACAACCGCAGGATCCATAAGGACTTCTGGAAAACACGAGAGATAATTTTGGATATGAAGATTTGAACAGATTGAGAGAAGTTGGAAAATTACACCGCTTTGTGGCGTTTACAGCTGGTAAGTTGACGCCCTTAGTCGTCATCTCATCTGATGAAGACCATTGATTTCGTCACTGCTCTACTGTTTCCCAGTTCTTCTATTAATCGAGAAGAATAAATTTTGTGTACCTTATTCTAAGGCTATTACATGTATTAAAAGTGAGTCTTTTATAATTATTACTCCTTCTCTAAATAATTGAATCAGAATAATATTTGCTGACTTGGGCTCATTTAGCATGAAATCTACCAAAAAGAGTTGAAAACATTCTGATTGAGGAAGCAATTTGGGTTAGATTGACACCGGAATATCCGAAATTCGACTCGAAAACGTCTCAATCCCCCCAAAAACAACTCCGTTGTAAAAACTGGCCCGCCAAAAAACCTCAGCCGCAAAAAGGAATGATATCCATTTTGCCCGCCAGCCACATATATAGGTATTACCTACTGGTGGTCACGAGTAATCAGTGGTGGTACACCTATAATGAAGTAATGCTTCAATTCAGGCAAGTTCATCTGGCAAAAAGCTCCCTCCAACACCATTGAAAGAAGCGTAAAGCTCCCTGCTGGTGTAACAGAGGAAACATATTAAGTGAAACCGAGGGTGACTAAGGGTGACAGGGGGCTGGGAAGGAGACAGGGAACAGGAAAACATTGACGGTGGAGGTTAGGGGTAGGAGGATCAGGTTTCTATATGCACACTCAACAGCGAGGTGCGAAGCACCAAGCATCCTATATATGTGGCTGGCGGGCAAAATGGATATCATTCCTTTTTGCGGCTGAGGTTTTTTGGCGGGCCAGTTTTTACAACGGAGTTGTTTTTGGGGGATATCACATCTTTTTCCATGGCTAGTTTTCGAGTGGTACTTATACAATACGTTTCAATTTAACAAAAGTACCTACGAGGTAACTAGTAAATTTTTTCCTAAATGAAGTTTTATCCTAGTCAAAATTTAGTAAAAAATTAGTACGCCTACTAATTTGCCTTTTTGTTTCTTCTTTTTGTGACAAGAATAATTATTTTTTGGAAATTATTGTTTATCTGAAATGTGTTTGAAAAATAAGTAGTTTTAAAATTTTTGCGAATTGGTTAAATAGTAGTTGTAAAATTTTCGATTAATTAAAACAATTAACAATTTAAAAAAATTATTAAAATTTAAAACAATTATTATTAAATTTAAAAAATAGAAAGAATTAGAAATTTGAATGAATTTGAATTAGAAATTTTTTGAAAATTTGTTGCATTTTTTCTTGAGGATTGTGCAAATTTTTGTTGTTGAGAATCATTACAATAATTGTAATTATTGGTGTCGAAGAGAAAGTGGAAAGAGAAAGTTTGCAAAAGGTAAAACGCACGTTTTTATACCAAAAATCGCGAATAACTCGAGAACCGTTGGGAAAAGTGACAAAGTGCGCTACCCTCATTCGAAAGCCCATAAAATTTCCTATCGATCCTTGAACAGGCGCCACTCTACGACAATTTTTCTGACCACCGTTCAACTTTGATGTTTTCGGAAATTAGCCAAATCAGTAGATGTGGAATTTATTCACGTATTTTTGGCTGTGGATTAGTCGAATCGATTGAGATTTAGTTCAAAATTATTGAGCATATACTAGACAACCTAGCAAACATTTTAAGACCAACCGCACCAATTTCCATCAATTTTGGCGGCTGTTATTGTCGAAAATAGAAAAATCGCCACACCTCCTTTATTTTCCCCCTTAGGAAGCTTTTTTTTTTATCTCAAATTAAACAGTTTTAAAAGCTGAATACAACTAAAAAAGAAAATCTGAAAAAGCTTCAATTTTGAAGGAGTTATGACCATTTGAAATTCCTAAAAATTACTATTTCCCCCCTAATTGGGAGGGAGAAAAAATGTTCAAAAGGCACTCCCTTGGAGCATAACACACGTGTGTGCAAAATTTCAGCTCGATCCGATTTGTCTGCTGGGTTGTAGCCCAGTCAATGAACAACAACGACAACAACAACAACGAGAAGAACACGAAAAACGTGAAAAATAGTGCTTTTAAAACTGTTATACCCCCGACACCTGATGTTCCCGAGAGCTGAAATTTGGTTTACGTCCTCACGTGCCCCTGGAGAGTTGGTGTACGAAAAATCAACTCTCGAGACACTCAGGGAGCCAAGCTACGGTAGGGTGAAAACCCCAACTTGTTCTGTCGCGTAATCAGTGTCTCAGTCGCTTCGGTTTTCTGGGCTTCGGTTTTGTTGGCGGGCGGGACGCTCCCGCGTCCCTAGATAACTCGAGAAAAGTCCCATTTGAATCGAATTGAGTGGTTCATTTAGGATGAAACCGACCAAAAAACTCGAAAAAGGTTGAATTTGAATCGATTGAATTTGAATCGAATTGAGGGGTTCATAATATGAACCCCTCATAATCACATATTCATCTCATTATGTGATGAAATCGACGGAAAACGTCGAAAATTGATATAATCGAATCTGATCTAGGAAGAAAATCGAATTAGATTGACTCATCGGAAATTCGGCTCGAAAACGTCTCAATAACTCGAGAAAAGTCCCATTTGAATCGAATTGAGGGGTTAATTGAAGATGAAATCGACCAGAAATGACTTGAAAACGTCGAAAAATTGTTATAATCGATTCTGATTGAGGATGAAATTTTAACTAGATTGACTCATAGGAAATTCGATTCGAAAACGTCTCAAAAACTCAAAAAAGGAGTAATTCTAATCAAATTGAGGGGTTATCAAATTCTATTCAAGGTTCTATCAAATTTAGGATGAAATCGACCAACAAAGACTTGAAAACATCGAAAAATTGTTATAATCGATTCTGAATAAAGAAGAAATTTGAGTTAGACTCGAAAGCGTCGGACCTTAGCTTATGTGAAAAACTGGTGATGTATTAATTGCAAGGGTTTTGGTTATTTCTATCGTATTGATGATAAGAGATGTTAATGGCATTTACCTAACTGTCAGGAAGGGATGTAACAGTATCTGTCATAGTAAAGTAAAAAAATGAACTAAACCCAATTTGAGTCATAGGCGTCGTGTCACCTTGTGCCGCGGTGGTCACCCATACATGCAAGTGATCAATATTGCAATACATACGGAATAACGCATTTCTTTACCTTTCAAAGAGTGCTTGAAACCTGAAGAGGAGTGTATGAGCAAAAACTTGGACTTGTTCTCAAGTAAAACTTTGTTATCGGTTTTTACAGCTTCCTGAAACATGTACTCGTAGAACTGGTCCTTGACGAATCCCGGACTGGCAATGAGGACGCATTTAACAACATCGAAATTGACGTGCCTCAAAATGCCTTGCATAACGCTGTCGTAAAACCGGGCCAAACCCTTTGGAAAATTTGAAAAATCAAATAAAACCTCAAATGGCATCAATACATAATGAGTTCAACTAAATTCAATCGATACTTCCAGAATACAACCTCGAACATAGAAAATATACCTTTTCATGTTGTTTTACATTCCCTTTGCGTTTACGAGGAATAACTTGATCGATTTTCATTCGAACAAGTGTCATACTGGATGTTATTAAACAAATATGAGCTAAACCATCTTGCATTATAACAGCTGCAACGTCTGCGTTCTGTACGGAACAAGAAAAAAATAACTGAATAAACATTTTCTCAGCTTGTATAATAATATTGTACATTATACAAGCTGTATATTATAGACAAGCTATATTAGTTATATTATAACACACCTAATAATCAGTCTTCGGCAACCACTGAGGCATTGCGCGTATTTGATACTCCATTTCAATGGATTGGCCCAGTGGCACAAAAATGAAACACCATTACCAATAGATGGATGAGGATTTTCCACTAAAAAACTATTCGTTACCTGCATTGGATCGCAGCACATTTCTACTCGCTCCAAAGCAACTGTGTCCCATTCAGGTTTAATTAATGTGAACTTTCTATTTACTTCCAAATCCAAGGTGTGATAAGCACCCATCTGAAAAAATATGGAGCTGTCATTTTTCTAGATCAAGTTCTTGGGCGATTTTTCACGTCTTCCTATTGGCTTACAGCTGTGAATAGTTCCTACAATGATCATTCTTATCCCAATCGGAGTCTCATGCCAGATTAAAGATTTGTAGTTTGATTTGAAAGGGCCAAGTACTTTCCACGACAACCATACTGAATCAACGTATCTTGGAACATAAACCAAACAATTTTAAGGGGGGAGGTTTGACAACGTTTTTTACTAAATTCCAAAGGTTAATTATTGAAAATAGTGTGCCAGAACGAGAAGTACATCTCACTGCAATCACACACAAGGTCAACTGCAGTAACTTAGCTTTATCAAAAGTTTGAGTTAACTGGGACGTAGTGGTAAATTGCAAATCTTGTTCGTTAGTTGAGGATGTTTCTCCTCGATAATATTCAGACCACTCCAAACCTCTGGATATAAATATAATTACATAGATGTATTTACCTACCTTGACATACTGGTTTTCTTCTATATTTCTTCCTTTGAGTCTCAACATGCTCGCCTGCGTGTCAAAGTCTATGTTTTCCACTCTGATTGTCAATGTAGTGCGTACTCTACTGCTAGTTGATGATCCAGTAGAAGATTCAGATTGTACTTTCCTAAAATAAATTATTTTATTCAAATTATTTCAACAACAGAGATTGTGGTGTGGCACGGAATGATTGAATGTATAATGTTTTTGGCTACGAGCCCAACCATCCATATCTTTACCTGCAAAATAAGGACAACATAACTGCATCTTGTTAACAGGTTACAATTTTGGAGATATGTATTCCCAGGTAATTGGAGATATGTATTCTCTTTTTCAACAATGATTCATCAAGGTCCGAGAATGCAAATTCGAATTACCTGATGGTGGATGCTCGTACGCTGTCTCCTTCGCTTATCAAGTTATATGCGTGCCACATGTCTTCTGCTTCTTCAGCAATGAGAACCACACACCTGTGGAGCATGGTAATGAATTCATTGATCAATACGTCTAGGAAAAGACTCAGGAAGGGAAGTAGGAGATCAAAATGAGCCATAGGGGTGGGTATATAATAGGATTGTTTCATTATGTTGGAACAATGAGGTAAGGAGGAGCAAAGTGACGATTAGGTAAATCCAGACTATTCCATAATATTCCATTCTGGCCCACTTCGTACCCCAGCATGGCCATGACGCGCCATCATTTTATCAACAAACACATGTTCCATAATATGGATATAGATATTATCTACTCAACATCTAATTACTCCTTCCAAATCTAATAAGATAGCAGTAAAATCTAGTGAGGAAGGCATCAAAATTTGATAGACTGATAGATATTTAATAGACTGATCAACTTAAGAGGTGTACGTGTTTGTTGTTTGATTGTCGGGTGCGTTACCTATCTGTCCAAATTTAGGACCCAAAAGCAGATGGCAAAAGCAGTAATTATCAATATCCTCCAAAGAATTATATTTTAGATAGAATAGATAGCTCGGACGTGGTACCAAAGTGAATGAACACCAAATCATCGTACCATAATGATTCGTATCATGTCAGTTGAAATTGCTTACCCTTCTCCATCCTTATCAACGTTCATATGAACCAATTTCATCTTGATTTCACTAGTTATCACAACACGAATAGTTTCAGCTCACAATATCCAAAATGTTTGTCAGTTAATTGAATAAAATGAATTAACATCTCGCTGGCAGATGCCGTACACCACAAACGACATAATGAATGTCGGACATTCTAAAGAAATGTAGTGGCAGAGAGCAGGTTATTTTACAGATCAAGGAGGTTTCACACATAGAAGGTATTCTGAGGGGGGGGAGAATCGTCAACAACGGTATTAAATTAGAACTTCTTGATTTGGTTTTCACTTTTATCCACAATTTTAAGTTCAGAGATAATATTTGGAGACAAAAATGAAAAAGATACGAGGTCTATGGTAATTTGTGATAAACTTCACTGAGCTCCGTTATCTGTATCGTATTTCCATACCTTCTTTGTGGTGTCACATATGTTTTTCATTTCACAGGTGATTACGCGATTACAGACGACCACTGTTTCTGTTTGAGAATGGGCGGTTAATAACCTGTAATATAATTCGGATTATTTTCATCCTATTTTGATAGCGTATCTCGTGTACTGCATTGTGACAGTCGGTGTCCGGATAACAGTCGGTATATACGTAAACCGTGTAGTGCGTGTCGCGTTCGCGAGTGAATTTATGGATTAGAATTTAATTATTTTAGATAAGCTTGTAAGTATCAATACAGTTAGAATGATTACGTACCACCTCCAGATCTCGATATCATTGCATAAAAATGTTTGTTTACTCCACGACTTATTTACTTCTATTACCACTCAGATGATAACGAGTTCGGGTAGTCACGTCATTACTAATTTTGGTGCCATGTATTTGGGACTCAAGTTTCAGCTTTGACAATGCACTCAAAGCTGAATGATTATTGATTCTATCCTGAACAGTTGACTTTCAAATGCTAGGTTGTAGAATCAGCGAGGCTCTTGTAAATGAATTTGTAAATTTTACCTTGGTCCACAAAGCACAAAGTGGACGCCAGAACGACCTATCTGTACAGTCTCCATTTCGGAAGATTCCACCTTTTGCGTACAAATTTAACGTGGTTCTGTTGTGAGTGGTCTAGTTTTCAGACCACTCTCAACTCTTTACTGAACTTTAGTAGAGATAATGCTGTAAAGAGTGTGCAGTTGATTGTAAACTCATCAATATCTGAAAGTTAGTGAGACATAATCTAGACATAATTGTCTAGATCAGTGCTTCCCAAACTTCTTAACTTGCGGACCCCTTTCACGGAAAAATTTCAAGTGCGGACCCCTGTCATTCAACTTGGTGTTAGATCAGGTACTTACCTGAATATGGATAGGGGGAAAAAATCAATTTCATCAATTAGCCAACTGTTCCAAATATTAGTTGGTGGAGAAAGGGATAACATCATGAAAATAAGCATTAGGTAAAACGTACCTACTCAACTTTATTTACGTACTTTTTATTTACAAAATGTGCAAAGTAAGAAACAAAAAATTGAATTCAGCAAAATGGTAACGTTGAATCAGATGAACTAATGGGAAGAGTGTGGTTGTTTCAGCTGGCACAATTTTGAAAAGTCGGGTTCAATTTTGCATAGCTGGAGGCGGATGTCAGGTTCAGCATCAAGGCAGCTTCGGTATTTGGATTTGGTAGCAGCATAGATAGAAAACCCGGATTCGCACAAGTAGGTTGAGACAAATGGAAGAAGAGCACGTTTGGCTTTCTCTACGAGGGGTTGAAATTTTATATTTTCCATGCGGAGCCAAAAATGGGGGTAGGTATCATTATTGAAGGCAGATTTCATGGTCGAGTCTGAAGTGAGGTCTATCAAACATTCATATTCAACTGATGATAGACTGTTTGGCTTTTTCGAAACTGAAAACGGATCAACGACCGGACTTCTCGGAAGTCCAACAGCGCAGGACTACCGAGATTATGCTGTAGGTATAATTTGCTTCAAAATTTACATTTGCTGCGGACCCCCCACTTAGGGTTGGCGGACCCCTAGGGGGTCCGCGGACCACAGTTTGGGAAGGCCTGGTCTAGATTATGTCTCACTAACTTTCAGGGATCTTCAATTCACGCTCATACTAGACATAATATGTCTATAATATGTCTCATACTAGACATAATATTATTATGTCTAGTATGAGCGTGAATTGAAGATCCCTGTGGATCATTGTTGAAAATCTAAACTAAATTGCCAGATCCATCGGAAAGCCATGAAAACCGACATCTTTAAAAACATAATTTTATAATAATTTAATTAATAATTTTATAATTTTAACACAAACGGTGGGTACAGCTTTCGTACAAGTACGCAACCAAGAGGGACATTTTATGTCTTTGCGCCCCCTCCCATCAGAAACTTATATGAAGCTTGCATTCGTGTTGATAATATAAATTATTGAGAATGATCACCTGTGTGTAAACAATTATTTAAACAATCACGCTCATACCGCAGCTTGTCGGCCACGCACTCCGCACTGGTTAACGTAATATGGTTAGGTAAATTGAGAGCTATCCAACGAGTGGTGAACGATTTTTGTACGATGATAACTGGCGAAGATAAAGTTCCGTAGCAACGAATCGGTTGTAAGCGAAAATCATCAGAAACTCCGTTACTTGTCCCGCGTTTCATTCCCGCGTTACATTTTCGAGTTTATGTAGCAAAGTAAAGACATAAAATGTCAAAATGTCCAATTTAGAACGGTCTCCCTCGAAATTCGGGGACAAATTGCTGGAGACTACTACCATAAGTTGAATACCTGAACGGTTGGATAATATCTAATTACATATTATTTATTTATTTATTGTGTCCACACAACATAGGACCAAAGGCCCCCCCCCCTAGCGCCATGTAGGTACATATGTATTACTGAGATATGATTGAATGGTTGTCAAAATACAATTGAAATATTTACTTGATTATCAAAGAAAAACTTACATCACAGATTTTTTTTTTTTCAACTGGTAAGAAACACAAAATTTACTCAAAGAAGAGATGTGCTGGAGAGAAAAGAAGTGCTGGAGAGAAACCAGAAGGAAAGAGAAGAAGAAGAGAGAAGAAAATGAAAACGGTGTAGTCATAAATCAGCAAAATGCGTTTTCAGTTCAGTGCTGAATTGCCGGAAAGAGGAGATAGAGCGTAAACGAAGAGGGAGACCTCTTGAATGTTCATTGTTGAGGAATGATATCTGAAAGACATTGTTACAATCCTTCTCAATGCCTATAGTAAATTAATAATTTTTTTGGGTGTAAGAACCTCAGATCCGTGTTATTCATTCGCTGCTGGATGTCGATCATACAATGGGCAATTCCAGTCAATTTTTTTTATTTATTTTTTTCCATAGTACCTTGTCTAATGTTAGCGAAAATCGGGTCCATTTGCCAAGAAATTGTTCACAAAAATTTAGGAAAATAAAAGAAAATTGGTAGTTTGAAAAACAGGCGGGCGAGTGACCGGGGTGTGACGTCAAAAACTTCACCATTATGGATACTAGATTATGAAGCAATCCCTGCATAAAGCATCCACGGATTCCTGTGGCGTGCGGAAGGTTCAATCCTTGTTACCAGAGCGCCTACCAGCGAAGGTTGTGTTACCACTGGTAACTTACCAGGTTCAAATCCGTCTTCGATAGTATTTTGCCTCGGCTTTTTCACACTAGAGCTGGATGCCATTTAAAAGAGATGAAAGAGATGAAAATCAATTTGTTATGGCGAACGGCGATAATCAAGCGATAATGCAGAATAGAGAATGCTGGAGTGACGCAAAGATGGAGTGACGCGAATGGATCATTTTTCTTGAAACATCGTGGATACTAAAACTATCTATCCATCCTCGTTTGAGGTGTCCGATGACGTCAAGGTTTGAGCGCGCGTAGTAGGAACAAGTACTAGTTTGATTGCATTTCCTACCAAACTTAACGAAAAAACTGATCAACTCATGCTATTTTCGTAATCTTCACACGTCCCTTGACCGAAAAATACTGTCCTATTGTAAATTTTCGAACACAATGGAATTGCCCATTACCTATCTGGGTTTGGTTCTAGCTCGCAGTCAACTATGGTTGCCGTATGATTACTAAAAGTTCTTTTTACATCACCAAATA
The DNA here is from genome assembly GCA_963920205.1 of Stenodema calcarata. Taxonomy (NCBI): domain Eukaryota; kingdom Metazoa; phylum Arthropoda; class Insecta; order Hemiptera; family Miridae; genus Stenodema; species Stenodema calcarata. The sequence continues at coordinate 31,819,823 of OY986056.1, read as the reverse complement.
TAAGTTACCTACCCAAGCATAGAACAAGCCCATACAATGGTTAACAATAATTAATTAATGTAATCGAGGATGTAACACACAAAATATTTTCTAAGGGCAGAGATCCGCTTGACCCTGGTTGTTCAAATAGAATCAAATTTTAGTTCAAGGATAGTAAGTATCCATGTACCTAGTGGTTATCCTACAGCTACTTCAAAAATTCGCCCCATGTCATGCTTGACTGCAACTGTTTCTTATTGATTTACACCGCTCACGCATATTAGTGAACCTCTTGAATCCGCTCGTACCTCCTCGTTGTTCTTCTTTCCAAAAAAATAAATAAATAAAATCACTTACTACTGTGCAATTAAAACAAATACCTACCTAAATAAAAACCATTATTATGATATTATTATCTACTTTTTTCTTACCCGTTCCTTTTCCCCTGTCCAAGGTCTCAAGCGTATTATGAATTATGGCAGAACTACCACCACCAAACAAGCCGTCTGGCATCAAACCACCTTCAAAAATTGGGAGACTGTGCGCATCGAATCTTCCCAAACCGTCCGTCCCACCACAAACTCCAACAATGAGTGAGTAATTTTTGATAATAATTGAACAGCACATTTGAGAAGTAAGCATTTTTCTGTGACACCCAACCATCTTGTGTTTTCTTATACATTTTATGCATGCAGTTAAAATCGCACAAATCTTGAGACTGAAGGGTTGTCTTAGGTTCTGTTTCGACTCAATTCTTTGCATCAGAAAAACTAATCAATACATGGTTTGACTGCCACTCCTTCTCTTTTATCTGATGATGTTAATCACGTCACAGTTAATCTCCGAGGGTAGAGCAATAGATCAACAGGACACAGTTGAGTGGCTACTCTAATTAAGTCGGGACGTCCCCACTCACTAACTTGGGATACTCTATGGGGTCATCTAAAGGTTGGCTTTGTGTTACTCATCAATCATTTTGGGATGAAAAATAAAGACCAACTTGTGTAGGTAACCCTGGAGTTTTTAAAGAATAATAGTGGCTACGTATATTAACAATATAATGTAAATATGTGATCAAATTTGCAATGGGAAACAGTTATGGTCATCCGAATGAAACCCGTTAGGCGTTTTAGATCTTTCTGAAAAAAGTGGGTTCCTTGCCTGTATCCGGAAATCCGTGCCACATGCAGAACTCCGGTCTATTCTAATTACAGTGTTTATCGGCTTGCTCCCTACATAGCTCCATTGAGAATGCCACTAAACTCGCTCCTTATTCTGTGGGTACCCACTAACGGATGATCGCATTTGCTGGGTACTTCTTCTGCTCATCAAATTCTGTTTAGTCTCTAGACAGTCCCATGTGAATTAAATCGGGATTTACTCGTAGTAGCCTTTGCCCTTTAATTTCAATTTAGATAACATTTTTAGTGATGTCGTAGTCGGTTATTTCATGTCATTGCATTATGAAGAAGATTGATTGATTAAGATTTTTATTTAACCACCAGGGGTAGGATAGGGCCAAGTGGCCCTCTCTTACTCCTCCCCTGGCTACATTATTTACAATTCCTCGTAATACAATCGTTGTTATTTTATTTATTTATTATATCTATTTTTCTTAATATATCTTATTTCTTCTCTTCTCATCTTTTTTTTCTCTTATATTATTTACTTATTATGTCTACATTAATTTCTACATTAACATCTATTTATTTTTACTTTTGTTATAATATAACAATTAATTATTTGAATTGTCATATTATGACAATTCAAATAATTTATTTCGTCTACTTAACTATTAAATCAATTCTAATAACAAATATTTACAAAAGACACAACTAGAACTATTCTATCTACATAACATCCACCATAACTTAACGTAACATATTATTAGTCTTCATATTTATAAATCATTATTCGTAATTTTCTAATAGTTGTTTTGGTTTATTATCTTCGATAATGAACCATTGGAATCGCCCAAAGAAAAAAAAATTTTTTAAAATTATTCTTGAAACTTCTCACAGACATTTCATATCAAATAACTCCTTACTCTCGTTGTATAATCGTATGCCTTGCACTATAAATGACTTATTACATAACGAGGTTCTATGTAAGGGGACTTGCAACATATTAGCAGCATTCCTTGTGCCCCTACTATGGATATCATGCATATACACAAATTTTTCATGGAGGTATACAGGGGTTTGAAATTTTAATATTTTAAAAGTCATTGTAGCCAACGCCAGCTTTTTCCTATCGCTGTACTTCAACATTTGCAATTTCTTATAGTAAGGCGTTACGTGTGGGTCCAGCGATAGCCTGAAAATGAATCGAACCGCAGCATTCTGAGATTTCTGAATCTGTTCGATTTGTCCAGAATTCATGTCGCAGTGCGCTAAGGCGGCGTAATCCAAGTTTGGCATGAGAAGGGATTGTACGAGCCGTTGGCGAACATGTTGTGGGAAATCAATCGCCATCCTTCTGAGTTGATACAACCCCTTATACATCTTCCCACACACAAGTTCCGTTTGCTTGTCCCAGGAGAGGGTACTCTGCATCAGGACTCCTAAGTTCCTAAAATCTCGTTGGTATTCTAACAATACTCCCCCAATCACGACTCTTGGGACGGTGCTCATATTTACTTTATCCAGGTGCGCCTTATACCCCAAAAGGAGTGCCTTACTTTTCAATGGATTTACCGCCATCCCATGCACACTACACCAAGTCTCCAGCTGCTCTATGTCAGCATTCATCTTCTCGACTACTTGGTATATGTTTTCTGGGTCAGTTGAGAGGTACATTTGGAGGTCGTCCGCATAGCCAATGTGCTGACAGAACACAAATCGTTTTGTTAAAGAATTTATGTACCGTATAGCAAAATGTACGGTATAGCAAAAAAAGTGTTGCTGACAGCACCGAGCCCTGCGGAGTCCCCGCATCCACACCCAGCCATGCAGACATCTCCCCATGGGGACCTTTGACGCACTGCTTTCTTCCGGTTCAGGAAGAAGAGGGAGCAACATGACAACCCCTGGAAGTCTCTTTTCTCTATAGATAGATCTAGATCTAGATCACTTTCTACTTATAGCATTGTGGTCTTGCTCGAGAACATAGACACCTGCTTTCAGCTGTGATTTGTAATTCCGTATCAGTATTTTTGAAATGAAATTCCGAGCTCTGTCAATTCATTGTGAACGACGCCAGTTTTTTTCGATTTCGGTTCCAAATAGGTAAAGTCGACATTGAGGACAATAGAACGAGTTCAACGTGGGTCGAGCGTGAAGTGGTAGGTAGGCGAAATCGCCAAGCTTCGCCTACAAAAGTTGATCTACTCATTCACTGTATAACCTGTTCAACGAGGATCCGAGGATTCTTTCTCGTATAGACACAAAAATTGAGAAAACTAAAGAAATTCATTTGAATGAATCAGCATAACTTGTGAAAAATACGAAGGTATTTAGTTACAGGCTGTGATGGCTGCTGATCTCCGGTTCTCTATGTTTTCGTTCGACCGCTCTGGGGGTAGACGGCTGTGGAAACACATACCGAATGGGCATATTGCCTAACCCCCCGAGCACAGGTTAACTCAGCAACACCTTACAAGGTACTCAACAAAACGTCTATGAAAGGTATTTCTGCAAACCCTTTTCCTCATCCTTTTCGTTTGTCCTCAAAATGGGGAAATCGCATTTTTCCCCATTAAAATTAAGTTTAATAATTATTCAATTAATTAATTATTCATCCGAACCGAACATACTCGAATAAAATTAACTCACATTGATTTCAGGGTGTGAGTAGTACCTCCTGATCAATTTCGCGAATCAACTTCATTACTCCTCGCCCTCACAGATCGGTCTTCAATTGTAGAGGTACGAAATGTTGAGAAGCAAATAAGTTGAGAAGAACGAACGGTACCGAGTGTATGTTAACGGGACGTCACGAAACTAGTTTTCCAGGTATCCATATCTCGGCTCCTACTCGACCGTACAACTTACAATTTGGTTTGGATCTTCTTGGTGTAGATAATAGAAAACCCTGAAAGTTTCAAGTCGCTAGGTCTAAGGGGAGCCGAGTTTGGTATATAAATTCGAAAACCACTATGACGAGTCTGCATCCTGGGTAACGGGACCAATCGAAATTTTGCATAGACCTTCTTTATAACATGACCCAGTGCCATTTGAAAAATTGAACCCGTTGTCTCAACCCAAGAAAAGTGTAGGAACAAAAAACCTAAATTTAGGCTAATTTTGGGCAATTTGTCAGGTACACAGCCGATCAACTTGAAATTTGGTGTGAATCTTAGAGTGGATAATAGAAAGCCCTGAAAATTTCAGGTCGCTAGGTCTAAAGGGAGCCGAGTTATATTACTTCAAAACCCCTGTTTTTCGCCCTTACCTTGTTCTTCTTCTCCTTTTTCAAGCAGGTAAGGCTACAGCCTCTCTACCTTCACCGATTGACTTGAAATTTTGCACAGCTTCGTTTCAATTTTAGCCTTTGCCTTTTAAAAGATTCAAGTCGCTAGGTCTAAAGCCAAGGCCACACAGCCCCTCCTTTATTCCTGCTGAATTAATTAATTAAAGTTTATCAATAAACTAATAAATAATTTATAAATTTATTAATAAATAATTTATTTATAATTTCATTAATTTGCTCAATTTTGCATATTTCCTCTACAGGTCTTTTCAACTTCAACAACAAAAATCTACAGTCAAGCTGCATGGCTATAAGAGCGAATTTGCGAAGAAATAACTGTTTTAATGTAAAATGTCTCCATTGAAAGACTTGATGTTTCAACGTCTCAAGTACCAAGCCCGATGCCCATCTTCAAAGTGGTCTAGTTTGAGAACGGAGTAGGATATCGCATTTCTGTTTTCACCATCGTGTTCAGCGTAAAAAAAAAAAAAAAACTTTAAAATCAGGTGCCACTTGTGGCTGTTTCATTTTGGGGATTTATGAGTAATCCCCCCTCCCCCCTCTAAAACTCCCAAACCCCCCTCAGCTTATAGATTTTTCAACGCTGAACAAGACGGCGAAGTCAGAATTGCGATATCTCATTCCGTTATCAGATTAGAACAGACTAAACATGAAGAACATCTCAAGTATCAACCACGTTTCTTCATCTTCAAAGTGCTCCAGATTGCGAACGGAGTAAGATATCGCAATTCTGATTTCACCATCGTGTTCAGCATTTTAAAAAAAACTTTGAAATGAGGTGTCACTTGTCAGAATGTTTCATTTTGGATACCCACTTTCCCCACCAGCCCTTTTCCTTCCTACTAAAGAGATGTCCTAACCACTTCACAATTACCGTACCCGTTTCAAAATCTCCCCTTGGCGAGACGTTTTTATTACTACACACATAATACATAGATGTGTAGTACCTACCTAATAAAAACGTCACGCCATGGCACCAAAGGGAGATTTTGAAACGGGTACGGTGCTTGTGAAGTGGTTAGGACATCTCTTTAGTAGGCAGGAAAAGTACGGGAGGGGAAATTGGATATCATAACTTTGTCCGGCTGCTGTAGAATGATATTTACGAGGAGGGATGATTTTTACACGGAGTGTTTTTTGAGATGATACAAATCTGACTCCCCGACTCAGATCTGACTGCTGACTAGGGCTTCCAAATGACCCTCTGTAGCCTACTTCAGAAATTCTCTCATCCATCGACCTTAGTTTTGGGATACTATGGATCCCTGTCACCAAGGAAATCTTACTTATATTAAAATTTAATATTAAATCGAAGAAATACGATGGTGTTAACTTGGGATGTATTGTACCATGTCGAGGCTGGGTTGGCGTTCGTCATTATCCTCTTGCACACACCTTCCGACTTCATGATTCCCTTCTTCGGGATGTCGTCAGGAGGGGAAATATTTCTAGCGCTACAAGGAGTCTCATTGCCGGTCGTCCCTCTGCTGATGAGGAGTGCGGAACACGTCTGGCGCAAACCCCTGTCAAGAGCAACCAACTCTTTCGTAGTCTTATCTTCCTGCATAGCAACCTCCACTGGCGCTATAACCACGCTGAAGAACTATATGGACTACGTCAACCACGAGAGAATATTCTTGGGATTTTCCATTGAAATCCATCTGTACGTCAAACTCGGTATGTCGATCGTGTTGGCACTGATGCTTTTAATCGAGCTCTGTTTGGTGTTTCACACTAAAGAAAAGAACAGTGGGTTACTCAACACTACAGAAGTGTTAGTGTCTCGTTTTACATTGCAACTCAAGAACACCATACGGAAAAAATCCCTAATGGTGCACTCCCACGAGCTCGTATTTTCGCCGTTAGAGGGCACCATTAAAGCGGGAAGTCAAAGTCGTTTTCGACATGGATGTGTCTAAGGCGTGGGGGTCTATGTGTGAAAATGTAACACGAAAAGAATACCTTGTAACGCCGGAAGGCTTATACAAATAAAACATTTCATTTCAACACGAAAAGAATGCACCGTTTCTATTTAGGTCGATTTTCATGTACAACCTCCCCGAAATGTAACCCGCAACTTTCATCGCGCAGAAATCGTTCGCCACTCGTTGAAAAGCTCTTGATTTACCTATGTGAAACATTTACACATCTCAAGCTACCAATTTCCCCCTCCTTACGCACCTGGCTACGTTCCTAAACTGATTTGATTGGACTATAAACAAAATTTTTGTTTGGCAGAAACTTGAATGCATAGCTTTCTATTAACGATTTCCAACACGACCGAATGACGCTGTTAAAAGTAGAAAAATTTCGATAAATAAGTAGTGGTATTTAATACCACTCCTTATTTCTTGTGAGACTAGCACTTATTGCCAATTCTTACTCAGTTTCAATATTGTTCAATATTAATGTAAATTAGAGAGTGAACGAATTCGATCGGAAGTCTCAGCCAAGTATATACGAGTAATAACGACTCCTCAACATCAATTCTGTTTCAGCTGGGTATTCTGTCAAGTATATAATATATAAAATATATACGATATATTACAAGAACGCTCAGTAGACGTATTACATATTATGTAGTTTATAAGATAGGCAAATCTAAAACATAGTTAATAAAATAGTTATAAGTGATTAATAAAAGGCCTAGAGGAAAACAAACAAGAACCTCTTGAGCGTTCTTGTAATATAATATAAATATTGTGATATTATCGTAAACGCGTTCTTGTAAATATCGTAAACGTCAATTGGACCAGGACGTAAATGAGTTATTATGAGAAATCATGAAAACTCAGTAAATGAGAAATCATTCGCCAACTAATATTTGTAGTTTCACTGTTACTATTGTAAATGAAATATTAATAAAATATGAAAACACGAGAATACATCAAGTCTAAACTCATTCTATTCAAAAATCTTAATTCCGTCTCTAGGTTCCATCAATAACAATTCGGTCCTAGGCAACACGACATGGATGATACCGTAGTGTCATCACATTCCCCCGGACGTAGAAGGATCATTTCCCCTGAAATGATATAGTAGTACATTCTTCAGAGCAGCTGTTTTCTCAATCCCTTGGGGATCTTCATATATGATGGTCTTCGGGATGTGGTTTATGACCCTGACTTTCTTTACAAGATAAGGTCCTTTAATAATTGGTGTCTTGTTGGAGTATCCCTGTTGGACAAGAATCTGATGACCTGCTTGCAACTTTGGAATACTCTTAGCGTGACGCGAGTCGAAGGCCTTCTTGATACCCTGTCTATAGGCCTCTTCTCTTTCTTGGGTCCATGGAGTCTCCTCCACCAAGGAATTGGGTATTCCGTAGCGTTCATCTGCTGGGAAACAGGCAGCCGACCCAAAAGCTTTTCGGTGCGGAGAGCAGCCTATACTTGAACAATAGGATCGGTTCAGATGATTGGTTGCTGCTTCCAAGCAAGATTTCCACCCTCCTCTGAAATTAGGGTATAGGTTCATGAAGAGCTTCACATCTCTGATTTTCCTTTCAACAAGTCCATTAGCAGCGGGATGGTAGGGCGATGTTGTGGCTAAAGTAATCCCGAGCTCAGTAGCAAACTTATTGAAAGCTTCAGAAGTGAATTGGGTTCCGTTGTCTGTAACAATTTTTCTTACTTTTTGGAGGTGAGGAAAGGTTTTAAGGTAGTTTATGACCGCTCTTGAACTCTCTTTCATTGACTTAGTGTAACAGTATCAGATACACAGATTCTGCTGTGTTCATCCACAACAACGAGGAATGACTTAGTTGTTCGGTTGAGGTCGGATTTCTTGCACATTTCCGCGAAGTCAAGATGAAGCGTTTCGAAGGGGTTTTCAGCGTGCTTTGGGATGATCATAGCATCGGGCTTAGGTCGAAATTTGAATTTAGCAATTTGACAGTCATGGCAAGTTTTTACATAGTTTAATAATAAGTTTTTACATAGTTTAATAATAATTTACATAGTTTATTAATAATATTAAACTATGTAAAATATTAAACTGATATATTATATCAGTTTTCATTTTTGGCCAAAGAATCGTTTTTGAATTTTCTTGTAGGTTTTAAGGAAACCGTCGTGTCCCCCTGAATGAGGAGAGTCGTGGTATGACTCTAGTACTTCCGAAATTCTCTCACGATTGACGAGTATTCTCCCGTCTGAACCATTTCCGAGAAGAGCATATACATCCCTGGGCTCCTGGATGCATAACCGAGAGATGGCATCGGCATCCTCCAATTCTTTTCCTTTCCTATGGTTAATTTTAGCGTTGAACCCCATCAAGAGTACTTGCCACCGACCCAGGCGGCCTTTGGGTTCCTTTAGATTCATTATATGGGTCAAAGCTTGATGGTCCGTGTGTACAAGGAATTCGCGCCCCTCGAGGTATGTTCGGAAATACTTGATGGCATTTATAACGGCTAACCCTTCCTTGTCGGTTACCGAATAATTTATTTCGGGTTTGCTGAAAGTGTGGGAATAATACCCGATGACTCGCAATTGCTTGTTTTTCTTCTGAGTGCTGTCCCTTTGATACAAGATCGCCCCACAGCCATAATGACTGGCATCCGTACACAGTTCAAATGCTAGTGACCAATCAGGTAACTGGAGTATGGGATTTGAAGTGATCTTCGCTACTAAGGTTTGAAAAGCATGTTCTGCTTCGAGATCCCAGTTGAATTTGGTACCTTTTGTTTTCAGTTGATCTAATGGTCGAACTATGTGGGAGTAATTGGGAATGAATGCACGGAAATGACCCGTTAATCCCGTGAAAACCCTTAATGAGTGAAGGTCATGGGGTCTCTTCATGCTTTTTACTTTATCAATTGATTCTTGTTTTGTCGTTTTTGAATCACCATCAATGATTCTGCCAAGAAAAATTATTTGGGCTTGAGTAAATATGCTCTTGTCGAGGTTCAACCGCAGATTGGCTTCCATCAAACATTTTAAAACTTTATAGGTTTTAGCCGCACATTCTTTTTCGGTGTGACCTCCGACAATTAGGTATATCATCTATGTAAACACAGATAAGTGGGTCTTTTAGTAATCCACCTAAAACTTTCGTCATGAATCTTTGGAATTTCGATGGGGAGTTTTTCCAGCCGAATGGTAGTCGATTAAATTCGAAATGTCCGAAAGGTAAAACAAATGCCGAATATTTCTTGGTAGTTTCACTCAAGGGAAGTTGATTGAAACCATCCTTGAGATCAAATTTAGAGAAGAACTTGCAACCTCCAAACCCACAGATGATGTCGTCGATTACAGGGAATGGAAATGGGTCAAGCTCCGTATATGTATTGACCTCTCTATAGTCCTGGCACAATCTCCAGGAACCGTCTTCCTTGGGGACGATTACGCAGGGAGACGCATACTCGGACTCTGATGGCCTGATAATACCCCTCTCAAGCAGGTCATGTATTTTCTCTTGTGACCATACGTATTTTTCCCTGGATAACCGATACGGCTTCTTTTTCACTATTGGAGCATCATGTCGCAAGGTGAACTCTATCAAACAGTCAGGGGGGCCCCTATACTCGGCAATCTTCGGGAATCTCCGAAGTGCATCCTCTTTGGAGAAGATAAGGTTCTCGGGTTGATCTGTTCTAGGAGTTATCTGACAAATTTCTTGCGATAGCTGGAAACCCAACTTTTTCAACGTTGGTAAACCAATAATCGCTTCATATGACATGATACCAATTACGTAGGCAGTAGTAAGTACTCACAACCACACCATTGGACTCAATGGTTACCTGAACTGCTTGCTGGACTCGTTCTAAACTTCCATTGAAACCTCTCAGGACCTGATCTACAGCTATACATTTCCACCCTTGACTGTTAGCTAACCGGGAATTCACCAGATTGACCGAAGCCCCTGTGTCCATTAAAGCCGGAACCTCAACACCATTCATCTTGATATTCCTAATTAAAGGCGAATATGGTGGTGAAGACTCGGAATGCGAGCTCAAGACTTCGTGGTTTGTACGTATTATTCCCCGAGCCGGGACTAAATCTTCAACAGGAGGCGAAGGTTTACGTACCATTGGCCGTAGACGGGACATAGCTAGCATCAATTGATCTTTAGTTATAAAATCATGAATACACAGCAGATCTTGCATAGCTTCAGGTAAGCCCAGTATTACAAAAGTATTGATAACCTGATCAGAAAGGTTCCCATACGCTTTGGTGAGGCGTTGCAGTTTTTCATAATAATATTCTATCAGGCTACCACCAATGTATCGATAAGAGTTAGCACGCTTGGCTAGCTCTAATTTATTCCCACGAAATGAGCTCAAGAACTTTTCTTTCCAGTCAGCCCAGCTGTAGTTGGTATGCCGCTCATCCAACAGAAGACTACGCATCCAATTTCCAACAGTGGTTTGGTTGGATGAAAGGTTCATAATAAAATGGTTAATTTTCTGTTCATCAGTCATTTTGTTGGCTGAACAGCTGCGTTCGAAAATGGTCATCCAGATATTTGGATCTTGGGTTTTCCAATCAAATGTTGGAGATTCCATATCATGCACACGAGATTCATTCATCACTGATTCAAAGAACTGATTCATAGATATTACCATCGACTCCAGAAACTGGGAATTCCTGTGTTCGTACTCTTGAATCAAGATGCGGAACAATTCAGCTGAATTTGGATCGCAATTTGGGATGATAGGTTTATTTGTGACCGCGAATGCTGGCGGTCCTACCGACTGCGCCATAATTGTAGTTTCACTGCTACTATTGTAAATGAAATATTAATAAAATATGAAAACACGAGAATACATCAAGTCTAAACTCATTCTATTCAAAAATCTTAATTCCGTCTCTAGGTTCCATCAATAACAATTCGGTCCTAGGCAACACACGACATGGATGCTACCGTAGTGTCATCACAATATTGCTAACCATATTTTTTTTTTTAAATGCATTTATTGACAAAAACAAAAAAAGGTATTTACACTCTTTGAAAAATAAATCATAAATGCTACAACCCCTCTAAGAAAACTTGTGTAGGGGTTGGAGTAGAGTAACAGAGTAAACATTAACTGCACAATTTGCTGATGACACTGGAATTCTGTCTATGGGCGGGACGCTAACAGAAGTTGAGCATCACCTGCAAACGCACCTCAATGAAGTAGACCAATGGTGTAACAGATGGAAAGTGAGGGTTAACCCCTCAAAGTCATCTCTTACAACGTTCACCTTAAGACGAGGGTCAGTCTCTAACATCCGTCTAGCAGGCGACGTTATCCCCCATAGGTCTGAGGTGCGCTACTTGGGTTTGATCCTGGATAGGAGACTCACATGGAGACCCCATATCCGTCGCACTGTGAATGAGATGAAGCGACGCGTCTACCAGCTATGGCCAATGATCAACCCCAAAGCAAAGTTGGATCTAAGCAACAAGAGGCTGTACGCTCTCATGATTAAGCCCATGTGGACATATGGATGTGATATGTGGGGTTTTGCATGCGTGAGCTCTATCCAAAAGATTCAGACTATGCAAAACAAAATCTTGCGCCAGATCTGCGGTGCACCTTGGTTTGTCTGTAATGAGACGTTGCACCGCGAAATTAGAATCGGTGCAAGACCGTATTTTTGCAGCGTACAGCGCCTTGCGGACAAGAGCATCAGGACACGGCAACCCGGAAGTGGAGGCGATCGCGGGACCAGCGCCATATGAAAGAAAACGCCTCAAGAGAAGAGCGCTGCGGAACAACGTCCGAGAAGATTCAGAAGTGGACGCCACTTGACCAGCTCCTCTCCTACACCTTCACGCACACACACCCAACTTAAACACCTTACAAGCTTGCACCATAGTCGCCTAATGGGCAATATTATGAAAATAAAACATTGATTGATTGATTAAAAAAAAAAAAAAAGTAACAGAAAATAAATAATCATAACTTGTAGAAAAATAAATAAATTATTAAATTACACAATGAACTAATAATGTGAAAAGAAGGCACTACATGGTAGGTATACTATTAGTAGGTACGATTAGTAGGTACTTGTAAGCAGTAAGTAGGTAGGTACCTACTAGACATATCCATGATCTATTGTTTCTCCCATCAAGGAAAAATTTAAATCTGTCTGTTTCACTGTATTTATCGTTCAACTGTGTCTTTAGGTCATGATAGTGCTTAGCGAGGCGAAAGGCGGATGACATGCATGCGACCTGAGATTTATGCTAGCACATCACTGACCTTCTTTTGGGGTTAAAGGGGTACATCGATGTACCTACGTTGTACTATGAGTATTTATTGTAGGCACCTTGGGGCCAAGGATGCGCTCTCGTGTCCACCATGACACTAAAAGGTCATGAGCTACACGTGGATTGAGGACACGTCTACCATACATACCTACCTAAGTACGAAGAAACTAACATGACTTTGACAGCTTGTTGCCTGATCTTTTTGGTTTGCTTTATTCTAATATCCATGAGAGTATTTAGTTTCAATCTTTTCCGTGGTCAATATGAGCGCTATGAAGATCGCTTGAAGCACATGAGCTTCACTGTGTTCAGGACCACATCTTTTTTCATTGGTAAATCATAACCGCCGGATGTTGTCATTAACCATTATGAACGCGTGAACACACAACATTGTGTCAAGCCGTCAAACTGGTGTACCACGTAGTAATTCCGATAGCGAAAACTGGGCAGGTGTATGCTAATCAGGGGCCTTGAGGAGCTAACGAGAGTAGGAGTCGGGTTGTGTTCGTTTTAGCTTCGGATTCCTTCATCGCGCGGCTCGGCCTTTTTGAAGTCACCACTGTTCCGTACCGTTCTAACTGGAACGAATGAGCTGAGCGTTGTTCATTATTTTATTACAACTAGTCATCTTACATGTTTCTGTTCATTGCAGTTTCATATGCCAACATTTTCCACAACTTTGAACTGGTTTGTGTCATTACCTAAGCGGTGGTCTTGTTTGTTTGCTTTACAATTCAAATAAGATTCGAATTTAGAATTTCAATATCAGACATTCAATGGAGCTTAAGACATCATGTACGACGTATAGTCCCAAGAAAAAATTATCTTGATCCATTCAATAGGCTGTAGGTACACTGTCTTGTTGCAAAATCGTACAAAAATTAGGTTTAAAGTTTAGTTGTACGTGTCTACGTGAAGAAATGAATTTCAAAACATTTACATTAAACGACAAACTTTAAAAGAATAATTTGTTCTTGCCAAAAATATATTATATATTATAAATATATTATATTTTTGGCAAGAACAAATTTGACTACGAGAATTTTTAGGAACATCTGATCTAAAAACTTGTAATTGGAGTCATACGATGATCTGGAAAAAGCGAGGCCAAAACTGAAGCTGAAGCAGTAGGTAGCTTCCCACATCACTCCCCTCCCAGTGTCAACGAAAGGAATTTATGTATCTTGTAGGAAACCGCACTTGACGTCCAACACTAGTAGTGGTTGGTTTTGGGGAAGGCACTATTGGTGGGTCAGAAGTACGTGAAGCAGATGGCGGATTTGGGTCTCGTGGGGGATCACCGGGTTCTGTTAGCAGAAAGGCAGGCTTGAGACGGTCAATTGAGACAGTCTGTTCTCCTCTGGGTGTTTCAATTTTGAATACTTTGTCTGCTCTGGTGATCACTCGAAATGGTCCATCATAAGTGGGTTGAAGTGGTCGTCGTACTCCAGAGTAAGTGTCAAGCAGTAATTTCAACCGAACAGCGGTGGCGGGTTCCGAAATTGAGATGAGCTTGAAATTTCCCCATAACATCTAATTTAATGCTTCCTTTTTATGGTAAGAGCGAGGTGGTTCGGCTACTGGTTTCAATAATGAAATTAAAGCAAGCGTGAGAATCTGATTGGTGCTCACTCATTTTTACCACTCATTTCCGAGAAGAATTTTTCTCCTCCCGATTTCTAACTAGATATTAACTCAACATATTATTATTCATTTTTTTTTTTTTACCTTGTGCTAACGGCTACTTAATGTCCAACGTTTTCTCTCGGAATGAACCATGTTGCTATTTGGTTGAATCGTTACAATGTGCTGTGTCTCAGTGTTTTACAACATTTTGACACGAATAGCTTATGGAAGATATCGATAAACTGATTATACAGGATGTCTCAACTTAAGTAGGTTCAAAGCGAACAAAAAAGACCAACGTGGACGATTTTCCGACAATTGGACGTTTTTCTATCGGTTTTTTCTCTCTTTTAGTAATTTGTTTTTCGGTGGGTCATCTATGGGAAAAACTTGATTGAAATCTCACTTTGCCAACGGTGTACTCAAAATAAATTAGCGACTGAGTTTCAGGGAGAAAATTACGTTTTAAAGCAAAAAACTCTGCAAGTTCTTGACACAACGGTTTATTATCTTCCTTGTGCAGATCACCCTTCTGTCTATACCAAACTGTGTTGCAAATCGGCACCATACCATATTCTCACCGTACTCATACCATACCATACGAATTTCTTTCCTATCATACCATACTGTACTATACCAAATCATACATACAATAATATACCATACCATACTCATACCATGTCATACAAACCGAGTGAATATTGAAATTTTTTTTTTTTTTTTTTTTTTTTTTTAAATATAGTAAACTTTATTGTCAACAGGGACATTATAGTTGCGATTAACATTATTATAGTAAGCGGGTGGCTTAATTGACATGGTGCATGTACTAGGTACAGCCCAGTGGCTGCCCTATACCAGACATATTACAGATTAATGATCACAGTGGTAGCTTAAATTGATGATTAATTAAATAAATAATAAATAGGTGTGGTGTATATAACTAGTTAATGTTCGGTAATGTAGGAGGTAACAATAGGAGTTGCAACTCTGTGTATGATAGACCAATAAGGGGTCTATTCAGACCATTAAGGAGTCCTGGGGTCTTTTCCTCTTGAGACGTCTTCTATCTGGTGGTGGTGGTGGGTTCAGGTGAATATTGGCGATTAGAGGGTTTTCATGTGCCGTCATTTTATCGTCTAACTTCTTGTAAGTGTTTCGTATGACTTCTTGAACAGTGGGAATGCCAAGGTCGTTGTGCAGAGTTGAATTGCGAACGTACCATGGTGCTCCCGTTATTAAACGAAGGACTCTGTTTTGAGTGACTTGAATTTTCTTGATGTGGCTTGCAGCAGCGGAACCCCAGAGGCCACACGAGTACTCCCAGATGGGTCGAATTAGGGAAAGGTAGAGGAGTCGCTTCGTAGGCAGACTTAGTGGTGAGCGGGTGGATAGTAGAGGTTTAAGTTGGTGAATCCTCTGACGTATTTTGGTCACTAGGTATTTAATGTGTTGCTCCCATGTCAGCGTTTTGTCTAAATAGACACCCAGATAGCGAACCTTCATGTCCTGCGATATTGGGTTGTTGTTGATGTGAAGAGTATCGAGGAGGTTGATTCTTCGCTTTGTGAATGGAATCACCACGGACTTCGAGGAGTTCATTTTGACCCTCCACTTTTCGCACCACGCACCAGTTGCGTTAAGCGCATTTTGAATATTGGTGGTTGCCTCCTCGATGCGGGCGTCTACTTGAAGGATGGCAACATCGTCCGCGAACTGGGCTAGTGTTGCATTCTCGGCTTGGGGTAGGTCATGTGCGTATATGATGTATAAAAAAGGCGCAATCACGCTTCCCTGGGGAACCCCTGCGTGGATCGGTCTGGAGGTAGACACGGCGTTTTTGTATCTTACAGAGAAGGTGCGTCCTAAGAGATATGTTTGAACTACCCTGTAGTATGTGTCCGGGAGATGAGATTTGATTTTGAAAAGAAGGCCCTCATGGACCACCTTGTCAAAACATTTTTCGGTGTCAAGAAAGACTCCCAGGCAAACTTTCTTGGATTCGTAGGTCTCCAGAATCTGGTCTATGACTCTATGAAGCTGCATGGGGCAAGAGTGCGATGATCTGAAACCGAATTGAGAGTCCGGGATGAGATCTTTCAGGTGTTCTAGGAGCTGAGGCAACAGCAGCCTCTCAAACAGTTTGGCGAAGAAGGGTAGGAGGCTGATCGGCCGGTAGCTGAGTGGATCGTTGCTTTTCTTGTTAGGCTTTTTAATCATGACCACCTCTGCATGTTTCCATTTTTTCGGTATGTGGGCTGTTCTCAACATGGCGTTGAATATTTGTGTAAGTAGTACAATACCTTTCCGGGGTAGGTTTTTTACCAACTGGGGGGTAATTAGATCGAATCCAGGAGATTTTTTGTTGACCGACCGGTTGACTACATTCCTAACGTCGCCTGGGCTGAAAAACCTATTAAATAGGCTGAGTTGCAGAGGTTCTTCTAACTTTTCCCGTATCTGTGCAGAGAAGGACGGGTTCAAGTCCGGGTTTGGCGAAAATTGCTCGGTCAGGAGTATAGAGAAGATATCTGCTTTTGCCTGTGCAGTTGTGTGCCATTGACCAGCATATTTGAGGGGTGGTATATCGCTGCGGTCTTTTGTTACGCTCTTAGTTTTACACCATAATGAGTTGTCTTGTGTGTTTAGTGTTTTAAGCTTATTCATCATAGCCATATCCGATTCTTGGGCCTTCGCCAATCTGAGCCTTTTGGTTGCATTGTTGTATCTGGTTTTATCTTGTGGATGCTTTGATTGCTCCCATTGTCTCCTTGCTGCTTTCTTGATGAGGAGTAGATCCAATATTAACGGGGAAATAGGATAGATGTTGTTGTGAGTTGGAATTATTTTTGGTGAAGAGGCTGATTCTGCTGCGATGTGTATTATATTTGTTAGAGAAGCTGCGGCAGCGTCTATGTCGGACGGAACTTTTAAAGGAATTTGTAGATTCACCAGTTCATGTATTGTAGACTTGTATGCTTCCCAATCAAAAGGGTGATTAACAAGAGACCGATGGTTGTGTATGGCAGTGCCTTGTAACTGTATTTCTATTAGCACCGGGTAATGGTCGGAGCTCATTTCGTGGGGGACTTGTACGCCTGTTATGAGATTGTGTGTTCGTTTGCATATGAAGAAATCCAGTATATCGGGAGAGTGACCACTATCGGAGTAGAATGTCGGTTCATTTGGAGATATTACTTCCAAGGCATTCTGAACTATAACATCGTGAAGGAGCCTACCTCTTGGGTTTGTGGTTTGGCAGCCGAACCGTGGATGCTTGGAGTTAAAATCTCCTCCCAACAAAAAGCAGTTTTGCAGTTCGTGAATTAGTGACAGGAAATCGCCCAGTTGGACCCGATTCTCGGGGGCAGAGTAGAAGGAGCAAATTCTCAAGTTAGGTATACTAGGAGTATGTAGAGTGATTTGGGAAGCTTGAATTTCGTTTTCCAAGATTGGCGGGTGTTCGTCATGAACAAGATGGTTTTTAACTAATAAAGCTGATCCTCCTTTTCGCCTACCACTAGGATGATCTGAACGATATATTCTATAGCCTGGAACGAAAAAAGATAGGTGAGGTGCAAGCTTTGTTTCGGATATCAAAATAATGTCGATGTTATACTGTTGTAGAAAAAGGGTGAGTTCGTGGAATTTGTTTCCAATCCCGCGGCAGTTCCAAGTGCTGATTCTCAGGTTGTTAATTCTACTCGCTGACATTTTATTTTATTAGCAGCTTGGGGAGAATTTGAGCGAACATTTCGATTAATGAAGTGAGCGTGGAGAGTAGCTTGTCAATTTTATTGTAGAGTAGCTCCGGCGAGGAATGTGAAGAAGTGGCACTAGCATAGGTTTTCGTGGGATGTGGAGCAGTTGCACTAGCATAGGTTTTCGTGTTATGTGGGGAAGGGAATTCCTCATTTTGATTGACGATGTTCGATAAACGAGTCGAGGACGGCTTAGTGGAATGAGAGGATTGGATTTTGGTTTTGTCCATCGCTGAATTTGCCCTCTTTGGTGGATTTTGCAAGACTTTGTGTACTGGACACCCTCTGTAGTTGGCTGTATGCGGTCCCTTGCAGTTTACACAAGTGGGGGGAGTACTAGTAGGTTTAGTGCATTGGTCCGAGGGGTGGTTTGAGTCGCACTTCACGCATTTTGGCTGGTTTTTGCAATAATTTTTGGAGTGGCCGTAGGCTTGACATCTCAAGCATTGGATCACAGTTCTCCTAGGTTTGGGAGGTTCGACTTTCACTTTGCAGTAGAAGAGATCAGTAAGGGAATATATTTTCTGGTTATCAGCACTAGGTGCCAAATCTAGAAAAAATAGTGGAAGTGGGGATTTAGTGACTGGGTGGTGTACGGGGATCATTTGTACTGGGTTGAATCCCTTTTCCTTCAATTCATTTAGCAATGAATCGACATCGCTCGATGGGTGAAGTCCTCTTAGTACTACTCGGAAGTTCCGGTCGGTTTTCAGCTGGAATGTGTGGTATTGGGCTTCTGAGGTCTGTAAATAGGCGATTGCCTTCCTATAATCGTCTATTTCATCGAAGTTGATTTTCAGCTTGTTTTCTATAGTGACATGTTTGAATTGTCCTTTGCACCAAGATTTTATCTGAAGAATCAATGCCTTTATGTCTTTCAGGTTGTTGATAAAGATAGGCGGAGGTTTATCTGGTTGATTTCGTTGGGTTTCAGTGGCTAGGTTTTGTGTTTCCATGCTTTCAAGAGGTGCGAATCGGTTAGGAGAGAAGAAAGGAGAATCGTTGCTTACCTTCTGCTTCTTATGTGCAGGTGGTTCATTCCCTACCATGATGGATTGAAAGGCGGATTTGTATGATAAGACGCGGAGATAAGGTTATCGCACAAATTAAGATTTCCGATCACGGAGATATTTACTCGACAAGCTCCAGTGAGATGTGGAGATAAGATTATCGCACAAGTTAAGATTTTCGATCACGGAGATGTTTACTCGACAAGCTCCTGAGAGCAACTGACCTATATTTAAAATTTCAAGTATCTAGCTCATCATCAAAATTTAATTTGTTTAAACAAATAGGTATTATTTAAACAATTTTACAGACAAGAAACCGAGTGAATATTGCATTGTGATCCGGTTCTGAACTATTTTTAAAATTTCAAGTCAATAGCTCATCATCAAAATGTAATTTGTATTATTACAAAAAGGTATTATTTAAACAATTTTACAGATGAGAAACCGCTCAAATTTGTTATTCTGAACATCTATAGTAACATTCCAGATCAAATTTTATTCAAAAAGTTGCTTTATTTTTGCCCCTAACTTGCAGAATCCAGAAAAGCCAAATGGTCAAACTATATGAGAATGACCCATGTATGCGATTCATAAGTACCTACCGCCTGGAGAGCGTTGGGAGGAAGTTCGTGAGATATGTTACCTTCGAGATAGGAGTCCTCGCAGGAGACATTGACTATGAGTCCATACTCTGTAGAAGCAACTTGGTAACTGTTGAGGAAGATGGAGTTCATCTAAACTTGTGCTGCTTTACAAAATCGTCAACAGGTTGATTTACTGCCCATCGTTCCTCTCCAAGATTTGCCTTTCCGCTCCTCGGTCTACATCTTCCTCATCATCTCTTTAGTGTCCAGTTCTCCTCAACGAACTATGATCGGAATCGGTCCCTTCTACATCTCCCTCGCATTGCAAATCTCCTCTTGTCAGTGAACCCTCAGTTCGTTTTGGTTTATTATCTTCAATAATGAACCATTGGAATCGCCCAAAGAAAAAATTTTTTTAGCCCCCCCTCAAAATTTGTTGGTTTACGTTTCAAGATACGTAGATTCAGAAAATCGAATAAAAAAAACTCTGCAAATTCTTGACACAACGGTTTATTATCTTCCTTGTGCAGATCACCCATCTGTCTATACCAGACTGTATTGCAAATCGGCACCATACCATATTCTCACCGTACTCATACCATACCATACGAATTTCTTTCCTATCATACCAAACTGTATTATACCAAATCATACATACAATAATATACCATACCATACTCATACCATGTCATACAAACCGAGTGAATATTGAAATGTCATCCATTTCTGACCTATATTTAAAATTTCAAGTATCTAGCTCATCATCAAAATTTAATTTGTT
Organism: Stenodema calcarata; assembly: GCA_963920205.1. NCBI lineage: Eukaryota > Metazoa > Arthropoda > Insecta > Hemiptera > Miridae > Stenodema > Stenodema calcarata. The sequence goes on along the minus strand of OY986056.1, from coordinate 31,799,452 downwards.
TAAACAAATAGGTATTATTTAAACAATTTTACAGACAAGAAACCGAGTGAACATTGCATTGTGATCCAGTTCTGACCTATTTTTAAAATTTCAAGTCAATAGCTCATCATCAAAATTTAATTTGTATTATTACAAAAAGGTATTATTTAAACAATTTTACAGATGAGAAACCGAGTGAATATTGCAATGTGGTCTATCCCCGACTCACGGTTAAAATTTGTAGACTGTAGTTTACCGAGAAGATGAAAAAAGGTAGTTTTATTCTGGGCGTCTGGGGGTTGGGTCACATAACGGCCGTTTTCGACGCGAAAGTATAGTGTTTTTCCTAGACCTTTGCGCGGTCACTGTGAACGAACGTTTGGTCGCACAAAAATCCAATTGGTCTTAAAAGATTCGTAATTATTTGGGTCATTCAAAAGTGAACTAAAAATTACACGGTTCAGTTAAATATCTGGAGATATGACATTGTCGAAATTTTAAATTTCGTTTTGAACCCCTTCCCCTTGACCTAGGGTTATGAAAAGTTTCGAGGATCATTGTGGGGCTGGTCCAAACCCAGAAACCAAATTTCGTAATTTTAGCTCAACGCTAACTGGGCAAAGTGGCGCGGACGGCGTACGGCGGACGGACGGATTTTGGTTTATTATCTTCGATAATGAACCATTGGAATCGCCCAAAGAAAAAAATTTTTTAACCCCCCCTCAAAATTTGTTGGTTTACGTTTCAAGATACGTAGATTCAGAAAATCGAATAAAAAAAAATCCGTCCGTCCGCCGTACGCCGTCCGCGCCACTTTGCCCAGTTAACGTTGAGTTAAAATTACGAAATTTTTTTTATGGGTTTTGACCAACCCCGCAATTGTCCTCGAAACTTTTCATAACCCTAGGTCAAGGGGAAGGGGTTCAAAACGAAATTTAAAATTTCGACAATGTCTTATCTCCAAATATTTAACTGAACCGTGTAATGTTTAGTTCACTTTTGAATGACCTGAAAAATTACGAATCTTTTAAGACCAATTGGATTTTGGTGCGACCAGCTGTTCGTTCACAGTGAGCGCGCAAAGGTTTAGGAAAAACACTAAACTTTCGCGCCGAAAACGGCCGTTATGTGACCCAACCACCAGACGCCCAGAATAAAACTACCTTTTTTATCTTCCCGGTAAACTACAGTCTAGAAATTTTAACCGTGAGTCGGGGATAGACCACATTGCAATATTTACTCGGTTTCTCATCTGTAGAATTGTTTAAATAATACCTTTTTGTAATAATACAAATTAAATTTTGATGATGAGCTATTGACTTGAAATTTTAAAAATAGGTCAGAACTGGATCACAATGCAATATTCACTCGGTTTCTTGTCTGTAAAATTGTTTAAATAATACCTATTTGTTTAAACAAATTAAATGTTGACGATGAGCTAGATACTTGAAATTTTAAATATAGGTCTGAAATGGATGACATTTCATTATTCACTCGGTTTGTATGACATGGTATGAGTATGGTATTGTATATTATTGTATGTATGATTTGGTATAATACAGTATGGTATGATAGGAAAGAAATTCGTATGGTATGGTATGAGTACGGTGAGAATATGGTATGGTGCCGATTTGCAATACAGTCTGGTATAGACAGAAGGGTGATCTGCACAAGGAAGATAATAAACCGTTGTGTCAAGAATTTGCAGAGTTTTTATTTCATATTTAGATAGAGTTTGTTCCGTCGAATGTTTTAAGACCATCCGCAGCTTTGTACGACCAGCCGTTCGTTCACAATGATGGCTCAAAGATTGTGCCTCACAACACGATCGTGAATCAAACTGTTAAAATACAGGTCCATTTTCATACTAACAAGCTCTTTGGAACATCATATGTGATGTCGAGTTTGTTGTTCTGGTGTGTTTCGTGCTACGGAAATGAAGGTAATTTCGAATGTTTGTTGGTAGGTACTTCTTTTATAGAAAAATTATTACCGACTTAGTATTAAAAACCCCACAATTATATCGTATTAATTAATCATAATTAATAATAATTATTATTAATAATAAATACGAATTATTAATACCTAACAATAAATTATAATAATTTTCACTAGGTACTTGATAAAATTGTTAATAATTAGTGATAATTGATAATAAAAATTAATCTAACATTTAGGATCTAGACATTTAGACCTAGTGATCTAGACAGAAGGGTGATCTGTACAAAGAAGATAATGAACCGTTGTGTCAAGAATTTGCAGAGTTTTTTTCAATTCCTTCCTTGCAAGTTTAAAGACTTTAGTTGCCTCCTCCATTTCGTTTAATTGATCCAGAACCTCTTTTTTTCTTATTTCTCAGTTTGGTTCCAGTAGAAGTTTTAAATTAATTTTCTTTCAATTCGTTTCATTTTCCTTTTTTACTCGTTACTAGTAGAACGGCATGATTCTTGATCATTATTAAGAATGTAATTTGGGCTTGCTCGTAAAAATAAAAATAAACAATAAACAATCAGGAGTTGTCCTTGTAGTGTTTTCAGTTTGAATTTGACTTTGCTCCTACGGTTATGCGCTGTGCTATCATTATAATTGCATCTGCTGAGCGAAATATGATCATCAGCATTCGGCCCATTATTGGCAATTACTTATTCTGTTCTTGATTATGGATTTCTATCGAAACTCAATTAAAGTTCATTCCTATTAAACGTGTTGAACAATCTAAGAACATAACAGTCCTTACCATATGATCCGTAACAATCTTCTAAAAGATTTCAGGGGCTTACTTTATTTTTATTTTTTATCATCTTTATTGTTTACGCCACCGGTCCATCGGATTAGTTTAGTTAGCTGCTCATGTTCGCGTGTGTTCGACTTCCGATACCGTCGTAATCCCTCCTCTCGACTTCATTCTGCGTTCATCATCCGAACAGTTCGCCAACTTCCGACTACCACCTCATTAAATAATATACTTCAAACTTCTCAAAATCGAATATTTTGGGAAACAGCAAGGATCACCTACGTCAACTCATATCCACATCGAAGACGTAAGTTCATTGCAACAGAACCTCGGTAATATCAATCCCGTCCGAAGTAACCCCACTCTATTTTAACGCCGATATCGATGACGACCTTCCGTCGTCATCCAAAACCATCGAGCCCAGCAGGTAATTATGAGATGGATACGTACGTTCAGAATTCTGATGGCGCATGAGATATTTATGTAAATTATAATGAGGGCATAGATGTTTAGGTACTTTTAGTACAACTTATTTTTTTGCATGAACACAATTCAAGTTTTCGGAAAATTCTGAACTTGTTTTTATTAACGATAACTTAACGACTCTGTCACCTGTTGAAAAGTTGAAATAGTAACAAAATTAAATAAATAAATAATGGGAAATCCCCTACATTTACTCCCCCTCCAGGAACACATCCAATCAGAAATAACAAACTTCCGTTAGGCCATGAGTAGGGAAGTGTACTGTTTTTCTTTTTCTTGTATCCTTATTTTCTTTTTTTATGAGGGATCGTGTTCCGCTGTATGTTCGAATATTATTTATGTCTTCTAAGTTGAGTTCGTTTGCTTCACATAGTTGATAAGCAGGTTTTATACGATCTATAGAAATGTTCACTTCTTTATTCTTCATGTCCAATGTGAAATATTTCTCTTCTCTCTTCTTTACTTTAAATGGACCTTCATAGGTTGGTTCAAGTGGTTTTCTAACTCTATCAACTCTAACGAAGACGTGGGTGCAGTGCGCTAAATCTTTATGAATGAAAACTTTTGTGGATCTTTTGTGGTAAACTGGCACAGGTTTAAGGATATTCATGGAATTCTGTAGTTTTTCCACAAAGCTTTCGGGATCGGTCATGTTTTTACTGTTTACAAAGAATTCACCAGGAAGTCTAATTGTTTTCCCGTACGTCATTTGGGCTATTGAGCTATTTGTCTCTTCTCTATGTGCTGCTCGCAACCCAAGGAGTACTGTTGGCAATGTTTCAGACCACTTAACCGAATTATGTGCTTTTATTGCAGTTTTTAATATTCTATGTTGACGTTCGATTTTTCCGTTCGCCTGTGGGTGCCATGCTGTAGTATAATGAATCTTTACTCCACAAAGCTGTGTTAGTTGTCGGAACAATGTCGATTGAAATTGTCTTCCTCGATCGGAAATTAGATTGCTAGGTACACCAAACCTACATATCCAACAATTGTAGAATGTTTTGGCTACCGTTTCAGCTGTAATGTCGCTTATTGGTATGGCTTCCATCCAGTTAGTGAATCTGTCTATCATCGTCAGTATGTATTTATATCCATCTGATGGGGGTAATGGTCCTACAAGATCTATATGTATTTCACTAAATCGTTCATCAGGTTCTTGGTATGAACCTATTGGAGATTTGGTGTGCTTGGAGACTTTGGTTTTCTGGCACGCAATACAAGCTTGTGACCATTTTCTTACATCGTTTCGTATCCCAGGCCAAATATACTTGGATGTCACATGTTTTACTGTTGATTTTACACCTGGATGAGCCATGTTATGAATTTGTTCAAACATTTGGAACCGATAATTTTTTGGGATGAACGGCTTTAGGCTATTTTCTTCCACATTGCACCACAATTGTTTTCCTGAAGGTAGAGGATAACTTTAGAAGTTTAAATTTTCGTTGTTTTTCTTCAAATTTTCTAGTTCTTCGTCATTTACTTGACTGTCCGCTATTTCGTCGTAGTCAATGACTGTGATAGCTTCCAATCTAGACAGGTTATCAGCTACAATATTATCTTTGCCATTGATGTGACAAATGTTAGTGGTGAATTGAGAAATATATTGTAGGTGTCTTTGCTGACGTGGAGATGCTTTTTCGTTTTTTTGTTTGAAAGCGTATACTAATGGTTTGTGATCGGTATATATCGTGAATTCTCTTCCTTCCAGAAAATGTTTGAATTGTTTAATAGCGAGATAACATCCTAGCAGTTCGCGGTCATAAGTTGAATAGGCTTTTTGAGTTTCGTTGAATTTCTTGGAAAAGAATGCAATAGGTTTCCAACCACTATCTTCATATTGTTGAAGGACCCCCCCAGCTGCATAATCACTGGCATCTACAACAACTGCTATCTTGAATTCAGGGTTCGGATACGTCAGTAATGCTGCATTTGCTAAATCTTGTTTACATTTTTCAAATTTTTCTTGAGCTTCGGGTGTCTATTCTATTTTCCTATTGTCTTTTTTCCTTGCACCTTTTAGATATTCATGTAGGATTGCTTGGGTTTCAGCTGTGTTCTTAAGATATCTACGATAAAAATTTAGCATACCCAAAAATGTGCGTAACTGGTGAATTGTTTCTGGTAACTTGTAATCCGTTATTACTTTGACTTTGTCAGGTAGAGGTCTTGATCCTTGCGGCGTTATTAAGTATCCCAGAAATTCTAGTTGTTCTTCACCGATGACAGATTTTGATACATTGATTCTTAGACCATATTCGCTGAGTCGTTTGCATACCATTTCTAGATGTTTCTTATGTTCTTCTACGGAAGATGAGGCAATCAGCACATCATCTAAATAAGGAAATACGAAATCGAGTCCTCTTAAAACTTCATTGATAAATCTCTGGAAAGTTGCTGGTGCATTTCTTAAGCCAAAAGGCATGACATTAAATTCAAAAAGACCGAATGGTGTTGTGATTGCTGTTTTCTCTTTGTCGTCTTCTGCTAATGGTATTTGATGATAAGCTTTGAAGAGATCAATTTTGGAATATTTTGGAGGTAGCGATCAGGAACTGTACCGTCATTTAATCTCCTGTAATCTCCACAAGGGCGCCAGGTTCCACCTTTTTTCGCAACCATGTGAAGTGCGCTGGCCCATTGTGATTTGGATGGTCTTATAATGCCTGTCTCTAACATATATTGGAACTCTTCTTTCGCTAATTTCATTTTGATAGGGTCTAATTGTCGTGGTTTACAATAAACTGGTTGTCCATGCGTTGTAATGTAGTGCTTTACGTTGTGTTTAATTTCACTTGGTACCCAGTTAGGTTTCGTCAAATCAGGGAATTTTTTGAAAACATCAGAGAATTTCTGGGAGCTGGTCATTGTACTTACTGTGATATTTTCGGAGATGGATGAGATTTCACCTTTACAGAAAAAGTTAGTTTCACCATCTATCAGTTTCTTACCTTTCAAGTCAATCAATAGGTTGAATTTCTTCAGGAAATCGGCTCCTAGGATACCTCTCGTGGTTTTGGCTACGATGAAAGGCCATTGAAACTTACGACGAAGACCTAAATCAATATTCATGGTTCTGATGCCATAGGTTGGGATTTCAGTGTTATTTGCTGCAAATAATTTGTAGTCAGTTTTATTGCGAATACTGTCTTTAGTGGGGGGAAGAATTGATACGTCTGCACCACTATCGACAAGAAAACGTAATCCAGTTTTTTTGTCAATAACAAATAAACGAGATTTACAGCTGTTTTCATTGAATCCAGCAGTCGAGTTCGCTGCTACTTCGACTGCTGCTTCTCGTTTTCCGAAATCTTCCACGAGCAGGGTTGTTTGCATCTATCAGGATAACATCGGCTACCAAATAAGAAATGATAGTAGCAGTATTTTCCTTTTGGGTTGTACCTGTTTCGAGATTGACTTCTGCTTCTGTGAGATGATGGGCTGTGAGTTCTACTTCGAGATCTTGAATTTAGAGCTTCAATGTGTTTACATAGAGATGCGATTTGAGTAGTGAGTTGTGCAGCTGATGATTCAGTTAAAATATTGTCATTAGTGCTTTTACTAGTTTGTATATTGTCTTGTTTAATATTGAAAAGTTCGTTATTGGGATTCATTTCTGTTATTCTATCTGCCATTATAGATAATTTTTCTAGATTTTCATCGCTGACAATTAGGATGTTTTTGACCGAATTTGGTAATTTGTCAAGCCAAAGAGTTTTTAGAGCTTTTTGTGTGATTTCAGAGCCTGCAAGAGATTGCATTTTTCGAAGAAGCTGACTTGGTTTCATGTCACCTAGTTCAAGCCCTGTCAACAATTTTTTAAGTTGCCTATCATCACTTTCTTTAAAAATGTTGAGCAGTCGTCTTTTGGCAGCTGAGTATTTCGCTGTATCATCGCTTGTGATGATATCCCAAATATTTTCAAGAAATTTTGGCTCCAGGTTTGCTACTAATTGATTGAACTTACTGGTTTCCGATCTTACTCTTTCGTTGAAAAATTGTGCCTCAATTTCGAAAAACCAGATTTCGGGGTTTTCAATCCAGAATGGGGGAAGTTTCAGTCGAACTACGTTGGCCTCGTCTTCATTTTGGTTGTTTGATCTGCTACCTGTTGCTGGATTCTGAATTTGAAAATTGTCTTCTTCGGCCATCACGTCGGGGTCACCAATTTTAGGTACTTTTAGTACAACTTATTTTTTTGCATGAACACAATTCAAGTTTTCGGAAAATTCTGAACTTGTTTTTATTAACGATAACTTAACGACTCTGTCACCTGTTGAAAAGTTGAAATAGTAACAAAATTAAATAAATAAATAATGGGAAACCCCCTACAGATGTTACCAATTTTGAGGCGAAAGTGGACCATCTTGATTATAACAGAAGAAATGAAATTGAAAACCTGATAAATAGATATAAGGCTGTTTTCGCAAAAGACAAGTTTGACGTGGGTAGAGTAAAAGATCACGAAGCTCATATAAAACTTTTCGAACATAAGATTGTTTCCAAAAAACCATATCGTTGTAGTATTCCGGATCAATTGGAAATCGAAAACCAGATAATCCAGTTACTAAAGGCAGATTTGATAGAAGAGTCCACTTCGCCCTTTGCTTCACCTGTAACCCTGGCATTAAAAAAAAGAAGATAACAAAAGAAATAGATTTAGTTCTTAGCCAATAATAAAACCTACTAAATAATTTTGATGATGTGCTTACAATTCACAAAATTAAACATGTAGGTCTTCTCGTTAAAAAAATAATTAAATATTCTGCAAAGCAATCGACAATCACAATTTTCAGTGATTTAATGTCACAACAATTGCTCAAAATTGCTCCACCTGAAAGGATAGTCTTGCCCTCCTCACAGCCTACCTATTGACTCTGAGGATTTCTCGAGGTTGAACTCGTCATTTTGAGCTAATGCTATCTTCATGGCAAACATCAATTTTGCTGAATAATCTCCCTTTCTTTTTCCATTATAACGTCATTTTCTCCTCTTAAAATCTGTTGCTAATACATAATGAGTACACCTTTGGAAAGGCGAGATTTCAAGCAAGTTTTTCTCATAGAGAGAAAACCGATAGAAAAACGTCAAATGTTCGGAAACTCTCAAAATTGCGGTGATTTCGATGCTAGGACACCATCGGGCCGTCGACAGAACGCTATGTTATTCTGGGTTGTAGAGCCACGTTTCATGAAGCTGATTCGTATTCTTTCTAAAAACATTATCTATTTATTTTGTTCAACATCAACAAAATTTGTATTTAATAGCAAAGCAAATGGAAATAATATCAATTGAATGGTATTCAACATTCAAAAAGTAAGGGGAATCATTATAATCATTATTATTGTTACATACTAAATTATCTCATATGAGGATTCACGCCTCTACAAATCCCTCGCATGATACATTTTTCAAAACCCACTGTTACATGTAATGGTTTGTAATTTTCTGTTGGCATTTTTTTTTTTCATTTTTGATCGATTCGAATCATTTTCCGAGCAAACATAATTTGTATTCATTACGATTCGTGGGCTTGGGGGGTCAGATGGAATGAGCATCACTCTCTCAAAATAATCATCTTTTTCTCGTCTTGTTGTCCAGTTAAATCGCGTGGGCCTGCCGGAAACTTCGTGCTGGCGTACCGAACCTAAACGAAGCAATTTATTGTTCGCGGGCATTCCCTGTCTGATTTCTCTATCCTTATCCCTTGCCGGGTGTGAGGATTTGGATATCCTGATATTGTTGTTAGGGCTTGTACTCGTACGGACTGATAACTAGATTCCTTTTATGATATGACGATGTCTTATGCGTTTCAAATCATGTACGACTCCTTCCCTTAGATTATTGGTCGAGCAAGATGCTATTGTTCTCCTTTTTAACGAATTTTCGAAGAAAAGGAAGCTCTTGTTTAGAACTCGAAATCAAGGAAAAAATATATACCTACCAAAATCCGTTCCATACTATCCTCAACGCACTGCCAAAAGACACAGAAAATCATATGTATACATAATATAATAGTGGGTAAATATTTTCACAGGAGGAGGAAATAGAAGGAAAATTTAGGGAAATTTCAGTAAGCTTCACAATAATTGTAGAGTAGAATATAGAAGGGTAGAAACACTTAATATATACAATTATTGTATATATTAAGTGTTTCTACCCTTCTATTTTCTCCTCCTGTGAAAATATTTATCCAGTATATCACCGCGATTGCTTTCATTTCCACAACCGAAAACACAAATATAATATAATATATTATTCATATATGTGTCATATATGTGTCATTCCAGACGAGAACTCTCGATAGAATTGATATAAAAAGTTAAAATTTGCCCAAAAAATCTATCATGGCAATTGAAAGGCTAAATTCGTATATGGTGAAAATCTGGCCCTCTAAGGGGCTGTGTGTGGGGGGGTTACCCATAAATTCCAAAAATGATATAGTCTGACGAGTAACAAGTGAATTTTGTTCAACAACAAAATTAACATCCTGATGAGCTAGAGACTCTTGAAATTTTAAACATGGTCAAAACTGGATGACAATGCGATATTCACTTGGCTTTCTTGTCTGTAAATGCGTTTAAACCAATTAAAATTGGCCAATGAGATAGAGACTTGAAATTTTAAACATGGGTCGAGGGTGGAATATTCACTCGGGTTTTAGTTTGTAAAATTGTTTAAACAATAGTTATGTTCCATGCTGCTGGCCCTTCAGGACACAAAGAATACAAAAAAGTACTTTTTCTTCGTGAGCAATTGTATCCCTACTTGAGTGTTCTTTTTGAATGAAGGTTTTTATACTAGGCTCGCAGGTATCATTCATTTTTTTCTATCTTCTCTGTAAAATCTCTCTGTTCTCACTTAATAGTTGATATTTTTAGTTCATTTAATTTTTATTATATACCAACCTTGTAGCGCTTGGAAGGCAATTACAAACCAAACATGTCAATTTCAACATGAGTCGAGGATGGATGACAATAAAATATTCAGTCGGTTTCTTGTTTGTAAAATTGTTTAAACAGTACCTATTTGTTTAAAAAAATTGAATTTGGATAAAGAGCTGGAGACTTGAAATTTTCAACATTTCAAAAATTTTGGACCGAGAAATCTTTCTTCAAAAATTCGCTAAAGCGAAGGAAACATGTTTAACGAACGTAAAAGAGAATTGTGAATTATGTAAGAGCTCCCTTGAGTAAATCTATCGGCGATTTACAATGATTTTCGCCGTATCAGATGTACGAGTAGAATGATGTTAAAATAATTTGGAAGCACGAAGGAATTGGGAGAATAAGCCTTAACATTGAAAATTCACACTCGTGTTTGGGACAACAATAATTGTTGCTGTCCGAAACACGAGTGTGATTTTTCAATGTTAAGTTTTTTTCTCCCAATTCCTTCGTGCTTCCAAATTATTTTAACAGTTCTGCAGAATGTAGAACGATAGAAATGATGAATGGGTATTGCAAATCACGTTCATGGAATGTATTCGCGGTGTTCAAATTGTAGATTCATGATGACGCAGTCATCGGTTTTGCCTTCGGGGTATAAGATGGCGCGAACCTACGGCTCAGAATCGACTTATCTTGTTGTTGCGATGTTTCTACATCGATTGTAACATCCTTTGATCACTTTACAATCGATTTTTTTCCCATGTCAGTTTCCTCTTATCACTGATATGATATATCATTCAGTGTTTACCAGGCGGGCCTACGAGCGGCTAAGTACAGCATGTAATTATGTTATTTTGATTACTTCCCGTATTTGTGGCGTCCCAAAAAAAGTATTTTAGTTGAATATACAATATTTACTTTGAGGAATAATATTGACGTAAAAGATTCAGTGAATACTGTGCTCCTGGCGATGATAATAAGTTTAGTTGCCTCCAGGCAACTTCGGGGGTGAGTGGAGCTGTCTTGCCAGATGACTTTTCGCCTTGCTTTTGTGGCTTTTTGTTGTATAAATCTTTCATTTTCATATAATTTCTTGATAAACGAAATGTTGATATCTACCGTAGCCCCCTCCTCCCCCCTCCCACTACTGTCAACTTGAATTTGAAACAATCTTGCGTTTCAGGCGAAGCGCAATGGTTGGCCGCCTGAAAAAAAGTGCCTGTGAGTGGTCAGGGGAAGAAGTGGCTAACATCTTGTTCGACCCAAATGTCTCCGATTTTGAAGATGACGAAAACGATGAAGACCTCCAATCTGTAGCTGATGGCATACTAGAAGGAAGACTCGAGCTCCAGGATGTTATCGACGGAATAATGCAACATGAAACTGACGACGACGGCAATGACGTTTGCCTAGTGTCAATCGACTCAAATGTGACTCCTTCAGGTGAGTCAAATTCAGCCAGCAGCCCTCAGCCACAGCAGTCAGATGGTGCAGGACCCAGTGGCATTGCAGGAACCAGCAAAATGAAAAAAAGTGGACGTAAAGCTAAAAAAAGTGAGCCTCTGCAATGGTCGTCCAATGTTTTCGTTCCGCCACCTGATGTAAAATGGAAAAGTTCCTTACCACCCCCTCCATCAGAAGATATGAGTCCTCTCGATTATTTTACATCCTTCTTCGACAGCGGGTTGATTGACTACATTGTCGTGGAATCCAATAAATATGCGCTTCAAGAAAAAGGGGACGAACTTGGTGTGACAAGGGCTGAAATTGAAATGTACCTTGGAATGTTGATTCACATGGGGATTGTACCCATGCCCCAGTTGGCTATGTACTGGTCCAGAGAGTGCCGGTATCCTCCTGTTGCTGATGTCATGAGCCGAAACAGGTTTGATAAAATAAGAAGAAGTTTCCACTTGAACGACAATACCTTGATGAAAAAACACGGAGAACCTGGATTTGACAAGCTATTCAAAGTTCGACCACTTCTCGACCACCTTTTGAAGAAATTCCGCGAAATACCACCTGAAGAAATGCATTCCGTCGATGAGCAGATGATCCCTTTCAAAGGACGCAGTTTTTTGAAACAGTATAATAAGTCCAAACCTCATAAATGGGGCTTCAAAGTATTCACCCGCACGAGCAGCACAGGAATAATTCACGATTTTCGTGTTTATGTGGGAGAAGGTACCTGTGCTGATCATGGGCTTGGAATTTCGAGCGACATAGTAATCGAGCTGACTAAAAGTCTGCCAAGTAAACAAAACTTCAAAGTTTTTTTTGATAACTGGTTTTCTTCTATTCCACTATGTCTCGCCCTCAGAGAAAGGCAAATTTGGTCAGTTGGAACAATTAGGGCCGATCGGACTGGTCGCTGCCCCCTGAAAAGTGACGTTGATTTGAAAAATGAAGGGAGAGGTTCGATGGACACCAAAATTCTGCTGCCAGACGGTTCCTTGAGTATAGTCAGATGGTTTGACTCAAAGGCAATCAATCTGATATCCTCCTACTGTTCAATCGAACCCATCAACAAGTGTAAACGCTTCGACCAAAAACTGAAGAAACACGTTGAAATTGAAAGGCCTAATGTAGTCAAGGAATATAATACTTTCATGGGAGGAGTCGATCTCATGGACATGCTTGTTGAACTGTATCGGATTGATGTACGATCGACGAAATGGTACATGAGGATAGTTTTATGGTGCCTCAACATTGCTGTGGTGAATGGATGGCTTCTGTATAGAAGACACTGCAAACAAAGAGGTGTAAAGGCCTCTCTTCGACTAGTGAATTTCATGTCGGAAATCGCCCATGGCCTCACGACTGCCAACAAACTTTCTGACAGGAAAAAACGTGGACGGCCGAGTGGAGATTCAAGTAAACCACCTGCGGTGAAGAAGAGGAGGCTTTTTGCTCCAGACCCTATTGGATGTGTTCGCTTCGATCAAATTGGACACATTCCCGAATTTGCAGCGAAAAAGAATAAGTGTCGGCAGTGTAAAAAACTCTGCAAATTCTTGACACAACGGTTTATTATCTTCCTTGTGCAGATCACCCTTCTGTCTATACCAGACTATGTTGCAAATCGGCACCATACCATATTCTCACCGTACTCATACCATACCATACGAATTTCTTTCCTATCATACCATACTGTATTATACCAAATCATACATACAATAATATACCATACCATACTCATACCATGTCATACAAACCGAGTGAATATTGAAATGTCATCCATTTCTGACCTATATTTAAAATTTCAAGTATCTAGCTCATCATCAAAATTTAATTTGTTTAAACAAATAGGTATTATTTAAACAATTTTACAGACAAGAAACCGAGTGAATATTGCATTGTGATCCAGTTCTGACCTATTTTTAAAATTTCAAGTCCATAGCTCATCATCAAAATTTAATTTGTATTATTACAAAAAGGTATTATTTAAACAATTTTACAGATGAGAAACCGAGTGAATATTGCAATGTGGTCTATCCCCGACTCACGGTTAAAATTTCTAGACTGTAGTTTACCGGGAAGATGTAAAAGGTAGTTTTATTCTGGGCGTCTGGGGGTTGGGTCACATAACGGCCGTTTTCGACGCGAAAGTATAGTGTTTTTCCTAGACCTTTGCGCGGTCACTGTGAACGAACGTTTGGTCGCACAAAAATCAAATTGGTCTTAAAAGATTCGTAATTTTTTGGGTCATTCAAAAGTGAACTAAAAATTACACGGTTCAGTTAAATATCTGGAGATATGACGTTGTCGAAATTTTAAATTTCGTTTTGAACCCCTTCCCCTTGACCTAGGGTTATGAAAAGTTTCGAGGATCATTGTGGGGCTGGTCCAAACCCAGAAACCAAATTTCGTAACTTTAGCTCAACGCTAACTGGGCAAAGTGGCGCGGACGGCGTACGGCGGACGGACGGATTTTCGGTTTATTATCTTCGATAATGAACCATTGGAATCGCCCAAAGAAAAGAAAATTTTAACCCCCCCTCAAAATTTGTTGGTTTACGTTTCAAGATACGTAGATTCAGAAAATCGAATAAAAAAAAAACGCTGCAAATTCTTGACACAACGGTTCATTATCTTCTTTGTACAGATCACCCTTCTGTCTAGATCACTAGGTCTAAATGTCTAGATCCTAAATGTTAGATTAATTATTATTATCAATTATCAGTAATTATTAACAATTTTATCAAGTAGGTACCTTGTGAAAATTATTAAAATTTATTGTTAGGTATTAATCATTCGTATTTATTATTAATAATAATTATTATTAATTATGATTAATTAATACGATATAATTCTGGGGTTTTTAATACTACGTCGGTAATAATTTTTCTATAAAAGAAGTACCTACCAACAAACATTCGAAATTACCTTCATTTCCGTAGCACGAAACGCACCTCAGAACAACAAACTCGACATCACTTAAGCCATATGATGTTCCAAATAGCTTGTTAGTATGAAAATGGACCTGTATTTCAACAGTTTGAGTCACGATCGTGTTCTGAGGCACAATCTTTGAGCCGTCATTGTGAACGAACGGCTGGTCGTACAAAGCTGCGGATGGTCTTAAAAAATTCGACGGAACAAACTCTATCTAAATATGAAATAAAAAACATACCGTTCTATATGAATTTTTCGAGATATGAGATTTTCAAATTTTCAAAATTCGTTTTGAACCCCTTCCCCTAGACCTAGGGTTATGAAAAGTTTCGAGGACCATTGTGGGGTTGGTCGAAACCCATAAAAAAAATGTCGTAATTTTAACTCAACGCTAACTGGGCAAAGTGGCGCGGACGGCGTACGGCGGACGGACGGATTTTGGTTTATTATCTTCGATAATGAACCATTGGAATCGCCCAAAGAAAAAATTTTTTTAACCCCCCCTCAAAATTTGTTGGTTTACGTTTCAAGATACGTAGATTCAGAAAATCGAATAAAAAAAAATCCGTCCGTCCGCCGTACGCCGTACGCCGTACGCCGTCCGCTGTACGCCGTCCGCGCCACTTTGCCCAGTTAGCGTTGAGTTAAAATTACGAAATTTTTTTTATGGGTTTCGACCAACCCCACAATGGTCCTCGAAACTTTTCAGAACCCTAGGTCAAGGGGAAGGGGTTCAAAACAAATTTTGAAAATTTGAAAATCTCATATCTCGAAAAATTCATATAGAACGGTATGTTTTTTATTTCATAATTAGATAGAGTTTGTTCCGTAGAATTTTTTAAGACCATCCGCAGCTTTGTAGGACCAGCCGTTCGTTCACAATGACGGCTCAAAGATTGTGCCTCACAACACGATCGTGACTCAAACTGTTGAAATACAGGTCCATTTTCATACTAACAAGCTCTTTGGAACATCATATGGCTTAAGTGATGTCGAGTTTGTTGTTCTGAGGTGCGTTTCGTGCTACTGAAATGAAGGTAATTTCGAATGTTTGTTGGTAGGTACTTCTTTTATAGAAAAATTATTATCGACGTAGTATTAAAAACCCCAGAATTATATCGTATTAATTGATCATAATTAATAATAATTATTATTAATAATAAATACGAATTATTAATACCTAACAATAAATTATAATAATTTTCACTAGGTACTTGATAAAATTGTTAATAATTAGTGATAATTGATAATAATAATTAATCTAACATTTAGGATATAGACATTCAGACCTAGTGATCTAGACAGAAGGGTGATCTGTACAAAGAAGATAATGAACCGTTGTGTCAAGAATTTGCAGAGTTTTGGTTTATTATCTTCGATAATGAACCATTGGAATCGCCCAAAGAAAAAAAAATTTTAACCCCCCCTCAAAATTTGTTGGTTTACGTTTCAACATACGTAGATTCAGAAAATCGAATAAAAAAAAATCCGTCCGTCCGCCGTACGCCGTACGCGCCACTTTGCCCAGTTAGCGTTGAGTTAAAATTACGAAATTTGGTTTCTGGGTTTGGACCAGCCCCACAATGGTCCTCGAAACTTTTCATAACCCTAGGTCAAGGGGAAGGGGTTCAAAACGAATTTTGAAATTTTGAAAATTCCATATCTCGAAAAATTCCCATCAAACGGTATGTTTTTTATTTCATATTTAGATAGAGTTTGTTCCGTAGAATTTTTTAAGACCATCCGCAGCTGTGTACGACCAGCCGTTCGTTCACAATGACGGCTCAAAGATTGTGCCTCAAAACACGATCGTGTATCAAACTATTGAAATACAGGTCCATTTTCATACTAAGAAGCTCTTTGGAACATCATATGGCTTAAGTGATGTCGAGTTTGTTGTTCTCAGGTGCGTTTCGTGCTACGGAAATGAAGGTAATTTCGAATGTTTGTTGGTAGGTACTTCTTTTATAGAAAAATAATTTTTCTAATAATAATTAATAATTATTATTACCGACGTAGTATTAAAAACCCCAGAATTATATCGTATTAATTAATCATAATTAATAATAATTATTATTAATAATAAATACGAATTATTAATACCTAACAATAAATTATAATAATTTTCACTAGGTAATTGATAAAATTGTTTATAATTAGTGATAATTGATAATAATAATAATTATTATCAATAATTATAATGATGTCTAGATCCTAAATGTTAGATTAATTATTAATCTAACATTTAGGATCTAGACATTTAGACCTAGTGATCTAGACAGAAGGGTGATCTGTACAAAGAAGATAATGAACCGTTGTGTCAAGAATTTGCAGAGTTTTTTGGTTTATTATCTTCGATAATGAACCATTGGAATCGCCCAAAGAAAAAATTTTTTTAACCCCCCCTCAAAATTTGTTGGTTTACGTTTCAAGATACGTAGATTCAGAAAATCGAATAAAAAAAAATCCGTCCGTCACCCGTACGCCGTACGCCGTCCCCCGTACGCCGTACGCCGTCCGCCGTCCGTGCCACTTTGCCCAGTTAGCGTTGAGCTAAAATTACAAAATTTGGTTTCTGGGTTTGGACCAGCCCCACAATGATCCTCGAAACTTTTCATAACCCTAGGTCAAGGGGAAGGGGTTCAAAACGAACTTTGAAATTTCGACAATGTCATATCTCTAAAAATTCTCATGGAAGGGTGTACTTTTTAGTTCACATTTGAATGACCTGAAAAATTACGAATCTTTTAAGACCAATTGGATATTTGTGCGACCAGCCGTTCGTTCACAGTGACCGCGCAAAGGTTTAGGAAAAACACTAAACTTTCGCGTCGAAAACGGCCGTTATGTGACCCAACCTCCACACGCCCAGAATAAAACTACCTTTTTTCATCTTCCCGGTAAACTACAGTCTAGAAATTTTAACCGTGAGTCGGGGATAGACCACATTGCAATATTCACTCGGTTTCTCATCTGTAAAATTGTTTAAATAATACCTTTTTGTAATAATACAAATTAAATTTTGATGATGGGCTATTGACTTGAAATTTTACAAATAGGTCAGAACTGGATCACAATTCAATATTCACTCGGTTTCTTGTCTGTAAAATTGTTTAAATAATACCTATTTGTTTAAACAAATTAAATTTTGATGATGAGCTAGATACTTGAAATTTTAAATATAGGTCAGAAATGGATGACATTTCAATATTCACTCGGTTTGTATGACATGGTATGAGTATGGTATGGTATATTATTGTATGTATGATTTGGTATAATACAGTATGGTATGATAGGAAAGAAATTCGTATGGTATGGTATGAGTACGGTGAGAATATGGTATGGTGCCGATTTGCAATACAGTCTGGTATAGACAGAAGGGTGATCTGCACAAGGAAGATAATAAACCGTTGTGTCAAGAATTTGCAGAGTTTTTTTATTCGATTTTCTGAATCTACGTATCTTGAAACGTAAACCAACAAATTTTGAGGGGGGGGGTTAAAATTTTTTTTTCTTTGGGCGATTCCAATGGTTCATTATCGAAGATAATAAACCAAAACCACCACAGTTACATGCCCAAAATGCAAAGTGCACTTGTGCTTTACTCCAGACAGAAATTGTGTTAAAATTTTTCATTGTCCTTAGGTAGAAGTACGTATCCAACTGTCCTTTACAGTTATTTTAATTTTTATAAGAAAATTTTTCCAGTTTGTAAAAAACTTCGGAAAGGACACTTTCCAAATCTGAGAAAGTTCTAAGAAATTTTTTTGCAGAACAAGAGATTTCGAATAGTTACCTACACTTTTATTCATCTAAGACTGCGTGGTTCCTAATAATGTAAACCGTAGGTATTTGAAACAATGAGACTATAAACTAAGCTGTGAAAATTTGTATTGTGATCTGAGGATTATTTTCTAAAATATAATCTGTGATTTATCTTCTAACTATTCGTTTATATAAATCGGGGTAGATAGTATATTCAAGTTGTAATAATCAGAATAAATTATTTATTCACCTGACTGAAAGAGCCCTAAACACTCGAAATTGTTACTTGATGCAGTTTTTTTTATTCGAATTCTGTGATCCCAAACGAGAAATAAAGTTATATGTTTGGAATTTCGCTGGTTTTGAATTTGACCTCCACTGCTCCCCAAAGTTGCCTCAGGGCAACCATTCCGGATCTTCTAAAATATTGGCTGAAAAATTATGAGAAAAATCACAGAACCTACTGGGGGCATACCTAACAAGATGCCGTAGTGAAAAATGTTTTTTCCCAGTCGATTCATAATTCGGGGGTGAAAGGGTTTAACGACTCAACCTATCTGTGCATTCGTAGAGGCATCGCGTTGTTTGTGCGATTTCATAGTTTTTGACAAATGGGAAGGTCTGTTTGCGAGCGCCTCAGTACTACCAGGGAAGTGGATCTTGGAAAACAGTATATTTATATTAGTAGTATATTATTTAGTATACTATTATTAGTATACTATTTAAATAGTATATTATTTTCTCCAACAACTTACCAATACCACCGGCCTCTCCATCGTCTTCCTCGCGCAGCCAACCATCTCCTTAGTGTGTGCCCAGATTTTGATTTTTTTCGGACTCTCTTTTCAAACTTAAGTTGGTATGTGCCAGTATTTAATTATTTTTTCCCAGCTACATTTGTCAGTTTATTCAAAGCGTTAGAAGTGTATAATTTTCTTTCCTATTTTATTTTTATTCTTTTTGAAGTCTTCTGATCTGTGTGCTGACTCAAAATTGTAATTCTTTGTAATTGGGCTTGCCCGTAATAAATAAATAGATAAATATAAATAAATATTCTGTGGCGTAATCCACTTGGTCATCCGGGCTCCAAACGCCCAGTCGAAAATTCGCTTAGAATGAGGAAAAGTGTCGTTATTTAAAATGTTTATTATGCTGAACCCTTGTATATGATTTTGAAATGTTTAGACGGAATCATGTTCCGATAATCCACGTCTCCTACATCTATAAATATTGCATGAATTGAACCATTTTAAATCCTTGGGGTATGTCGGTTCTATTATCTTGTTGATTGCCCACTTCTACGCCCCTGAAAGCTTTCACAGCGCCGTAGACGTTATGTCTCCCCGGATGACCCGCCACCGCCTTCGTGAGAGCTCGTAAAACTGGAGATGACTCAGTTGGAACCTTCTAGTTTCCCCTACTCTTCCTGGTTAATTCATAATTGTATTGATGAAGTAATTGATAGTTGGTCAGTTGATTGCGGAGGTGGCTCGTGAAGGAATGGAAGTCGTAGAGGGGAAAGCTTCGAGACCTCTCGGAGAGTGGGTTTCTCAGGCTCCGGGTTCGGGCTCGTCATTCTTCCCGAGATCTTCAAGTTGTCAACTTCTTTCCTATGCCAGCCCTCTTCGGTCACCTTATGTCATCAGGTAAACAACGACTCAAAGCGGTTAAATGTCATGCCCTCACCCTCCCTCCTTCCTATATCAGGAATGTCACGATTAACCTTTAATAAAATCCTGTATAACATTATAGTCGGATAGATTTACCTAGATATTTGAGAAATTAACCGGCTAAATAATTTTAACAATTTTTGCTATAATTCCTTTCGCTAAATTCCGTCCTCGCCTTATTTTGTCTACTTCAGGCTTACACCAAGTACAGCATCAGGTACCTATCGAAACAAATTTAAAGGACGATTAAGGAGGTAACGCCTTCAACCAACTACTATAAATTCAATTTTTCATGATTTTTGTGACATCAAACCCCACTTTTTAGCTAATTTTCGAAGAAAAGGAAGCAATTGTCCTCGGTCCAAAATTTTCGAAACTCGATTATCCGAAAATTTGTATACCTACCAATATCCGTTTCAGACTATCCTGAATACACTGCCACAAGACACTACAAATCATATATATTATAATATATCATATATAATATAATGAACATTATTCATTCATGTGTCATTCCAGACGATAATTCTCGATAGAATTGAGATAAAAAGTTGATAATATGCACAAAAAATATGTCTTGGCAATCAAAAAGCTAAGTTCGTACATGGGCAGAATCGGGCCACTCTAAGGTAGGGTTGCCATAATAGTCTAGGTACACACCGGGACACAAACAGATGAATATATTTATTATATCCAACAAAGAAACAGTTTTTGAGCTAGGTAGGTATGTTTATTCAAGTAGAATTCTTTATGAAGTAGGAAATGACTTAGAACTCATGACATAGATTTCACTTCAACAGGAACTTGGACTTTCATAATGTTTTCAAAAACGATTCAAGTGTACTTATATTTTTTCGGTCTTCTTGACTTGCTTCAAGAAATCCGGTTTCCCCATAACGTATTTGTGAAAATCAGAACAAGTCATGCTGAAATTGAACTTGCACTGAATGACCCTCATTTTTGTTTTGACCTGCAAAACTTGGAAATTCTACTCGACTGGGATACTTGATGGGCCTACTGGGACGACCGGGACTAAGTTTATAAACTGGTGACATGTCCCGGTAAACCGGGACGTATAGCAACCCTACTCTAAGGGGGTTTTGGGGTAATGTGGGGGGAGGGGGGAATTAGGTACCCATAAATTCCAAAAATTAAAACAGCCTGACGAGTGACTCCTCATTTTAAAGTTGTTTTACGCTGAACACGATGGTGAAGTCAGAATAGTGATATTTTATTCCGTTCTCAAACTGGAGCACTTTGAAGATGAAGAAACGTGGTTGTTACTTGAGATGTGCTCCACGGTTCATCAGCTCTAATCTGATAACGGAATGAGATATCGTAATTCTCACTTCACAGCTTTGAAAAGCGTATAAACTGAGGTGTTACTCGGCAAAAAATAAAACTTTGTTATAAAACCAGTAAAATGGAGAAATTCGACATAAAACCAAATTTTGTACTCTTCGCTCGAAAATGTGTGCATTTTTTAACGTAAATGAGTACATTTTTCATGTTTTATTTTTTAAGATAGGAACAAAAATTACCAACAAATTTACAACTAGGTAGGTACTTGTACTTAGGTAAGTCACTCGGAAAAAACATCGATTTTTTTTTCGATTTGTTTTTGAAACCCATGTTAAGAAAAACAAGAGTACCTATTTGAAAAACTCCCCCCTGGACCCCCCGGATCTTTTCTCTTCTATACTATGTATAGAACGAGGTATTTGCTATGCAAAACATGAACAATGTTTTTGCGTCCCGTTTCCCCTTTTCCTTATCCCTTTTCTTTGTCTGTATGGAGAATATTAAGAAATGTGCGGAAAATTTATTAGAATGTTGTTTACAGTTTTATTTACTCAGGGCTGTATCTCAGCTTCTTCGATATTTACAGCGGATTTGGCAGTATATAATTTATGCATAAATTAAAGGCTTTCCAACGAATGGAGAACGATTTTTGTCCGTTGAAAACTAAAGAAGTTTCATTTCCCTAGAAACGGCTCGGTTGTACGTGAAAATCATTAAAAATCTTTAAAAATCTTCGTGACATAATTTCGTGACTTAAACTTCGTTACGCTTTTCAACTCTGGTAGGCCACCGCAAAAACATTATTCATGTTAAAATCGTACTCGGTCTTTTGCGTTTTAAACGACGTTGATTTCGTGGAGGTGGACAGTTGTTTCTAGGATCAACGAGAAGCGAATTAGCATGTTCTCTCATCGATGAGTGGAGGTTGGAATATGTCGTGTGACCCTCAACAGTTATTATTATATTATTGAACCCAGGTGTTTATCTTTGGCGTAGCAACAGATGTTGGACTAAATACACGTCAATGTCATTGACTCAATGACGTGACGTCATTCGTAATTTGGCTACCGCCTGATATTCTTGCATTTTTATTTTTAGCATTAAAAACTTAGATACTTTACAGAATATGCGAGTCTTAAGACGCAATGCACTTCAGGGATGTCCAGATCAGCATGTACTGTGGAATTACAGACGTACCAAGGTGCGTCCGCGATTAGTCGCTATTATCGGTTTTGCGTTGTCTGGATCCGTTTTATGTGAGTATTCGCAGCGAAGCCCCAAAGTCGGCACGAATAGATCCAAATGGGGCGAATTAGTGAGAGATATAAAAGTCGTTTGGTGTCCAGACTTAGTGAAGATATCTTCCCAAGAAGGCTTTTAAGCTGACTTATTCGGTGTCTTATCCTCCGAACAAGCTGTTCTACAATGTCATGTTCTCTCCACGATCACTTTTTATCTAGTGTCACACCTAAATATTGCATTGACTCGACAACCGGGATGGAAGAAGAAAACAGATTTATTGTTTAAAGTATGCTTTACAAATTGCATGTGACAAATCGGGAAAGCGGTACCTACTGGCCATTGGCCGTCGACCGGAGTGTCCAGGGAAACATCCTTTTAAATATATTTCACCATCAGCATACAATTATTCAGATGGAACTTAATCGTTTCATTAATTCATTATAATATACCTAATATTATTATAATCACTATATCACTATTATTGCACGTATTCTAAGAAGACAACCATATTTAATAATTTCTTTCTTTATGCATACATATTTTTTTTAAAAATACACCCATTTATTAAATGAAATGAATAATTACAATTGCACAATAATATGATTCTTCTTATGCTACTCCCCGCACTAAGTAACACTTGTGACGCGGGGAGGAGTTGTATAAACTTTGTATAAAAATAAAGAAGTAAGTTACCGTACAACGCAACAGCAATTACAAACTACAAATCAATTACAAAAAACAAAAGAACAATCTATATGAATTGTACACAATTTATTCTATAACAGAGTGAGTTCTAACTATGAGCTCTAGTTGGAACTTAGATATTAAATTAAACTGAATAAGCTAAAGAGCCTCTATTTTGAAAAAATTATCTTAATCTTAAATTTAAATTGTGTAAGACTTAATTTAAGTACATTTTCATCAAATAAGCAATTATTTAAAACTTTTACACCCGAGTAATCGAAACATTTAATACCGGCAGTTGTGTACCTCCTTGGCAATATTATTTTAATTTTACTAGTGTTATTTTATTAGTGTTATTAGTGTTATTTTTTGCTCTCACCAGTTTCCCAGCTAAGAGATATTTATAAATGATTGTAATTGTTGTTTTTTTAAATAGTTCATTAATTGTTAGGATTTTTGTTTCTGCAAAAAGTTTCTGGGAGGGGAATCTATAGGGTTTATTGAAGAGAATTTTTATTAGTAATTTTTGTGTAAGCTCTATATTTTGAATTTTGTTTGCGTAAGCATTACCCCATGCTACAATTCCATAGTTAATTTGTGATTGGGCTAATGCATTATAGACAGTCAGCTTAGTTTTTTCATTTAATATGTTTCGTATTTCGTAAAAGGTGGGTATTAGTTTTCTAAGTTTATTATTTATTGTTTCCGTGTGCATTTCCCAGGATATGGTTTGATAAAAAAAACCCCTAGGTATCTGATATTTTCAATTTGCTGAATTACTGGGCATGTACAGCTCTCTGTGTTGCAGTTTTTCCATCTGTGGCATTTTAGGTTCGTGATGTTGGGTACATCCATGGCCCAGTAAAGAGTACCCCCCAAAAAACACTCCGTGTAAAAATCACCCCGCCTCGCAAATATCATTCTTCAGAGGCCGGAAAAAGTTATGATATCCACTTTCCCCGCCCGCCCTTTTCCTCATTAAGGAGCTAAGTATAATGAAAAGCTTAGCCACTTCACAAGCACCGTACCCCTTTCGAAATCTCCCCTTGGCGCTATTGCGAGACGTTTTTATTACTTCCACAAGCAACTAATACTTGATGGTGGTTAACGTTTTATACAAGTATTAGTTGCTTGTGGAAGTAATAAAAACGTCTCGCAATAGCGCCAAAGGGAGATTTCGAAAGGGGTACGGTGCTTGTGAAGTGGTTAAGCTTTTCATTATACTTAGCTCCTTAATGAGGAAAAGGGCGGGCGGGGAAAGTGGATATCATAACTTTTTCCGGCCTCTGAAGAATGATATTTGCGAGGCGGGGTGATTTTTACACGGAGTGTTTTTTGGGGGGATATCACATCTTTTTGTT
This sequence comes from Stenodema calcarata, assembly GCA_963920205.1. Classification (NCBI taxonomy): domain Eukaryota; kingdom Metazoa; phylum Arthropoda; class Insecta; order Hemiptera; family Miridae; genus Stenodema; species Stenodema calcarata. The sequence goes on along the minus strand of OY986056.1, from coordinate 31,774,944 downwards.
GTTGAAGTGGGTCATTTTATAAAGAAGGTCTATGCAAAATTTCAAGTCGATTGGTCCGGTTACACAGGCTGTTGACTCGTCAAAGTTGCCAAAATTAGCCTAAATTTCAGTTTTTTGTTTCTAAAAGTTTTTGGGTTGAGATAATGGGTTAAACCTTTCAAAAGGCACTGTCTGATGTTGAAACGAAGCTCTGTGCAAAATTTCAAGTCAATCCGTGAAGGTGGAAATGCCTAACTGATTAAGGAGAAGAAGAACAGGTAAGGGTGAAAAACCGGGTTTTTGAAGTTATATAACTCGGCTCCCTTTAAAGATATCGACTTGAATCTTTCAAAAGGCACTTGCTACACTTGAAACGAAGCTCCGTGCAAAATTTCAAGTCAATCGGCGAAGGTGGAGAGGCTGTAGCCTTGACCGACTGAAAAAAGTAGAAAAACATGGTAATTGGTTTTTGAAGTTATATAACTCGGCTCCCTTTAGACCTAGCGACTTGAAACTTTCAGGGCTTTCTATTATCCACACCAAAAAGATCCATACCAAATTTCAAGTTGATCGGTCAACTAGGAGCCGAGATATGGCCATAATTAGCCTTAATTACCCTAAATTTCAGTTTTTTTGTCCCTAATTTTTTTTTTTTGTTGAGATAATTGCTTATTTCGTTCAAATGGCACTGAGCCATGCTATAAAGAAGATATGTAAAAAAATGCAAGTCGATTGGTCCTTTTACCCAGGCTGTAGACTCGTCAAAGTGGACAGATTTTTCCTAAGGTTTCTGTTCTTTTGTTTCTAAAAATTTTTTGGGTTGAGATAATGGGTTATATCTTATATAAGGCTCTGTCTCAAGGTTAAATGAAGCTCTGTGCAAAATTTCAAGTCAATCGGTTAACGTGGAGAGGCTCCAGCCTTGCCTGTCTGAACAAGGAGAAGGAGAAGAAGAACAATCTAAGGCCGAAAAACCGGGTTTTTGAAGGTATGTAGCTCGGCTCCCTTTAGACCTATCGATTTGAAACTTTCAGGGCTTTCTAATATCCACTCCAAGAAGACCCATACTAATTTTCAAGTTGATCGGTCAAATAGGAGCCGAGATATGGATACCTCGAAAACGCGTTTCGTGACGTCCGGTAAACATACACTCGACAGCGTTCGTTTTCTCAACTTCTTTGCTTGGCGGGGCGGAACGCTACCGCGTTCCTAGATTTCCTCTATTTTAATTGAGTTTTTCTGTTGGTTTATTATCTTCGATAATGAACCATTGGAATCGCCCAAAGAAAAAAAAATTTTAACCCCCCCTCAAAATTTGTTGGTTTACGTTTCAAGATACGTAGATTCAGAAAATCGAATAAAAAAAAATCCGTCCGTCCGCCGCACGCCGTACGCCGTCCGCCGTACGCCGTCCGCGCCACTTTGCCCAGTTAGCGTTGAGTTAAAATTACGAAATTTTTTTTATGGGTTTCGACCAACCCAACAATGGTCCTCGAAACTTTTCATAACCCTAGGTCAAGGGGAAGGGGTTCAAAACGAATTTTGAAAATTTGAAAATCTCATATCTCGAAAAATTCATATAGAACGGTATGTTTTTTATTTCATATTTAGATAGAGTTTGTTCCGTAGAATTTTTTAAGACCATCCGCAGCTTTGTACGACCAGCCGTTCGTTCCCTATGAGGGCTCAAAGATTGTGCCTCACAACACGATCGTGTATCAAACTGTTGAAATACAGGTCCATTTTCATACTAAAAGCTCTTTGGAACATCATATGGCTTAAGTGATGTCGAGTTTGTTGTTCTGAGGTGCGTTTCGTGCTACGGAAATGAAGGTAATTTCGAATGTTTGTTGGTAGGTACTTCTTTTATAGAAAAATTATTACCGACGTAGTATTAAAAACCCCAGAATTATATCGTATTAATTAATCATAATTAATAATAATTATTATTAATAATAAAGACGAATTATTAATACTTAACAATAAATTATAATAATTTTCACTAGGTACTTGATAAAATTGTTAATAATTAGTGATAATTGATAATAATAATTAATCTAACATTTAGGATCTAGACATTTAGACCTAGTGATCTAGACAGAAGGGTGATCTGTACAAAGAAGATAATGAACCGTTGTGTCAAGAATTTGCAGAGTTTTTTATTATGGGCTACCTCGTGTATAACGTTCCAGATTTTCCTCATGTTCGTTCCCGCCTTTTCTATCTTTTTAGTGTAATAATTATTTTTCGCGATTTTTATTAAAGCGCTTAATTTATTTTTGTATCTAACAAACTTCCTTTTGATTGACGGATTGAACGGGGATTTTTGAACCTTTTTCTTAAGTTTTTCTTTTGTTATTGTACTTTTTATTAGTCCCGGAGTAATCCATGGCTTTCTTGGTTTCCACTTTCTGGATAACGGATCTGAAGGAATTTTCTTGCTATTGTTTTCAAAAATTACATTCCTACCGAAGCATTCCTAGAAACCAGGGTTGGTATTTCCAGATTAAAAAAATCTCACCTTCTCGTTCATTCGGTTTTGGCAGTTTCTGAGTTCGAGCAGTTTCTATTGTTTCGAATTTTTTAGTTTTTCTGGTAACGAACTGTCAGTCAGTCGCGCTGTTGTACCTGTTTAAAACAAAATAACAACTTCGGATAAAGTCGATTCTGGCATATTTCTAAAATCATCATGCCCCGAGATTCTTACCAGTCTATTAGTCGGTCTTAACTTATGTTACCACAACATCACACATATGATTTATCGAGAAAAGCGACATGGCGGTAGGCCCATCAATTTTGTAAAGTGCCTAATAGAGTTAGAAGAAAGAATAACCATGTTTTCGCGCAAAAAAGCTAATATTGTATTATTGACTGGGTCCCATGGTCCTCGTAGTTATTTGACAATATATGTTGTCATACCCTTCAATATTGTTTGTAAAGGTTGTCATTCAGTTCAGCTGTCATACAATTTTCATGAATTCGGTTCACTCTCGTTTTACGCCCTTTCCCCCGAGCTTCATCAATATGTTGAACGCGACAACTCCCCATAAATTCTTTTCTTCCTTGAGCGATAAACGACTAGAATGACTTATGATGCAACACCTCCATTAAACGAACCTTCCCATCATTCAGCTTTGTTCGCCGTTTATCTGGGGATAACTCTCGCCATTTGTGTTGATGTAAAGTAGTACGTTCCTTGAAGCCAATCATGAAAGTCACCGTTCGATTCTTCGAACGTACAGTAGTTGCTATGTTTTCGACCGACAGTTGGATGATTGGAAATTATTATAGCCTATTGCCTGCTGTTTTTGGAGTTGAGGTTTAGAACTTCTCTGAACCCGTTGACAGTCGGAAAGTATCGGGTCCAGACGCTCTTACAAACGTCCGCCTCGTCACGTTTTGTGAACTCACATTTCAACTTCCCCAAATAAGCTCGTAGCCATGAATTAGATTGAATTTATCTCATTTTTCTGGGATTTTCTTCTTTTTTTGTGTGTGGATCTTTCAGAGTTGAGGAAGATATGGACATTGGTTTAGTCTTGTTTCCACTTATTCCATTTTGACATCATACATGGCACCGTGGCCGTATCTTTTGCGGCATCAAGTGCATAACTGATAGCTGGTTTGGATAAGTAACTGATAACTCGTTACCTAAGTCCCTGATTTATTTACTACCAGTCCAGAAAACATAGAATGTCTTGTTCTAATTAGTATTATATTTCTTATCATTTTACTTCGGGGGAATAAAAGTTTAAACGTTTCGTTTCAGTAGAATGTCTTAGTCAAATGGCGCACTTAGTTCTTTCCTAAGACCTACAATACGTTCGAAAATCTTTCTTCTTTTGTTGAAAATATGAACACTATGGGAGAGGATGAAACATTTGGTTTTAGTTTCTGGGCATCAGACAACCTTGGCCTTGAGCCCCTCAGCTGGGATGGGCAGCTTTCGTGGTGCAGTAAGATTCACCCTACCTTCATTCAACTATCCGAGGCGCAACAATTTATTCTGACTCCTAGACATATAAATACTATTTCCGCTCGGTTGATGTTTTATGGATCCGTTTTACAATGCAACTTGCTCCCATGAAGCTGTGTGCGTTCATTTCCATTCACTATAGCCACTGGCTGTGGCCAGAACTATATATCTGTTTATCAAAGTCTGTTAGTATAGTTTGAACGACTAAATCAAGGACGATCAGGTATCCCCTACACAATTCTTCGGATATTTTTAATTTTGAGTCACGTTCTGGATGCATTTGACAGTCTCTTTGGATTTCAAAGTACGCACACATTATGGGCAATCATAATAGGTGTATTATGGTACCTACATTAGGAGAAGGGACGTTACCTGAAATGCATGCTTTACCTACTTCGAATTTTGTGGTTTCCTGTTGGGTATTCATCGAGTTGATTAATAATTAATCAACTCGATGAATACCCATTATTCATCAGTAGAAAGACTACTATCAGTAGAAAAGTCCCGTTTACAGTTTGGGAGATGACAGATGTCAACCTGTGATGATAGGGACATAGTCGCTGCTCATGAGAGTAATGGAGTGGTGGTCTCCACCAAGCGTAGGCCGTAGGATACAACTCTCTTGTATGGGGCCCCATACAAACGCGACAAAAGCGCCTCTCTCTGTTCCTATTCATTTCTGACAATGATTAGTCACCTCGTTCAACGCCATAAAGTATCACTTGTTTTCTAGTATAGCACACGTCGTTGGTTCTGCTTCATTTCTTATTTGAAAACAGAGGTATCAAGCAATAATTGCCTTCAAGAGAATGTTAAAACAATTATTGTTTTAACGTTCTCTTGAAGGCTATGTAAATGTTCCAAATAATTTCATAGTTGTTAATTTCTTAATTTCAAAAATGAGAACATCTCGAAGGTCTAATCTCGTGTAGATAATCATAGCAACCTACAAGAGGCTGAGTAACTCCTTTTATGGGTTTCCCAAAAAATCGCAGCAATTATAACAATTATGCATTATATTCCGCTCATAATGAGTGTCACAGGGCGTCTTGCATCAGACAATAATGGCTGGATCTGTCATAGTGGTGAGCTTTAACCAATTTCTCCACATGATGAAACTGAAAATAACGAAACCGAAAACATGACAAAATCCGTCCAGTGACGCCGCAATCTTGATCGCACCTCGTAATGCTTGAAATTTTTTATTTTTCGTTACATTGCGTCATTGAGTAAAATCATCACCACCAACATGGAACGTTATTGATCGTAGACTACACTTACCATGATTGACTGTCGTCGAATAGACCAGTCTGTTGCCGTTCTTGACTAGACTAGGTTCTTGCCAGGAGTTCCAATCATTCCGCTGCTCCCTGGGAATATTCGCCCACGTAATGGCGCATCACCTTGAAGTCGTTCCTCCGCAAAATATGAGTATTTTCGATCCCTGTTTATCGGGACATTTAGTTGCGAATTCGTAAATAAATTTCTATAATAATTAGTATGAGATGGACTTTGTATGTATGGAATTTTCTATACAATTTTCATCTTCTATATCAGAAACCAACTTTTCGAGCAATCCAGAAACGAAATTGAGATTAAGCAATATAACACGACCTAACTAGATAACAATAAATAGAACCTACCAGCCCTTTACATTTTTGAGGTAAGGAAAAAATCAGGACGTGACGGTCTAAATCTGTTCACAAATTCATGTTTAGGAGGTCTAAATCCATATGAATATAGGTTAAAATGTCAGAAAAAAATGTTTTTGAATGTATTTATCGGACGATTGAGGTAAAATACTACTATACGTACGATGAATAGATAATTTACCTTGATAAATTTGATTGATCGGATATTCTCAAAAGGTGAAGTTTCAGGCAGCAGATTTCACAACTGGTTGGTGAGCAGTCACGACGCATAAGCAAGAGAGCGTTAGTCGGTTGGTTCTCTGGCTCTCGAGCATGTTCCAGGGTGGCCAACATGTCAGCAACATTTCTTGAAGGGGGCATTTGTTCTTCGGTTTCTTGACAGTATTTACCTGATTTTCACTGTATTTAACCCATTGTTTGAGGTTAGAAAAAAAATCAGCACGCGATGGCTCAATTCTGGTCGCGGATTCGTGCTTAGCATGTCTAAATTCATATGAATATAATATATAAAAGGGCATGTCCAACGGATGCCCGACTGCAGAGCTCCAAAAAAGGTGCTGGATCAGCGAATGGTTGGGACGAGAAGGAGGGGTAGACCCAGAAGAAGGTGGCTAACAGACGTGACAGATGATCTGAGGACGATGAGGGTGACCGACTGGAGAGGGACTGCGGAGGACCGGGTTCGATGGAGGACAATTGTTCGGGAGGCCAGGGCTCACACTGGGCTGTAGCGCCAAGAGAAGAAGAAGATAATATATAAAATATTCGTAAAATATTTATTTTCAACCTATATATTATATAGGTTGAAAATAAATATTTTACGAATGTATTTTCCACGATTTGTTTTTAACCCACTGTTTGAGGTTAGAAAAAATCAGGACGTGATGGCTCAATTCTGATCGCGGATTCGTGCTCAGCAGGCCAAAATACTACGGATATGACTTATGGCATCAAATGTATGCCCCACTTTTTTTGTGTGTGACTGTAATCATAATCAAACCGAGTTGTTTTGAAATCCTGACCACATTCTGCTCATAGAGAACTATAAATTATAGTAATCTCATCTGAGTCCCTTTATAATTTTAATCTATCTCTATTAAATAGAACAATTGACAACAACGTTTTTTGTCATTATCCCGAGTCTGGCTTACTTCTGCTGCTGGCTGTTATTTCTTGTACGGTAGTCCAATCGAGGTAAATGTTGTTCAAGTGAATGTGAGTTCCGTTGATCTTACCGTCTCATGACCCTTCATCAATCTAGTAAGAAACCAATCAATTCGTCACTTTCAGAGTACATATCTATAACACAAATCGTTCAAGTACATACTTGAACGAAATATTGGAAACTACCTGAGGGTCAATATTTATGAGTACTAACCAGAACTACTCATAAGACAGTATTTGTAAAGATTAGATGCATTTCAAGTGACTGGCATAAAATAATCAGATAGAGATGCCAATGAATCAACAATAGAGAAGGCCGAGGCAAGAGATAAGTCCGTGAAAAGCGATGGAAGTATACTTTATATATAAATAAATTTATTTATATAATATATTATTTATATAATATATATATATACTTATTTATTTATTTATATAATTATATTATAAAAAAATTTATATATAAATACCGCCTCACTCATACCTAGGGATAGAAATTACAACCATGATCATATTCCTATCAAATCATTGAGATGGAAAGCATGAACAATATAGAGCAGGTATTTTAATTCTTGAATGAGATCGATCAAGTTTTTGCAACATGCGTGATGGTATCAATACCTTATTGAGTATCCGTTCTTAGAACTTTGCATTTAATCTAATTGTTATCTCCCATTAGAAAGATGTTCTCAGTGATTTAGTACTTGAATCATATCGATCGGTATATGATGTGCACTTTCATGAAAGTAATGGTGATGTAATTCCTCATGATGATGTGAGAGTTCAAACCAGGGGGGTCCGTTGTATTAAACAAGTTATCACGGAGGTTTCCCGTATGGGAGATAAGGCCAAGAACACTCGAGCCCTTAACTCAGTTGGTTCGGGCAAACAAACGGCTTTTTGTCTTGAGGGAATCGAATCCTGTCGTAGTCGAGACAGAGTCAATTAATCAGCTTTTCCCCCTTCACGACTGATCTACTTGACTTATCTCCTTGGAGTTTCATACCATATCCAGATGCGGTCGATCACTTTCGGGGGGTCCTTCACCGCTCCCACTCTTTCGCCTTCGTTATGGTTTATGGCAAATCAGTTTTGGACCACAACTTCGTTCCATGTGCCATAGATGCGGTTAAAAGGAAGTTTGAAGTTCATACACGGCCCCACCCGAAATTTAATGGAAGGAGCTTATAGGAAACTTATAGGAGTAGTTTTTTAAAATCCCGACCAGGAAGAACGATTATACAGAAAAAGGTAAATTGGCTCTCAGATGTCAATCCACATGTTGGGTATCATCGAGACTAATTAGTCCTTCATCGGTCAAACCAAAGTTTGAATACTTCTTCTTGGAGTGCCGTATCCGAATTTCGGACGTTGGCGACCTCTCACATATAATCCTGTGATCCACGTTTTCACAAGTTATACGGTATCTACAGTTTATCGCCGGTTCCGAACGGCACTATTTGAGAGGCTGTACTAGGCAAATGATACTGGTGGTAGTTTGCCATTGCTTTCCACCAGGTGACCGCCGCAACGGCTAAGTATGTGAAAAATCCTTTCACGCCAGCGGGTATTGAACCCAAGACCTTACGCATCGCGGACAGACGCGCTTGTCCACGAGGCTGCCGGCGGCCACTATCGCCCCAAAATCTACACCAGCCCAAACAAACGTCTAGACGAAGAGCTTTCCTCATAGTATCCCTTCAGAACATTGCATGGGTTGGTTAACGTAAGATGTAAGACATTTTTGCACACTGACCTTGTAAAAACGTGCAGCTAAATACTGTGATATTATGGAACAGAGGATCTCAACAAACTTGGATTTCCTTCATTATGTTCTTAGACTATCAGATGAAACTGTCATAATTTAAAGGACTTCATTATTTCCGTTTCATGCCATTTCAAATCAGGTGTGTTGGGCAACATCGTTCCACTCGTTTCGTGATGACCGAAAAAATCGAGTTCGTGACGAACCGTCCAGAATCCTGTAGCTGCTCTCGCATAGTTTTGGCCTCATCTTCATGCCTTATTCATCATTCCTTCGCATTTACAAACATCTCATCAAAAATTCCTGTTGCTTTTTTATTTCATGGGATGCCCTATTCATGATCGGTCAGTTCTTCCACCCTTCAGGTTGATGAAGCGTATTCGGAACAAATATAGTACACGCTACCTACTACTTTTCCCTTCAGCGCTATCGTGGGTACTTTGATATTTCTTACCAACGTAAGGACTGAGAGATTTGTTTTGGTGTGTGGAGTATCAGTTTGTTGCTGATGACCAGTGATTTTTTTCCATACTTCAGGTCATCTACGTCAGCCGTTGCACGATTTTCTTGATGAATCGAAAGTTTGGTGTGTTATTTGTGAATTGCCCCTTTTGCCGGATTTTTACCTCTTGTGTACATCTCTCTACCCCCCCCCCCCCCCCCCGGTTAACTCAATAGTAAGCATATCTGATTGTAGTATAGTGAGAAAATTGAATATGGGGAAAATTTCTAGAAATGATTCCATAATACGTCGTTATCAAGTTCCACATCTCATCAAATAGTGTCAACCTATCAACCAGGTGGCTCAGGATGATAGCAAATATTGGCCTAACGTTGTTTCTCGTCAAATCATTGATAGGTAGCTACCTACCCCGAAGTACTTGCCAAACTCCAATTTCCATATATTTAGCTTTCAATCGTAAAAACTCTGCAAATTCTTGACACAACGGTTCATTATCTTCCTTGTACAGATCACCCTTCTGTCTAGATCACTAGGTCTAAATGTCTAGATCCTAAATGTTAGATTAATAATTAATTATTAATCATTATTAATAATTATTATTATTATAAATTATCACTAATTATTAACAATTTTATCAAGTACCTAGTGAAAAATATTATAATTTATTGTTAGGTATTAATAATTCATATTTATTATTAATAATAATTATTATTAATTATGATTAATTAATACGATATAATTCTGGGGTTTTTAATACTACGTCGGTAATAATTTTTCTATAAAAGAAGTACCTACCAACAAACATTCGAAATTACCTTCATTTCCGTAGCACGAAACGCACCTCAGAACAACAAACTCGACATCACATAAGCCATATGATGTTCCAAAGAGCTTGTTAGTATGAAAATGGACCTGTATTTCAACAGTTTGAGTCACGATCGTGTTGTGAGGCACAATCTTTGAGCCGTCATTGTGAACGAACGGCTGGTCGTACAAAGCTGCGGATGGTCTTAAAAAATTCTACGGAACAAACTCTATCTAAATATGAAATAAAAAACATGCCGTTCCATATGAATTTTTCGAGATATGAAATTTTCAAAATTTCAAAATTCGTTTTGAACCCCTTCCCCTTGACCTAGGGTTATGAAAAGTTTCGAGGACCATTGTGGGGTTGGTCGAAACCCATAAAAAAAATTTCGTAATTTTAACTCAACGCTAACTGGGCAATGTGGCGCGGACGGCGTACGGCGGACGGATTTTTTTTTTATTCGATTTTCTGAATCTACGCCGTCCGCGCCACTTTGCCCAGTTAGCGTTGAGTTAAAATTACGAAATTTTGGTTTATTATCTTCGATAATGAACCATTGGAATCGCCCAAAGAAAAAAATTTTTTAACCCCCCCTCAAAATTTGTTGGTTTACGTTTCAAGATACGTAGATTCAGAAAATCGAATAAAAACAACGGTTCATTATCTTCTTTGTACATATCACCCTTCTGTCTAGATCACTAGGTCTAAATGTCTAGATCCTAAATGTTAGATTAATTATTATTATCAATTATCACTAATTATTAACAATTTTATCAAGTACCTACCTAGTGAAAATTATTATAATTTATTGTTAGGTATTAATAATTTGTATTTATTATTAATTATGATTAATTAATACGGTATAATTCTGAGGTTTTTAATACTACGTCGGTAATAATTTTTCTATAAAAGAAGTACCTACCAACAAACATTCGAAATTACCTTCATTTCCGTAGCACGAAACGCACCTCAGAACAACAAACTCGACATCACTTAAGCCATATGATGTTCCAAAGAGCTTGTTAGTATGAAAATGGACCTGTATTTCAACAGTTTGAGTCACGATCGTGTTGTGAGGCACAATCTTTGAGCCCTCATTGTGAACGAACGGCTGGTCGTACAAAGCTGCGGATGGTCTTAAAAAATTCTACGGAACAAACTCTATCTAAATATGAAATAAAAAACATACCGTTCCATATGAATTTTTCGAGATATGAGATTTTCAAAATTTCAAAATTCGTTTTGAACCCCTTCCCCTTGACCTAGGGTTATGAAAAGTTTCGAGGACCATTGTGGGGTTGGTCGAAACCCATAAAAAAAATTTCGTAATTTTAACTCAACGCTAACTGGGCAATGTGGCGCGGACGGCGTACGGCGGACGGATTTTTTTTTTATTCGATTTTCTGAATCTACGCCGTCCGCGCCACTTTGCCCAGTTAGCGTTGAGTTAAAATTACGAAATTTTGGTTTATTATCTTCGATAATGAACCATTGGAATCGCCCAAAGAAAAAAATTTTTTAACCCCCCCTCAAAATTTGTTGGTTTACGTTTCAAGATACGTAGATTCAGAAAATCGAATAAAAACAACGGTTCATTATCTTCTTTGTACATATCACCCTTCTGTCTAGATCACTAGGTCTAAATGTCTAGATCCTAAATGTTAGATTAATTATTATTATCAATTATCACTAATTATTAACAATTTTATCAAGTACCTACCTAGTGAAAATTATTATAATTTATTGTTAGGTATTAATAATTTGTATTTATTATTAATTATGATTAATTAATACGGTATAATTCTGAGGTTTTTAATACTACGTCGGTAATAATTTTTCTATAAAAGAAGTACCTACCAACAAACATTCGAAATTACCTTCATTTCCGTAGCACGAAACGCACCTCAGAACAACAAACTCGACATCACTTAAGCCATATGATGTTCCAAAGAGCTTGTTAGTATGAAAATGGACCTGTATTTCAACAGTTTGAGTCACGATCGTGTTGTGAGGCACAATCTTTGAGCCCTCATTGTGAACGAACGGCTGGTCGTACAAAGCTGCGGATGGTCTTAAAAAATTCTACGGAACAAACTCTATCTAAATATGAAATAAAAAACATACCGTTCCATATGAATTTTTCGAGATATGAGATTTTCAAAATTTCAAAATTCGTTTTGAACCCCTTCCCCTTGACCTAGGGTTATGAAAAGTTTCGAGGACCATTGTGGGGTTGGTCGAAACCCATAAAAAAAATTTCGTAATTTTAACTCAACGCTAACTGGGCAAAGTGGCGCGGACGGCGTACGGCGTACGGCGTACGGCGGACGGACGGATTTTTTTTTATTCGATTTTCTGAATCTACGTATCTTGAAACGTAAACCAACAAATTTTGAGGGGGGGTTAAAAAAATTTTTTCTTTGGGCGATTCCAATGGTTCATTATCGAAGATAATAAACCAAAAAACGCTGCAAATTCTTGACACAACGGTTTATTATCTTCCTTGTGCAGATCACCCTTCTGTCTATACCAGACTGTATTGCAAATCGGCACCATACCATATTCTCACCGTACTCATACCATACCATACGAATTTCTTTCCTATCATACCATACTGTATTATACCAAATCATACATACAATAATATACCATACCATACTCATACCATGTCATACAAACCAAGTGAATATTGAAATGTCATCCATTTCTGACCTATATTTAAAATTTCAAGTATCTAGCTCATCATCAAAATTTAATTTGTATTATTACAAAAAGGTATTATTTAAACAATTTTACAGATGAGAAACCGAGTAAATATTGCAATGTGGTCTATCCCCGACTCACGGTTAAAATTTCTAGACTGTAGTTTACCGGGAAGATGACAAAAGGTAGTTTTATTCTGGGCGTCTGAGGGTTGGGTCACATAACGGCCGTTTTCGACGCGAAAGTTTAGTGTTTTTCCTAAACCTTTGCGCGCTCACTGTGAACGAACGGCTGATCGCACAAAAATCCAATTGGTCTTAAAAGATTCGTAATTTTTCAGGTCATTCAAACGTGAACTGAAAATTACACGTTTCAGTTAAATATTTTGAGATATGACATTGTCGAAATTTTAAATTTCGTTTTGAACCCCTTCCCCTTGACCTAGGGTTATGAAAAGTTTCGAGGACCATTGTGGGGCTGGTCCAAACCCAGAAACCGAATTTCGTAATTTTAGCTCAACGCTAACTGGGCAAAGTGGCGCGGACGGCGTACGGCGGACGGACGGATTTTGGTTTATTATCTTCGATAATGAACCATTGGAATCGCCCAAAGAAAAAAAAATTTTAACCCCCCCTCAAAATTTGTTGGTTTACGTTTCAAGATACGTAGATTCAGAAAATCGAATAAAAAAAAATCCGTCCGTCCGCCGTACGCCGTCCGCCGTA